>CM040483.1:5718067-5738065 GCA_022758105.1 Pangasianodon gigas
ACTTCCTCTGTGAAATGCTCCATCTATACTTTTTAACATTTTATTCATGCTTAGATTTATAATAATAATAATAATAATAATAATAATAATAATAATAATAATAAAGTTTCTTAAATGATGTTTTTATTTTTATTTGCCTTAATGATTTATACCGTCTCTATAAACTTGATCGATTTTGCCCATTATTTAAAAGTAAAAGCGTAAATATAAAAACGTTTACCCTGTATACTCATAAATACTGTGATCTGTTGTGTGTTGGTTTTGTTATTTATTTAAATTTCATTTTGTATAAAAGTGAAGTTGCTTTGGTTGTGTAGGAGCTCGCGGACGCACGAGCGGCTAGATTAACCGCAGTCTCACCTGCGCTCGTGCCCCGGCGCCTCACATGTGCATTCCCATGTACTGTAGCTCTCCGTGCAGCTCGCGCTCTCTGTGGCTCTGGCATCGCTGCCGTTTATTTAAATCATTTATTTATTTATTTTTTCAAAAAACTCTCCAGTGCTCGCCAGTCTCTATTTCTGACACCATGTTATGCTTTTAACAACACGACAGAAAACTTCAACGTCCTTTCAGCTACTTTATTATACATAACTTTAAGCACGCGCACACACAGCATTGGTCCAACTACTGGTGCCCTTCTCTAAACTGTCCGGTCAGCAACACACACAAGCGGAACCAAAATTACATGTTATCAGACACAACATCACAGTCTTTACAGGATTTTACTTGCCTCTTGAAGCCACAGACTTATGTGATATATGTATAATTTTTTCATGTTCTGCATTTTCTCAGATGGTGTCTGATGTCACTTTATTTACTTCTGTCATTTACACTTGCTACTCTACTGGTCCACATTAACACAGCCGGAGCAGCACGGGTCCAGATCATCACTGGAGAGAAAACTGAATATGCCAGCATTATAACAAACTAATCCAAAGTAAATATAGACACATTCTCAGATATTATAGAATAATGCTGAAAACACATATTAAATACACACTATGGCAAGCACGGGATTCACAATATTGACATTTTGTGATTTTTATAAATTTATTGTGATTTTTATAAAGTTAAATAGGAGATTCAGGCATATGCATGTGTGTGTAACATTTACTTATGTTAGCTAAGGGTATTGTTCTGCATTCACTGTTAATCATTAAAAACTGCTGATGGATAATCTTGCTAATTATATTTTGAGTGTACGTGTCATTTTATATCTTATGTGTACCATTGTTATATCAGGTTAAGAAATGAATGCTCTAGAAGGCTGTTTCCATCATGCTGTTTTGTGTAAGAAGACCGCTATACAACATTGTTGAATCTGACTGGACTGAATGTGTGTTTCTAAGCTAGCTTTTGTGAATTTTTCATAATAGTCCTTATAGTTTGTTACAAGTTGTTTTTATTAAACACTACTAAGTTCATTTTTTTCAAAGCTCACACAGTTAGCAGCTGTCTGAGTGGACTGAACTGTGGATCAGTTTTCAATTCAAATTCTCTGTGTATGTACTGCACATTTGTCCAAACTGTTGAGAACAGGTTACAAAATAAACAAAATAATATTTATTGAAATATATTCAAAATCTAATAGCAAACTTAAGAAAAAAAAAAAAAAAAAAAAAAAAAAAAAAAAAAAAAAAAAAAAAAAAAAAAAAAAAAAAAAAAAAAAAATAAAAAAAAAAAAAAAAAAAAAAAAAAAAAAAAAAAAAAAAAAAAAAAAAAAGAAGAAGAAAAAAAGAAAAAATAATTACTCAATCACAGCTGATTCCCAATTTAGCTGAAGATCTACCCACTTTGTTTCTTTCTATACATAAGGGAACATATTTGGGTCTATGGGCGGCACAGTGGTACAGCAGGTAGCATTGCTGCCTCACAGCTCCAGGGTCCCCAGTTCAATCCTGAGCTCAGCTCACTGTCTGTATGGAGTTTCACATGTTCTCCCCGAGTCCACGTGGGTTTTCTCCTGGTTCTCCGGTTTCCTTCCACCTCCCAAAAATTTGCCAGTGGATTGGCTACACTAAATTGCACCTAAGTGTGAATGAGTGTGTTTTCCAGGATGTATTCCCACATTGCACCCAGTATTCCTAGGATAGGCTCCAGATCCACCATGACCCTGAGCAGGATAAAGTGTTTGCTGAAGATGCATGAATGAATGAACATGGATCTAATCTGCATTTTTGCTTGTGAGGTTAACTGCTGTACTGAGCTCAGTGTTGAGAAATATATGTAACCAACTATAAAAAAAGATTGTAAAGGAAGTATGACATAGTATTTGCAATGAATATCACTGTCATATGGACAGTTTTTCCTTGAAACCTACTTGCATTTACTCTGTTTATCCAGGGCTCATAGAACCATAGTTACATACTTAACTACTTCTATACTTCTAACTATCTCAGCCTTCTTAACTGCAGGAGTGGTGAGAATCAACTGGATAATGTATGCCACCATGTCGTGAGGAACACACACAGGAAGAGCTTATTACCAGAGTATGTAGTTCTTCCACACGTTTCACTGACGTGAACACTAGCAAAAAGGCAGTTTTCAGAGACACCCATTTCAGCCTGGTATCTTGCTTGTAAGGAGGAGCCTTAAAGGACTCTAGCACAAGGAGGAGGGGGATTACTGTTATGGCTGCCATCATCAGTCCTAACATCCTCAACACTAGTTGGTACTGTACATAGTGACCTGGCTGAATCTGACTGGCAAGCTTAATAATGTCACATGCTTTAGTGACAAAGTGGCCTTCTCAGTAAATCTAGTCTAGGCCTGCTTCTTGGTGGGTGTTTATAGGAGACAAAATAAGACGTGTCATTCTTTAATAAATAAAAACTGTAATTTTTGCCAAATTGCAGTGGTATAAGTTGAATAAAATGCTGTGATATGTACTGTAGGAAAACAGCATCATGCCATTATGCTGTTGATTATTTTCCTGTAACAGCACATCTCATCTTATTTTATAGACAAAAATGCAATAAATTAATGAAGCAGGCCAGTGCAGAGATCTGGTTTTCTACACAGTGCCTCTAAAATCCTCCAATGTTTCTGGAGTGGTGAATCAAATAAATCAAAATTAAATCATTCAGTGCAATTAACAGATAAAAAAACTGAACCCAGTGTTCTAAATAGAAACTATAATAATGAAGCAAACTGTACAAAAGTATGAGGTTTTGCACAATTTATGCAGATACTATGACAAAAAGAAGAGTCATTAAATTAGAAAAGATCACTTTATATTTGTCACCACAGACAATTCCCTGCCAGACCAGCAGAGGGCATCTCTCTCATAGTATGAATTTCTTCCTTAGTTGTTCCACTGATTTCCTGTACACACCTGTCTTGTGTTTCCCCTGATTGGTTCCCAAGTTCTGTGTTTTCCCTCATTAGTCACTTAGGGTTTGTTTTCATGAGTTATTATTTAGTCTGTCAGAACTAGAAAGTAATGCAGCCTAAACATTGCTTAGTAGATTTTTCTATTTAATTCAACTGAATGTTGGTTGTAGAGGACTTTTAACATTAGACATTGTCACAAAGCACCTTTACAGCTCTACCCCAAATTCCTACCAATATGCGGAAGAAAATAATTGTATTGTTCTTTACATGTATATGAGACAATAAAGGCCTTCTTTCTTCAGAAATCTGGATGCAGATTTAGATCTCTAATGAGCAATTATCTGTAGACCAGCTGTAGTAGCAGCTTTATGGCACAAGATGTCGCCACTTAGCTGCTTAGTCATAGCTCTATAATCAAAGAATAACTTGATTATAAGAATAATAAAAAATATACTAACCACTTTACTATTGTTATTATTACTATTATTATTATTATTATTATTATTATTATTATTATTATTATTATTCTAAGCTCTTTAAATTCTAATTCTTAATGATAACAATTATACTCTTATGGTTAATCTGACTTTTGATAATGAGTCATGATCATCACTCACGACCAGCCTCTAAGTGCTCCTCAGCTCACACATGGTAATTGTCTTTATTGCTTCCTGTAAGTCTAGGGAAACACACTTGCTGGTGAATATACTGATGGACATTACAGCTTTGTCCCAAACACTAGAATTCATGTGTGTTAAACAGTGAAGTTAATGTTGCAGCTCATGCCCAGTTTTACTTTTAATATACTCACTAAAGTCACATGATCCATGTTGAATTATTATTATTAGTGGGCCAAGCGCAGAAGGTGCATAAGAACCCTATTGTTATTCTATGTTTTCTTATTTAGGGCCCAAGCACAGAAAGTGCACAGGGCCTTATTGTTTTCCTAAGGATTATTACTATTATCATTATTATTATTTTCAAGGTTTCGGAGGCTTTGGGGGCCTTTAAGATGCTCAAAAATTCATGAAATTTGGCACACACATTAGAGTCATCAGCCATTAGGCCCGGGCAAAGGGTAGCACATGGGACTGGTGGGGGCTCTGCAGCACCCCTTTTACCCGGTACATAAACTTGGTGCATATATTGTACATACTTGTACATATATGTACGAAAGTCAGTACACACATTGTTCTCATCGACCCGAACAACTTTCACACTGACCATCATTAGCTCCACCAGGAAGTCGGCCATTTTGGATTCTGTGAAAAGTGCATGCTGTTAACTTTTAAATACTCTTCTGTGACACTGCAGGACCGTAAAAGGCTGCACACACAGTAAGTGCAGGGGAACGTGCTCTTTATTATCCTTAAAGTCAAACTTATGGTGCAGGAGCAGGGTGTGGGAAGTGAGGCTTGCTGCAGGCAGTGAAGTCTGGGGCTTAGCGCGGCGAGCTTGCAGTAGCTCTGGACTGTGAGGATACAACAGGCCGGCTTAGACACCGGAAGAGTCGCAGAGTAGCAAAAGCTCGTCTTTTTCGCTTACGTCGCTGTCTAGGTGGTATACAGAGACACGGACTAGTGAAGTGTCTTTTTTCTGTGGTACTTAAGGAATTAGATATTTATATAAGCACCATTAAGGAGAGTACAAACAAAAAAGCTGTAAAAACTGTGTATTTATTTGGTACATTTAAGTTATTGTGATTTAGCAAGGCCTTTCATTATTTTATTTTATTTTTATTTATTTGTTGGTTTTATATATACATGTATTGTTAATATATACTTTTCATATTTTTTGTGTATACTCTTGAAATTCTGTTTTGTCTTGGTTTCTCTAGCATTAAAAATAATAATAATAATAATAATAATAATAAGTTATATATAAAGAAAAAAACCGAACAAGTGAAACAATACCTTCTACTCACCTCTCTCTTGCTAGCATGGCCGCAAGCTGCTTTTATAGCTCCTCGTCTTCTCCGGGAGGGTGAAGAGGAGCCGCGCCACTCATTGGCCGCCAGCTGTGCTGTGTTAGGTCGCTCCGCCCCACAGACACGCGCACTCCGGCTGTCCAAAACAAACGCGGTGCTGAAAGGGCGATGCCTTTTCAGCACCACGCCGTCAGTCGCGCGAGGAGCGTTTGATGTTTTACGTGCGCGGGCTGCTGGCCCGCCGTCACATCCTCCTAGGGGATTCACGTGATTGTCACCAAACTTGGTCAACATAATACCAAGACATTGAGGATGCTAAACTGCGAAGGGATTTTTGATATCTCGAACGGTTTCGCCATGGCAAGGCAATACATTTATGGCGAAAAAAGGGAAACAGGAAGTGTCTCATATCTTCTGAGTGCATTGAGTGATTTAGATGAAACTTGAGCTGTTTGTTTGGTACTGGGGGCTGAGCACATGGATGTGACTATTTTGACTCACAGTCATAGCGCCACCAACTGGCAGCAGGAAGTGTGTGACTTACAACAGACTCCTCTTATTTTTACCTGAATTGCCTCAAACTTGGTCAGAATAATGTCAAGACACGGCTGACGTAAAACTGTGAAAGGATTTTTGATATCTTAAATAGTGTTGCCATGGTAACATATCAAATATTAATACTCTTTTCAGGTGTTTTTGAGGCTCTTAGCATGCTTAAAATTTCATGAAAGTTGGCACACACGTCAGAGCTGTCGGCTGTTAGGTGTAGGCAGAATGTAAGATATGGGCGTGGAGGGGAGCTCTGTAGTGGCCCCTTTTGAATAAAGTGGTGGGGTCAATTTCAACTACAGTCACCAAACTCGGTACATATATTGTTCTCATCAAGCCGGACAACTTTCAAAATGATAGTCATTAGCTCCACCCAACAGGAAGTAGGTCATTTTGGATTTAATGTGGATTTTTTTTTTAAATTGCAGGCTCTGAACTTTTAAATACTCCTCCTAGGGGATTCATGGTCAACATTATGCCAAGACGTTGAAGATGCTAAATTTCAAACAGATTTTTGATTTCTCGAATGGTTTCGCCATGGCGAGGCAATACATTTATGGCAAAAAAAGGGAAACAGGAAGTGTCTCATATCTTCTGCATGCATTGAGTGATTTAGATCAAACTTCAGGGTCATGGGGGCTGAGCACATGGATGTGACTATTGTGAGTCAAGGTCATATCACCACCAACTGGCAGCAGGAAGTGTGTCACTTAAAACAGGCTTTTAAATACTCCTCTTATATTTATCTGAATCGCCTCAAACTTGGCCCAAATCGCCTCAAGCAAGTTACTCAACAGCTCTCACTTCACTATGCCTTGTTTTCACACACCCACCAGGTGGCGATGGCACCATAGTGCTTGGGCTCATCAGCACTGCTTGCAGTCTTCTTCTTCTTCTTCTTCTTCTTCTTCTTCTTCTTCTTCTTCTTCTGGCTAGGGTGTCTATGGCAGCCCATAGAACTGTCTGGTAAAAAAGTTATGAAATTTGGCACACTGATTGGGGAGGGTCTAAGGAACATTCTGAGCAAATTTGGGCAAAGTGTTGCCAACATTCTAGCGCCACCATCGGGTCAAATTTGGGCCTAATTTCGAAGTACATTAATGGTCATAACTTTTGAACCGTGTGTCCAAGAATTAAAAGCCAGGCATCCCTGGATTCCGTGGGTCAGGATGAGTTCAATGCAATTTCCGGCTAATGAGATTTTCTGCCATCTTGGATTTTGTCAAAAACAGTTTTTTTTGCTACTCCTCCTACAAATTTTCTGCAATCATCACCAAATTTGGCACACGTCATCGTCAGAGTAAGCCTCACAAAAGTTATCAAAATGATTTTGAATATTCCAAATGGTTTGTCCGTAATGGGCCAACGAATCTGAGGGTGGAGCCACCAAACAGGAACTGAGGCTGTACCTCAGCAACGACATTGCGCACTGACACAAAACTTGGTAGGCATCTTCAGGACCATGGCCTGAGACTATGCAACAAATTTCATGCCAGAGCCACCTACTGGTCAAAAGTAACAATAACATGCTAAAAAATGCTTACATCTAACTGCCATTTTTACTATTCCTCCTCCAAATTTTGTCCAATCTTCACCAAATTTGGCTCACATCATCGTGACATCTATCTAACCAATGCTGCAGCAATGCCACCTGCTGCCCATTTGTTCATCTTGTTTCCACCTACACTCAGAGAATTCCACCACTGTCAGTGGTCAAAACATACACATCATGAGTGAAACTAAAAATCACTCTTGAATCCCTTTGCTTAAAGTTATTGCTCTGCTTTCCTGTGATTGCTTAGGCAACAGTTGTATCGTGTCTGTGAATGTGTGGCTCACCAATTCTGGGTGCCTGGCCCCTGAAAATGCTGCATGCAGCTTTAATAATTACTATTATTAGTTGTAGTAGTATTTTTTTTTTTTAGATTTATAAAGTGCCATCAGTCATTTTTGCTGAATTAAAAAGGAAAATTTGTCACATCGCAATACGTTCAGTACAAGTTTGGCTCCTGAAGTCTACTGTTGTGTTGACTCTGTCCCTCAAGCTTCCTAGGGGTCATCAAACAAACTTCATTTGAGCTGATAAAGTATAGAAACAGCCCTTAAGGTCGAGGCGAGGAGAAATTGTACAATCTGAAAGACTAAGAGCATTTTAGCATTTTAAGCATTTTTAATGCATTCATTTGTTTATTTAGGTAAAATTTCATCTAAATAAAAAGACTGCATGCAAGCATTGAGAAAATGGCATCTAAGACAGACAACAAGGAAGATACTATGACATATGATAAAGCCACCACATGAGAAAATATATGAATAGCTATTAATACTGCATATAAAAATAAATTAGGTAATGGAAAGAGTGATGAAAAGATTTTCTAAAAAGAGAAATACAACAGTGGTTGTTGAGGTTTCCTGAAAACCAGACTATATAAGAGAGAGACACTCAGGCAGTGTGACAGAGTGTGTGTGTTTCACTTTGAGGGACTGGTGTGTGTGTAGAAGAATCAGTAATGATGAAGTGCTTGTATCTTTTGTCTGTTGTGTTTCACATCACTGCAGGTGAGTGAAGTTATTTTCTATTTTCTATTACAGAAAGGAGAGAGAATATTAGCCAGTTCTTAGTTCAGCTGCTTTGTGTTTAGTTCACGTGCTTTCTGTCCAGACTGGGTTTACAGTAGGCCGTAGTTCAGCCCTGTTCCTGAACAACCAAACCAAACACTGTAAAATGTTTACCATTTAGAGTTTTAATTAACAACAACTTTACTTACAACGATAATATTAATAGGGACAACAGTGATGAACACATTCAATAGAAGTATTTGATTATGGCTTTATATCTTATAAATGTAATGTTAGAAAAATGCTATTTTAAGAACAGATGTGTATATTGTTAAATTGTCCAAAGGCAGTGGTAATCTCTATATGCAAGGTAAACATACACATCATGCCTTGTGTTATAATGTCCTTATTTAGACCTGTTCAGCTCTGATCATGTGAATTTTTTTCTTCCTGATTAACTTCAGTCTAAAATATATTGATGAAGAGAGGTGGGCTAATGAATAAGGAGGATTCTACAGTGAGATTATTTTACATCCCTATAATAATTACAGTGTATGTTTTTACACATTTACTGAATTACATCTCATAGTCTGTGTCATATTGAATGTATCTATAATAACTCATAAAGCATTATAGAAAAGTTATTTTCCTGTAACTTGTACATCACTTCCTCATGTAGGTCTTAGCTGTAAATAGATGCGTGTGAATTTCACACCTTTTTCTGCTGTCCCTCTGTCAGTGACCACCATCTTCACTTCCTACATTACGCCTTATTTAAACTGATCAGCTTAAAGCAATTCTGTAGTATTACTCTCTCCAAGTGCTCTTTATTTTCAGATGTAGTTGTAACATGGTGTCTAATAGGGGTGTAACGGTTCAAATTCCTCACGCCTCATTTACAGTTTTTACATTTAGTTAAATGCATTTATCAAAACTCTTCACACAGTTAGAACAGCAGCAGTCTATGTGGACTGAACTGTGTATCAATTTTTATTGTTTTGACACAAAAAGGATTAAATAACCTCAGCTTTCAAAATTCATGAAATCTTTTCTCACTCAAACTGAACCTAGAACAAAACTCTGTGTATCTACAAATTATTTTTCACATGTTCACATACGGTTTTCAAAACTAATCAATACAAGTTCAAAACCAACCAAAGTGGTATGTTTTATAATAATAAAACAATTAAAACTAAAGAATAAACTAACATAAATAAACAGATAGACAAATAAAGAATCACTGCTGATTTCCAATTTAGCCTTATGCATCTATGACTCAAATTAGTTTTAAATTTTAGTTTAAATTAGGAATATATAATTGATTACTCAATTATACATAGACTTTAGCACTCAGTAATCAACTGTTCAACATGTTCATACACACCAGTATCGTTGGACCCCTCAGTCGCTAATGTAAAAGCTGATTGCAGAGGTTCTTCACTAGTTCATTCTTTAGATAGGGGGCTATACACTTGTTGATTATGGCACTGGTCTTAGTCCTGGCAGAAGGATATCTTTGGGCAATCTGTGAGGGAAACACTCTCTGAGGAATAGGCTCAAGTGGTCAGAAAAAGCCAGAGGAATGTTGTGCTGCACCATAGTGACTGCCATCTTAACCTCAGCTCTTCTGGTCTGTGCACAAGTAACAAAAGTATATAAAATATACTTAACCCAAACACACATAATTACATATCTACACACAAATACTCTAAAAATGAATTTCATAGACAGTTCTCTGACACATATTGATCACCTGTGCCTCGAGCTAGGCCATTTGACTTGTTCTTGGCAAGGTGTACTTGTCCAGTTTGGAACAGCTCTCCAGAGTTTGTACTTTTTCCAGGTGCGACTGCCTGTTAACATGGCGCAGCACATCTGTTCTGCCTCAGTGCTTACATTCAAGTTCATGTCTACATACTGTCCACCAAAAATGGAATGGCGTACTACCAGCCTTGATAAATGGCCATTCATCTGACCATTGGGGGCTGAATTTGCAGTTGTATGTGGCTGCCCCTGCAGTCTTTCTTTTTAGGGATTGCTTTTCTTTACTTACATTCTTCAAAGAGAGAGAATTAGATCAGTACATGAATGCTACTTATAAATACACTTGTAAAAACATTTATAAGCTATATATTAACTTTTATTCAAAAGCAAATAATTTTGTAAATTCATCTTAATGCTGCAAACTACCAAAATGCTTAAGCTTAAAGTTGTACTAGATGCACTTTTAGAAACTTCTGCTAATCCAAATAGCACACTAGTTACCTAGCTACCTAATCCACCATCCTCTGTCTTTTCTCCAGCACCATCTTCATTTTGTTCAGTGACCTTGCACAGAGCGGGAAGAAATGTGGCTGGTACAGAACCCAGCTGCTTCAGACTGGTCCAATCAAGAAGTTGCAGGGCTTCACTGGTTTAATTAAACCCCACATCTTCTTGATGCTGACAGAAAAAAAATCATATGAGCAAATTTGTGACCATGTTGTGTTTTTACGCTAGCTTGTTATTTAATTTGGCGTAAGACTTACTTAGGCAGCGTGAACGCATGAAACCGAGCCTGAAAGTGTGTATCTCATGCCAAATGGGTGAGAGATTGCAACCCTGGTAGTATTACTCTCTCCAAGTGGTCTTTATTTTCAGATGTAGTTGTAACATGGTGTCTAACCACAGCTGTCTAACTACAAGTGGCTCTCTGGGATTTAAAAGAAAAAACATACACATGATTCCAAGATAGTAACACACACACACACACACACACACACAGTAGTTAGGAACTGGGCTGAGAAACAAGAGATAGGGGTTTGAGTCCAGCTGAAGATGTATTGTCATGAGCATATGGCACTCGTGTCGAGCAAAGTCTACAAACAGTGACTGTTTTCACAACATTTTTTGATCATTGCGGTTGTAACTGATTGCAAACCCAAAATTACGGTGGCCCTAAAGTGCAGAACACTTTTACAAACCAAAAACACAACATTAACTCAAAACGGAAAGAGTAGGTCCTTATTAAACGTCAATCAATGCTCGTTTCTGATTGGACAGGGGTATGACTATCAAAGTGTAAAGGAACTACGCTTTTTCAGTCTGCTGATTACCTTAGACTAGCGAAAACACTTGAATGATTAAAGTTCTTTTCTTCTGTTTCACAACTTGAAATGTGACTTTACTGTGGCAAAAGCTTGAAGCTGTTCCAAGCTTCACTGCAGTTAAGCAGCCACTCTTCCTGAAACCACGGTTAATCTAGACGCACGTAAAGTTTTATGGGCGCGGCTTTTAGACACTTAGCGGTAATAGCGCTGAATTCAGAAAGCGAGCGTCCGCGAGCTCTTACACAACCAAAACAACTTAACTTACTAACAAAAACACACAGTTCACAGTATCTATGAGTATACAGGCTAAAAGTTTACATAAAAAAAATGGGCAAGTCGATCAAGTTTAAAGGGACGCTATAGAACATTAAGCCTAAAATAACATTTAAAAACCTTTCATTATTATTATTATTATTATTATTATTATTATTATTATTAAGTGAAGCTTGGCACGGCTTCAAAGCTTTTGCCACAGTAAGGGCAAAACATTTCACTTTGTGAATGTTTTCAATTTGTCTGGAAAATACTTCCATAGTATTTAGAAGATTGTGAGTTTTTGTATGTTTGTTTCTGTAGGCTGTGCTCTCTCTGCTGATTATAATCAGAGAGGAATAGTAGGATACACTGGGGGTTCAGTGCTGTTACCCTGCTCCTGCTCTGACCTGCACACCAAACCTCAGAAATTCACCTGGAAGAGCTACAGAACAGGACGTCTGACAGAAATGTTAAATGATAAACACTACCGTGGCAGACTTCAGCTGTTTAATATAATTTCTCCTGCTAATCTGTCTCTGCTCATATCTGACCTGAGAGAAGAGGATGAGGGAGTCTACAGGTGCAGCACTGAGAAGGAACACAGATACATCAGGCTTTATGTTAAAGGTAAAGCATTTAAATACACAGTAAAAGCTGATATTCATTGTGAAAGCAGACTTGATAAGTCTTCAAATGAATTATAGTTACATATGTAACAAAAATATCTACTCCATTTACCATAACTAAAGGGGAATTAATCCAGGAGTCATATTGTGTCACATCAGTATCAAGGTATAAATGACAGTAAATACTGATTATGGTATCAGACTGACCTGAACTTTGGAATGCTATCAGATTGGATTTGACATTTCTCAGTCTAATCTATGATTTATTTTGGTAACACTGTAGTGTTTATAGAGCTACATGACACCTGTATAATCCCTTCATGACAACTGACATAAGCCTACATAAACCAAACAGATCTAACCCAGGTTAATTAAAGGTTACCAGCTTTCATGACGCTGGTTATCATCTTTCTCAGTAAACCCAGGTTTTAACCCTGAATCAGGGTTTACTCAGCGTGCGCGTGCACATAAAAGCCAGACGTTTGCAGCAAACAGCCAATAGCGTTCAAGATGAAAAAAAGCAGGTGAGCAGACTTCCGGCTGAAGAGCAAGAGATTATTATGTGGAAATATGAGGAATTTAAACCTACACTAACCGCAAAAAAAGCAACACCATTGCAGCTGCTAAAGCTGGAGAAAATTACTGATTGTGTAAATGAATAAGTTTATTTTTATAGACTCACAATGAGAATAAACTGAAAACTTATAACCAACATTTCATGTAATTTCATTTAATATTTTATTTAAAAATTTCCATTTATATGTTCATCAATTTGTGAAAATATATTAGAAGAGGAATAATGGCACCGCATGTAAATACACTAGTCAACATTTGAAGTGGATCAAAACCTTTCATCAAAGTTGTCCTAAAACCAAAATGTGTTTCTTTCACAATTCATGCATAACATGTAAGTCTGTTATTAGTCAATGTTGTCATTAATGAAATGTCATCCTTCAAGGCTTTTGATGGTCTCCAGACATGATTGTTTGTCATTAGGTACCAATTGACCTGTCACAGGTGTCCGTAACTGGGAACTGGTCATCATTTAAGGCTCTGAAAGCTTCACTTGAGGTCAGAAAGCATTGAAAATGCCACGTTTAGTGAGATTGCAGGATTCTGACCTCAACAGGGCCATTGGGATGCTGCAAGGAGGCATGACTCAGCATCAAGTTTCAGACACAGTGGGAACATCTCAAAGTGTCATTTCCAGAGCCTGGAACAGGTTCAGAAGGTCTGGTAGTGTGAGTAGAAGGCATGGTGGAGGCAGACAAAGGGTCACAACACCAAATCAAGACCGATACTTGACCCTGCATGCCCGCAGAAATCGTTTCATGCCCGCAGTCAGCCTGCAAAATGCCTTCAGGAGGCAATAGGGGTGCGAGTGTCCACTCAGACTGTGAGGAGATGACTTCATAAAGTTGGCTTGAGAGCCAGAAGACCAGCTGTGAGGGTGCCTCTTTCCAGAGCACACAAACTGGCACGTCTGCAGTGGGCCACAGAACACTGCAGGTGGACACTGAATGAGTGGGGTACAGTGCTCTTCACAGAAGAGTCCCGGTTCTGTGTGAACTTCCTAGACAGGCGTAGGAGGGTCTGGCATCACCCTGGGGAGAGAAATTTACCACAAAATGTTGTACAGCATGACAGTTTTGGCAGATCATCGGTCATGGTTTGGGGAGGCATCTCCATGGGTGGAAGGACATAGCTTGTCATCGTCGAAAATGGCAGCCTGCCAGGCCAAAGGTATAGGGATGAAATCCTGAGACCAGTTGTGCGACCATATGCTGGTGCAATGTGGCCAGATTTCGTGCTTATGGATGACAACTCCCGCCCACATCGAGCAAGGCTGGTGACGGAATGGCCAGCCCGGTCACCCGACTTGAACCCCATTGAACACATTTGGGAACAGCTACAGTCAAGAGTGCAAGCACGCCAGGTCCCTCCAGGAACCCATATGGAGTTGCGAACAGCGTTGCTGGAGGAATGGCAAGCCATCTCTCAACAGAATATCCAAAAACTCATCTCAAGCATGCACAGGCGATGTGAGGCTATGATCAATGTCAGAGGTGGTAACACTGACTACTGACTGGTTGTCTCAATGCATAACGTTTGTTGTTTCTTGTTTATGACTTGTTTGTCGCATTTGTTAAACCATGCAATTCATGTTTGTTTTACAGTACGAACTCAGATTTTTGATCTGCTGTAACATGTGCAATGACATCTTGTTTTTTTTGAACTGTTAAAAGCTTTCTTTCCTGTTTTGGGTCCTGCTTCAAGCTCTGACGCTCTGATGCTCCACACAGAGTGACTACAGTACAGTACAGTACAGTACAGTACAGTATTGCACTGCAGGCAATAATGTTTAAGAGGCATTTCCAGTCCATTGTGACTTCAGGTGAATCACAGAAGTACTGAACATCCAACAGTTTTTTGGTGCACTCTTGTCTTCACGAATGTGTGACAAGCCACTTCACACCTTGCGACAAGCAATCATGTCTGGGCACCATCAATGTGATGGGCATGAAATTCCATTGATGACAACATTGATTAATAGCAGACTTACATGTTATACATGAATTTTGTCTTAGGACAACTTTGATGAACTTTTTTGATCCACTTCAAATGTTGACTACTGTATGTTCCACTCAAAGAACCGCACAGCAACACACACAGTTTGCGGTTCAGTGCGCGCGCGGCTTCTGCGTGTCAGAGTTTTAATGTGCGGCTCAAGAAGCCGGCATGATAAACTACACCATCTGCCCAATATCAATATCTTTCATCCAGACGGTCATCGGGAAAATCCAGTGGATTGTGTCTGTGCCTAAAAATTCTTTCCCTTCCAAGTGCCCTTCTTATTATTTGTGCTCCAGAGGATTCTCCACAAACGCTGAAGCCATCGCTACAAACACTAAAGGGTTAACTTTCCCGCGTCAGAGTTCTCTCACTTTGCTCACAGCTGATTGGTCCAGTTTGGGTTGGAGTTCTCTTACCCAGAATAAAAGCTGCTCCGGAGCAGGTTAGCCGTGTAGTGTACGTTACCATGGCGATGAAACCCGCTGAAAACCACTCCACCTTGTTGAGAGTGAAAAAGCAGAGTTTACTCAAACTAAACGCAGACTTACCTGAGTAGCCACCGAAACCGGCTTCGTGAAACAGGCCTCTGGCTGTGACACACACAACAACAGCAACAAAAGCTTAACAGTGAGCTGCACAAACACTAGAACTTATATAGGGGTGTTAATGAGGGTGAGACGAGACACAGGTGAGCGTGATTAGGACATGTGACGTGCTGGGGCTGCTGGGAAGTGTAGTTCCATGACAAAGCTAAGACACATGCCATAAATACGTATATAAATATGTATAGTTAATACGTATTAATTATACATAGGAATACATAATGTTTTTATGCAAGGTGTATGACTTAACTGGATTTATTATGTCCCATTCTAAGACCATCATTAGCTGAAATACAATAATTACAACCAAAATTATAGATTATTAAAGATTTAGCAGTTATTAAAATAAAAATAAGGCAGTATAGGTTCAGTATTGTGTATCAGAGTCCTGATATTGGATTCATATAGAGAATTTAAACAGGTGATTGGCTCATTGTTTAAAAATCTCTTCTGGTTTGCAGCAGAAAATTTTGTGATTTACAAGCAGGGAATATTAATAATTGCAGTACTTCTATTATTAACTGTAAATGTTATGTTTACAGGCTGTGAGCTGGTGAAGAAGGCAGAGGTAGAGCGTGTGACTGTGTTCACAGGAGAGTCTGTAGTTCTGCCCTGCATCTGCACTGACCTACAGGCCAAACCACAGTCTCTAAAATGGGAGTTTAATGGAAGAAATCATTATCAGGAAATTTACCCTGAACAGACTGGACATCACAGAAACAGAGTCAAACTGGTCAAAAACTCTCCAGGAACCCTCTCTCTACTCATATCAGACCTGACTGAAGAGGATCAGGGACTCTACACATGTTCTGTACAGTTTGATAGAAGAGATTTCAGACTATCTGTTAAAGGTAAATTTTTTCATTAATGACTGTGAGCATGCTTTACTCCAGTGTCATGTGCCATATTACTAACAGTGATAAAATCAGTCATTAGTTTTAATAAGTTTTGTCTTTTCAGTAAGAAGAAGAGAAACTTCAACACAATCGAGGAAAACAGACACAACACCTCCATCAGAACAGCCTCAGAGTAAAACAACAAACTCTCCACCTGCATCATCCTCAACAACACTGGAACAAGATAAACAGCAAACTCACAGCAGCCTCCCTCTAGGTGCCAAAACTTTTCATAAGCAATGAAAAAAACCACATCTGCATTATTACATTTATTAACATTTCTGGTGTTTTATTACACAGTTTTCGGCATTATGGTGGTTTTACTGTTGGTGATACCCAGTGTAGTGGCATTTATTTGTTTGAGATGCAGAGGTATATACACACACACACACACAGATTTTGAGATTGAGTAACTAGGTAAAAAAATTTTGGGGTGTTTTTTTTTTATAGTTTTTTTGTTTGTTTTTATTTATTTATTTTTTACAATTTCCCTTTTTTTTTCTACTGGGAATCAGATCAAGGCAATGCAGATAAAATTTGATACATTTACTTACAATTAGTCAGTAACTAAATAAGTCGGTCAGTAATTCAGTAAGATACTTTCACGTACAATAATCACTGCAAAATAAAGTTTAAAATGTGGCTCATTGCATCACTCAGGGTTAATGTATGTGAGCTGAAGCAGAACAGCAGCCTCCACACTTTACCTGATTACTTCAAATAGTGAAATTCTGTAGTTACCCCTAGAGGTGTGATTTCTGAGGTCTTTTCTCATTAGGAGGAAGATGTGGAAAGAACATAATTACTGAAGGACGTCCAGACTGTAAAGGAAAGCAGGAGGATCGGGTTAGTGTACATGCAGGCCTGGGTTCAGCTGCATTTTTATCATCATGTGACATCTTTAAGTCTTTGAGTCCTACTGTGTTCTTAATTTGATCTCCATTCAATTCTGCATGGCTTCTACAATAATCAGTTATAACAGATTTGTTTCTACCTTTAGAGATTTAGTTGTATTTGTGATGCGCTGCAGGTAACACACATGAACCACACATGCTTTCATTGAACAGTGAGTTATAGGAAAGTATCTTCTGCTGCTTCTATCAGAACATACACAGAATTTATGTATGTGATATATGTATAATTTTTCATGTTCTGTCTTTTCTCAGATGGTGTCTGATGTCACTTTATTTACTTCTGTCATTTACACTTGCTACTCTACTGTAACCCACATTAACACAGCCGGAGCAGCACAGGTCCAGATCATCACTGGAGAGAAAACTGAATATGCCAGCATTATAACAAACTAATCTAAAGTAAATATAGATACATTTATATATGTAAATCTTTTTTGTACCATAAAAAACAAATTCAGCAGATTCATCCAGAGTATTTTGTTATATTTACGTATGTTAGCTAAGGGTGTTGTTTTGCATTCACTTTGTCTGTTAATGAATAAAAACTGGAGTATGACAGTGTGCTTGTTGAGTGTGGAGTATTACACAGTATTCTCTGTGCATGGCACAATGTCAGTTAACTGACGCTGTGAGAAAGAGGAAGGAGCCGTTCTCCCATCAGCCCCCATGCTACCCTGGCCACAATCATGTGGTTACTCTGACATGCTGAGTGTCTCACAGTGGCTCTGAAGTTCCATTAAAAAACACTACAGCTGTGGTTTTCTTACGACCTGATAACTGCCACAGATGGTGAGAATCACCCAGATACATTCCCGTGTGTGTGTGTGTGTGTGTGGATGCTGAGACCATTCAACAGTCACAAAGTGATTTATGTCAGTATCTGCAGTAAATATCACTGTCATATGGACATCTTTTACTGGAACCTATTTGCATTTATTCTGGTTATTCAGGGTTCATAGAACCATAGTTACATACTTTACAAGGGTTCTACTTACTTTATGTCAACCTTAACAAAATAAAACCTTGCAACAGTAAGTTATATCACACAACTGGAATAATTCCAATAAACAAAATTCTATAATATCAGTAATGAAATAAAACCATGTACGTAATTCATGGAAACATATACCACTGAAAGTACATCTGGTACTAATGTAATTTTATGGATAGAGGAGAATTGTTTTCAATGTATATCAGTATAGAGGAGAGCAGAGAACAATCTAACACAGTTTGGTTGTTGCTTAATAGATTAACAAATACTTAAGTTAGAATAATCATGTTTTTATAAATGCAGCACATACATCTCTGCTAAAAATGAACACTTGAACTTGCACCTACTGTTCATGTACAATTCCACCGAAAGTAGGTAAGGTTCATTGTAACAGACAGAGGATTAGTTTGCTAGAAAAGCCTGATAAATTAGTGCCAACAAAGTTAATTCAATACAATTAGTTGGCAGGTAACGCATGACGATTCTCACTGTGTCTGATTTGCTCAAGTTTACTTATGTGTGTCTCTTTGTGCCCTCAGGCAGGCTCATAACCTGAGAGACAGAAAAGAGCATGCAACACACACACACTCACACACACAGAGCGTGAACTTGACCTTGACAGAGTGAAAGCTGTGAGTCTGGGACAGACCAGTTCCTGCTGTGTGTTGGATTTTGTTGATTCTGATGAAAGTGCACTGAAATTCGTGGACTGAATAAACGTGAGCCGGAGTTCCACTAAAATTCCTCCTGTCTCCCGAGTCTTCCTCTGCACTCTCCCACACCGGCCTTCTACAGCCAACGCTCCACCACAACTATATAAGTGAATTTCCCTGTTTCTAGCTTTTCCCCAAACACTTCACTGCAGCAAAAGCAAACCAGCAAATGGTGGCACAGGAGTTCTCAGGAGTGCATTTGCTTAATTCTTGTTCATTTTCTGATCAATGATTTGTTGTTAAGACCATTAAAAGCTTAATGTTTTCCCATTGTAGACTTGGCCCAGTTTTTTTCTTTTGCCTAGGAGTGTATGTATTCTATGTAGTATGTAGTCAGGTAGTCTTTCCCTGAGACCATTGTCAGGAATCCCACAGACTATTCTGTCTATCACTAGTGAATCTCTTTAATCTCCAAATTCACAAGTCTTACTCAGTGTGTGCAGTTCAACAAGGTACTGGTCAAAACTCACTCCTTGTTTCTGGTCAGCAGAGAAAAACTTCTATCTCTCAGAAGTGACTTTCTGGCTTGGCACAAACAATTCCTCAAATTTTGCCATAAGAACAGTCAGTGTTAAATTTGCATCGTCAAGCTGAAAGCTATTATAAATGTCCAGCACATCTTCAGCCATTACATGCAAAAAGATGGATGCTTGTAGCTTTTCATCATCCCCTCCTGCACCGCCTGCAGCAAGACAGATGCTGAACCTCTGCTTGAACCGTTTCCAGTTATCAGCAAGATGGGAAAACACTCAAAGTTCTCTTCCTTTGTTTCAACGCTGACTCTCCGAACTGCTTTTGTGTGCATCTGTGCGCTGCTCTGCACCCGGCTCACCTGACTGCGGTTAAACCAGCTGCTCTTCCTGAAACAACGGGTAATCTAGCCGCTCGTGCAATTCGTGGGCGCGGCTTTTAGACACTTAGCGGTAATAACACCGAAAGCGGAAAGCGAGCGTTAATATAATGTGGATCT
>CM040483.1:5906928-5917675 GCA_022758105.1 Pangasianodon gigas
GTCATGAAGGGATTATACAGGTGTCATGTAGCTCTATAAACACTACAGTGTTACCAAAATAAATCATAGATTAGACTGAGAAATGTCAAATCCAATCTGATAGCATTCCAAAGTTCAGGTCAGTCTGATACCATAATCAGTATTTACTGCCATTTATAACTTGATACTGATGTGTCACAATATGACTCCTAGATTAATTTCCCTTTAGTTATGGTAAATGGAGTAGACATTTTTATTACATATATAACTATAATTCATTTGAAGACTTATCAAGTCTGCCTTCACAGTGAATGTCAACTTTTATCGTGTATTTAAATGCTTTACCTTTAACATAAAGCCTGATGTCTCTGTGTTCCTTCTCAGTGCTGCACCTGTAGTCTCCCTGATCCTCTTCTCTCAGGTCAGATATGAGCAGAGACAGATTAGCAGGAGAAATGTTATTAAACAGTTGAAGTCTGCCACGGTAGCGTTCATCATTTAACATTTCTGTCCAATGTCCTTTTCTGTAGATCTCCCAGGTGAATGTCTGAGGTTTGGTGTGCAGGTCAGAGCAGGAGCAGGGTAACAGCACTGAACCACCAGTGTATCCTACTATTCCTTCCTGATTATAATCAGCAGAGAGAGCACAGCCTACAGAAACAAACATACAAATCTCACAATTTACTGAATACTATGGAAGTATTTTCCAGACAAATTGAAAACATTCACAAATTGAAATGTTTTGCCCTTACTGTAGCAAAAGCTTTGAAGCCATGCCAAGCTTCACTTAACAATAATAATAATAATAATAATAATAATGAAGATTTGTAAATGATGTTATTTTAGGCTTAATGCTTTTTAGCATCTCTTTAAACTTGATCGACTTGCCCATTTTTTAAATGTAAACTTTTAGACTGTATACTCATAGATACTGTGAATTGTTGTATGTTTGTTTTGTTACTGATTTATTTAAAATCGTTGTTTTGTAGAAAGTTAACTTGCTTTGGTTGTGCAAGAGCTCGCTTTCTGAATTCTTAGCTATTACCACTAAGCGTCTAAAAGCCGTGCCCATAAAATTTTACGTGCGGCTAGATTAACCATGGTTTCAGGAAGAGTGGCTGCTTAACCGCAGTGAAGCTTGGAACGGATTCAAAGCTTTTGCCACAGTAAGGGCACATTTCAATTTGTGAAACAGAAGAAAAGAACTTAAATTATTCAAGTGTTTTTGCTAGTCTAAGATATCAGCAGACTGAAAAAGCATAGTTTACACTTTGATAGTCATACCCCGTGTCCAATCAGAAATGAGGACGTGATGTTCAATAAGGACCTACCCTTTCTGTTTTGAGTTAATGCTATTGCGTTTTTGGTTTGTTAAAGTGTTTTGCACTTTAGGGCCACTGTAATTTTGGGTTTGCAATTAGTTACAACTGTGATCAAAAAAATATTGAAAAGTTACTGTTTGCAGACATTGCTTGACGCGAGTGCCGTATGCTCATGGCAATACATCTAATATGATGAGTTATCTACACCGTCATCACCCGGAGATTGATAGCTTGTGGGTATGAAGCCCGTTTCCGCCCCGGAGAAAAACATTAAAAATGGTTATTGCGACTTTTTTCCTCGCAATTATGAGTTTACATCTCACAATTCTGACTTTCTCACAATTACAAGTTTTCTTAGTCGCATTTTTTGATCATTGTGTCTCTTTGCGTGTCATTGGACAGTAGGCCTGTATGATTATGGAAAACATTATAGAGGATTATTTTGGTTTCACAAATAGAGAAATTTTGATTTTATTGGAAGAGTCACACAACATAAACCTACATCTCCGGACTCTTGAGAGAGCGCTATGCAGAAACCAGTTGTGGTGGAGACGCAACAAAACAGATGAAGCCGAAGTGGCATATTTTATACACCAGCAGCTTCAGACATCAGGACGACAACATGGCTATCAGTGGATGCAGCAGAAATGTTGGATGTCCGGGATTATCACAGACAGAGAAACTGTCCGTCAGTTGATGCGACTGTTAGATGGACAAGAAGTGGATCAGTGTGCGCATGTATAACAGTCATGGGCCATTGCGTGTTAACCTACTCGAGTTTGAACAAGTGCAGTGATAAAGCATCGATCATTCTCTATAAATAGGCTATATAAGAACAACACTCAACCAGACGCTAGCGCGCGCTCGTTACCTGAAGTTTCAAAATGAAATTTTATAAACCTACTAATGCTTTAGTACATTTAATTCCAAAATCATGTATTGTGTCTGTTTTACTACTACTGACTACTTAAGAATTATTAGTTCATATGGAAAATACATTTTGGGAAAATTTTAGAATTGGTACATCCAGAAAGCAGATAATTGTTTATTAGTTTATATTTTGTTTAGTTAGGATTGTACCATATTGTAGTGTTGGGTTTGATTAGGAAAGGTTAACCTCTCAATATAAAGGTCACAGCTGATGATGAGAGCCAAAAAACAAGTCATGAGGTTGAAGGAATTGTCCAGTTTGTCATTAAGAGGTTTATTAAACACACAGGGTCAGTAGTGGAACATCATCAGCTGGACTCAGAACCGCTGATCTCTTGTTTCTCAGCCCAGTTCCTGTATGTGTAGGAGAACTGTATATGAAATTCATTTTTTGCGTATTTGTGTGTAGATATGTTTATGTATATGTGTTTGGGTTAAGTATATTTTATATACTTTTGTTACTTGCGCACAGACCAGAAGAGCTGAGGTTAGCATGGCAGTCACCATGGTGCAGCACAGCATTCCACTGGCTTTCTCTGACCACTTGAGCCCATTCCTCAGAGTGTTTCCCTGACTTCTTCTGCCAGGACTAAGACCAGCATCATAATCAACAAGTGTATAGCCCCTATCTTACGAATGAACTAGTGAAGAACCTCTGCAATCAGCATTTTACATTAGCGACTGAGGGGTCCAACGATACTGGTGTGTTTGAACATGTTGAACAGTTGATTACTGAGTGCTAAAGTCTATGTATAATTGAATAATCAGTTATATATTTCTAATATATAAACTAATTTAAAACTAATTTGAGTCATAGATGCTAAATGTTGCATTAAGTTATACTAAAATATGCAAACATAAGTGTTGGATATATTCTTTTTCACAGGAAGCCAGAAGATGAATCCGATCACTATGAAACTGTGGAGTTCTGAAGGCATGGTTCACAGATTTCTGGATATGGGCCTAAATACAGGGACCAACTGCTGCACTGCAGAGGCCATATTTAGTAAAATGCATTAGGTGCTGCAAAGTTACAACATCCCATGGACCAGTTGACTGGCTCTTGCAGTTGACAATGCCAGTGTCAACATGGGTATCAGAAATTCAGTTAGGAGCAGGGTCCTGGACCAGAATCCTTCTGTATTTGTCCTAGGCTGTCTCTGCCACATTGTACACAATAATGCACATGCTGGAGGGTTGGTGTATTCAGAGGTAATTGCCTGGAAGTCACAATGTTAGCTGTGTTTAAATCTTGTTTATAATTTCTATTTCAGGGAGTGATTTGACGTACAGTAATATGACTAACATAATGTTTTATTTACCTCCTAGATATCAGGCTTTGATGTTGAGGAATTTTGTACTGATCTTGCATACTGGTTCAAATCCAGCACAAAGAGAAAGAACAAGCTTGATGGCAAGTTATCCTTGCATAACGCATTTATTGTACTTTGAGAATATTGTGAGATTGGGAAATGGCAATCATTTATTGAAGGGCCATACTACTTATATAATACTCATATAATTATATAAATATATATAAAAAATTTACACAGAGTTCTGAACACCTGTTTGACTCCGTTCCCTTTTTGAGGATCCAATAACTGAAGTTCATCTCCTGTTATCAAGCACTTCTACCTAAATTCCTGGGCCCGTATTCACAAAGCTTCTCAGATACTAGAGAAGAATTCTCTCAGAGACCTCCTATCTTAGCCTAAAAAGTCCTAGCTGGGAGTCCTAGACTAAAAGTGATTTAGGAAACTTCTCAGAGCAACTCTGAGTAAGGAAAGTACAAAAACCTTTATCTTAGTGAGGAGGTGTGGTTGACCCCGTTGCTAGGGATTACGCAGCAATTCAAGGACTGTGATTGGTTGATAAAAAACTATCTGTAAAGGTCTTAAAATGCGCTCTTTGTGAAAATAGAATATATGATAATAGAATGGACAGTGAAATCATAAAATGTTTGTATTAAGAAATTGTATAATCATGAATACAGACTACTTTATGCAAAGTTTCTGTTATAGGCTAAATATCTTAAAGTTAATTAAAACAGCCAAATGTTGAAAATGTGTCTACTTTTGAAGCAACCAATTTCCACGCAGTAGTTACTATATTTAAGTTCTTACATTTATTTACCATACTGATTTTATTACTTGTAATCCATTTCAGATTGATGTGAGCAAAATGGCTCACCTTTTACCAATTTACATGATTGCAGGACAGTCTATTTAAGTTGCACTTTTGGATGGTATGTAGCCAACAGTCCAAGAGAGATGGAAGGAAGTAAAAGAACAAGAAAACCAAATTGGACAGAAGAGCAGTGTTTGGAGAATATTTCTTCTTTCTGCCATTTTGTCCTCTGCTATAGAAACTCTTAAGCCTCTTAAAAATCCTCCTCTCTACTCTTAACAATTTTTACCTTAGGAGCTGTTTTTAGGGCTAAGATGTTTCGTGAATCATTTTTATCTTTACTAAGATTTAGTCCTAAATTTAAGGGGAAATTCTAAGAAAATGTCATAACTCTAAGAATTTTCTTAGAATTTTGTCACTAGGAGCAACTTTTAGGCTTAGGAAGCTTTGTGAATACGGGCCCTGGAGTTTAATCTGTTATTCCAGAGACAAGACCCATGTCTCCATCTCCTTCATGGGCAGGTACGTGATTTCACTATTTCAGTAAGTGTAATGTGTACAGTTGTTTTTGGGAGGTTAATATCTCTGTATTTCAGATAAGCAGTTTCATATGAAAGCTGATGTCAAAGTGCCTGAAGCCTATAGCTTTCAAAACGCCAAGTTTAGAGACTGTTGACCTTCTAGGACAAGAAAACCAACTGCCAGGTGAATAAAAGTGACTAGATATGTTAACTTTTTTTTTTAATGAAAACTGGAATAAGTTATTGATCTGTAGTGAGGGCACCATGCTTCTGCTGTGAGATAAAGAGATGGTTTGTTGTCTTTTTGGCCTTTCAGACCTCCACCTTGGCCCTAGGACTGACAACAAAGGCCACTCTGAGAAGGCTGCATGAGGCTGGCGAGATTTCCTCCAATGATGTTACAAACTTCTACAAAGCAGCAATGGGCTTTCTGGTGAGGTCTACAGAGCAAGCCTTGACAAAGCTGCCACTGAATGACCCCCTTCTTTCACATGCTCAGTTTTTGGACTTGAGGGAGAGACTGGATTGGACTATACCAATATTCCAAGTAAACAATAATTAAATTAAGACAATCTGAGTGATTTGGAGTGGAGGCTGGCTCCACCAGCTGCTGTAATGGGTAAGACAAGATCCTTCTGAGGCGGGAGGGATTCTGTAATTGAAATGTGTTTTTTGTCTTGTTTGGCTAAGTTGGTGATGAAGAATTAGTTGGAGTTTTATTTACAGAATTTCATAATATTGAAGGAAACTACTGTTGACATTTGACAATCACCTTCTGCCATTTGACAATGCCAGAGAACAGGACAGCATGGGTGAGGAGTTCCTGGATTTTCAAATGTTAGAAGACACCGACATCCCAGAAAGGGTCTGGAAAACTGCCCTGGTCAAGGTGGATGGGGAGAAAGAACTCCACCAAACGGACATCTTATGGGCACACTTGAGTGCCATGAAGAGCCATTTAACAGGTGCACCCAGGTTCCAAAGACTTGTGAAAGTGGCACAGCTTGTGCTCTGCCTACCACACTCAAATGCAGACTCTGAGAAAACCTTCTGTGATAGGCCTCAACAAAACTGAGACAAGTAAAAAAATTATCACTAGAGGGTACATTGTCCTCTGTAATGTGTATCAAGATGACCCAGATGGAACCATGCTACAAATATGAGCCATCTCTGCAGATGATTAAAAACTCAGTCAGCAGCCTCCAAATACAACAAAGAACATTCAACAAAATAGGTTCATAAAACGGCAGGAAAATGACTTTCCTATTTTACTTCAAAAGAAAAGCATGAATTGTAAATTTACATGTACATTGTTTTCATGACTGTTAGGCATATTTTACCCCCTAATTCTCATTTCCGAACAGCAAAAAAGGTAATTTGATTCATAAATCTCAATCCAGCCAGGTAGCCAAAGTCGGCAACCCTGTAGTACAGAATGTGCAGATTTCTTTAAAATGATCAGTTATCAGTTTTTTATACTTACTTACCCACCCTTCTGAATACTATGTTCACTCTTTCGAAAGTCTTCACATAGTTGGCTTTACCAGAGTGCAGGTCAGTCCACCAGTTAACCTCACATCCATAATGCACTATAACTAACGAAACACTTCATACACGCCTCAAAACCAACTCATTCTACCAAAACACTAGCAAAGCATCTCTCGCTCAACAACATATAGCTGGAGTATACTGGAAACACACCCTGGATTGTACACCAGTCAACTGCAGTAACCACACACACACAAAATGATAACAAAGAGCAATTTATCTTAGCCAGTCCACCTACTGGCATGTTTTAGGAGGAGGCGGGAAGCCAGAGGAAACCCACAGGGACATGGGGAGAACAAGCACAGAAACTCCACACAGATGGGACCCCGAGCTCAGGATTGAAGCGGGGACCCTGGAGCTGTGAGGAGACAACGCTACCCACTGCATCACCACGCTGCTCATAGAGACACAGATTTCCCCTTTTGTATAGATGGTAATGAAGTGATAAACAGAACACCTGGGTAAGGCTAAATTGGAAATAACCTATGGTTTGTTTATTCTTCACAATCTTAATTTTTATTACTATAGAATGTATCGCTTTGTTTGGATTTGATCTTGTATTGATTCGTTTTTGAAAACTATGTGAATATGTGAAAAATAATTTGTAGATACACAGTTTTGTTGGTTGAGTTTGAGTGAGAAAAGAATTCATGAATTTTGAAAGCTGAGGTTATTCAATCCTTTGTGTCAAAGCAATAAAAATTGATACACAGTTCAGTTCACATAGACTGCTGTTGTGAGTTTTGAAAATGTGAACACAGTATTAATAAAGGCACTTTTTTTTAAACAAACAAACAAAAAAAAATGCTGCAGATAAAGTGTAATGTAGGAAGTGAAGCTGGTGGTCACTGACAGAGAGACAGCATAAAAAGGTGTGAAATTCACACGCATCTATTTACAGCTAAGACCAGAATGAAGAGGTGACATACAAGTTACAGGAAATTAACTTTTCTGTTACCCTTTATATGAGTTATTATAGATAGATTCAATAAGACAGAGATTGTGAGAGATGTAATTCAGTAAATTACAGTGTATGTTTTTACACATTATTGTAGGGATGGAAAATAATCTCACTGTAGAATCCTCCTTATTCATTAGCCCACCTCTCTTCATCAGTACATTTTAGACTGAAGTTAATCAGAAAGAAAAAATCCACATGATCAAAGCTGAACAGGTCTAAATAAGGACATTATAACAATGTTGTGTATGTTTACTGTGCATATAAAGATTACTGCTGTTTTTGGGCAATTTAACTTGAAGGACATGCTGGTCTTGAATTTAGCATTTTAGTAACATTACATTTATAAAATATAAAGCCATAATCAAATGTTTCCATTGAATGTGTTCATCACTGTTGGACCCAATAAATATTATAACACCATAGTAAGTAAAGTTGTTCTTCATAAAAACTCTAAACGATAAACATTTTACAGTGTTTGGTTTGGTTTGTCAGGAACAGGGCTGAACTACGGCCTACTGTAAACCCAGTCTGGACAGAAAGCACATGAACTAAAGACAAAGCAGCTGAACTAAGAACTGGCTAATATTCTCTCTCCTTTCTGTAATAGAAAATAGAAAATAACTTCACTCACCTGCAGCGACGTGAAACACAACAGACAAAAGATACAAGCACTTCATCATTACTGATTCTTCTGCACACACACCAGTCCCTCAAAGTGAAACACACACACACACACACACACTGTCACACTGCCTGAGTGTCTCTCTCTTATATAGATTGGTTTTCAGGAAACCACAACAACGCTATGTCATTTCTCTTTTTGGAAAATCTTTTCATCATGCTTTCCATAACATAATTTATTTTTATATGCAGTATTAATAGCTATTCATATATTTTCTCATGTGGTGGTTTTATCATACTTCATAGTATCATCATTGTTATCTGTCTTAGGTGCCATTTTCTCAATGCTTGCATGTAGCCTCTTTCTTTAGATGAAATTTTAGCTAAATAAACAAATGAATGCATTAAAATGTGCTCTTAGTGTTTCAAATTTATACATTTATACAATTATACAATTTCTACACTTTAATCTTGATCGTAAGGCAGTTTCTATACTTTATCAACTCAAGTGAAGTTTGTTAGATGACCCCTAGGAAGCCTGAGGGTCAACACAACACAACAGTAGACGAATTGCAATGTGACAAATCTTCTCTTTCAATTCAATAAAAATGACAGATGACACTTTTTATTAATCTAAAAAAAAAATACTACTAGAACTAATAATAGTACTAATAATAATTCAATATAGGTCATGTGACTTTCTTGAGTATATTAAAAGCAAATCTGTGCATGAGCTGCAACATTAACTTCACTTTTCAGCACACATTAATTCTAGTGTTTGGGACAAAGCTGTAATGTCCATCAGTATATTCACCAGCAAGTGTGTTTCCCTAGACTTACAGGAAGTAATAAAGACACATTTACCATGTGTGAGCTGAGGAGCACTTAGAGGCTGGTCATGAGTGATGATCATGACTCATTATCAAAAGTCAGATTAATCAGAAGACTATAACTGTAAGCAATAACATCATTTATTAGCATTTAAAGAGATTAAAATGGGGGAAAAAGTGGTTGTTTTATTTAATTATTTATTTATTCTTTGATTATAGAGCTCTGGTTAAGTGCATAAGTGGCGACATCTTGTGCCATAAAGCTGCTACTACAGCTGGTCTACAGATAATTGCTCATTAGAGATATAAATCTACATCCAGATTTCTGCAGAAAGAAGAAAGAAGGCCTTTATTGTCTCATATACACGTACAGGACAATACATTTATTTTCCTTCGCATATTGGTAGGAATTTGGGGTAAAGCTGTAAAGCTGCTTTGTGACAATGTGTAATGTTAAAAGTCCTCTACAAACAGCATAACATAAACTAGATAATAACTACTCATGAAAACAAATGCTAAGCATCCGAAGAGTGAAAACACAAAACTTATAAATGGGAACCAATCAGGAGAAACACAAGACAGGTGTGTACAGGAAATCAGTGGAACAACCAAGGAAGAAATTCATACTATGAGAGAGATGCCCTCTGCTGGTCTGTCAGGGAATTGTCTGTGGTGACAAATATAAAGTAATCTTTTCTAGTTTTAATGACTTTGTGTCACAGTATCTGTGTAAATTGTGCAAAACGTTGTATTCTTGTACATTTTCCTTCATTATTATAGTTTCTTTTTAGAACACTGGGTTCAGTTTTTTTTTAGTCTGTTAAGTGAATTGAAGTATTTAAGTTTTATTTGATTCACCACTCCAGAAACCTTGTAGAATTTTAGAAGCACCGTGTGCAAAACCAGAACTCTATACTAGCCAGCTTTACTGATTTATTTCATTTTTGTATATAAAACAAGATGAGATGTGCTGTTATAGGAAAATAATCAACAAAAGAGTGGTATGATGCCTGATATAACAATGGTACACATAAGATATAAAATGACACGTACACTCAAAATATAATAAGCAAGATTATCCATCAGCAGTTTTTAATGATTAACAGTGAATGCAGAACAATACCCTTAGCTAACATAAGTCAATGTAACACACACAAACATTTGCCTGAATCTGCTATTTAACTGTAAAATTTATAAAAATCACAAAAAGCCAATATTGTGGATCCCGTGCTTGCCATAGTGTGTATTTAATATATGTTTTCAGCATTATTCTATAATATCTGAGAATGTGTGTATATTTACTGTGGATTAGTTTGTTATAATGCTGGCATATTCAGTTTTCTTTCCAGCGTTAATCTGAACTCGTGCTGCTCCGGCTGTGTTAATGTGTTATTTAATACAGAAAGTTTCAACATCAGGTACAGTCTGTGGAATGACAGAACAGGAAAATTATACATTTAACACACAAACAGTGACAATACTGTGGCTGTTGATGTTGAAACTAAGAAGCAAGTAAAATCCTGTAAAGACGAAACAAATCTCCAAATCTGACTTCTTTCTTTACACCATGTGTTGTTCTGATAGAAGCAGCAGAAGATACTTTCCTATAACTCAGTGTTCAGTGAAAGCATGTGTGGTTCATGTGTGTTACCTGCAGTGTATCACAAATACAACTAAATCTCTAAAGGCAGAAACAAATCTGTTATAAGTGTTATTTTACGTGTGCTAACCTGATCCTCCTGCTTTCCCTCACAGTCCTGATGTCCATCAGTAATCACGTTCTCTCCACATCTTCCTCCTAAAGAGAAAAGACCTCAGAAATCACACCTCTAGTGGATTGTAAGTGGTTTCTGTAGTAAGGTGTGGAGGCAGCTGTGCTGTTTGAACTCACACACAATAATACTGAGT
>CM040483.1:5920625-5935013 GCA_022758105.1 Pangasianodon gigas
TCATGTGTCAAAACAGGGGAGTAGTGTTTAGAGTTTAGGGAATTTGGTGTGCTTTTTGATAAATGGCGTTATGGTTTTGAAATTTTAGCTCAAAAGCCTGGTTATAGTGTTTTAGCAATCGAGAAAAACTAATAACGCAGCGCTCTCGTGCAGGTAATCAGTGTAAATGTGCAGCACCTGGCCACGCCTCTTCATAAACCCTCCAATAGCCTCACTCTGCGCGCGGACACAGTTCTGTGCCATGCTGCTCTGACTAATTTAATGGTTCAAAGATCAGAGAAGTGAATAGTGAGGTTCAGGGCTGGATATATTTAATATTAAGGAAATATTTAGTTCTTTCAAGTTCGGCCAAACGACAAGGCCATGTTGTGTTATTTTCCCTGCCACACTGAGGAGTTTTTGTGTTGAACTGTAGACTTCACAGAACCACATCAGCACTACCACCCTGAAATACCTGCCGCATAAAACCAGGGCTTCAGAAGTGCAATGAGCGGAATGAACGTGTAAGGAAAGGAATAAGCGGTAATCTACCACTGCTTTTCATCACTAACAGACGGATTTCTAGTACTGGGAGAACAGATTCAAAGTCATAAAACCTGTTTTATTTGTGAAGTGAAACGTGTTCAGTCTTTATAAAGATCAGGGGCTTAAGCCTACGAAGCCCCGCCCACTTCCCCCTCCTCGCAACGCCACTGGTCAGAAACATTATACAATAAAACTTACCATCCCCACCAACAGCTGAAGCAACTGCCTCTCATGCTTTTTCCTTGGCTTGCAGGTCTTTATACATGTAATCCTGTGGATCGTAAAGTGCTTTGTGTTTCTCCACCTCGTTCAATGAGACGAGTGTCGTCCGTTACATCACCTTTTTCAGGTGTGCTCCTTCCACCACCCCTGTCACGCGCTTTTGTTTATGATCGCCAGCTTACTCTGCTGTGATGTGATAGTGTTCCCCATCCCACACACATACCATACAAGCATATAACATGGAGTGAAGGAGTTAAGGAGTCAGTTAAGGAGTGAATCAACAAATCACCAGTAAAAACAAATGCATCACTTGAGTTTCTACCGACAATAAACTCAGTACCAGCACTGTTCTGATGTAAATAAACAAAGGTCAGTATCTTTCTTACAAAGCTACTTGATGCTAGGTACACTTCCACAGGGAGGAGTGGTGGCTCATCTGTAGGGGCAGGTGGGCCAGAACCACACAATATACATAAATCATTCAACAAATGTTAATCTTCTTTATGCCCTCATTCACAACTCCATACATTTTAGATTTTGTTGAAATACTAATTACCTCTTATGAGTGACTAACTACTTTTTAAATTTTTTTTTGCTGTTTGACAAATACAAGCCAACATTTCACTGAATTGCTGCCTTTCTAGGTTGTTCAGCCCCCATTTAGCTCAGTAGAGTTATTACTGCACCTAGTGGTCAACTGGGAACAAGCAACAAGCATTAACAAAGGCCCACTGGGACAGGAATCATGATGCCAGCGGCTAGTAGCAGTGGACAGGACAGTTAATGACAGGTTGCCCAAATCACAGTTTTTAATTCCAAATTTGGCTAGTTGAAAAATACTCAGTGGTTACCAAGATCTTGTTTTATAGCAAATAATCAGAATTAAAGTATTTATTTATTTATTTATTTTGTGAACAAAATCAAAGGGTAAGACCAGGCACTTAAACATGTATAAGATGTAAAGAACCATTTCTATTTTAGGATATATTGCAAAGATTGAGAGAGGACAAAGGAGGTAATGAAATGGATAATGTCCATACCCCCGAAATGTAAATGCACCCCAGTGAACTTGTTTCCCACATAAAGGTTGAGCAACAGATGAAAAATGTGTCACTTTCCCGATGCCTGAATTTTTTTTGGGTGGTTTCAGGTCTTTTGTGTGATTTTTGAGAGGTATTTGGGCTGGAAATTTTGCTGAATCCTTGGCAACCTTTATATTACCTCTTCTGTGCTTGTCTCTCACAACGGGAAACACACCTGCTGTATCACACACAGTTTGACAAAGACACATCTACAACTGTTCAAAACAAACTGCTAGACTGTATGCTGGATGACTATGTTGCTGACTCTCAAAATTAAATTCACTACCTTGCAGCCTATCGCATAAGTCAAGTGTGTTAGCATCTCGACCTAATTTTGTCTGAGGCTATGCTGTTATTACTGTCATCCTGCCTCACCAAAATATTTGGTCATCAGCCCCTGTTTGCAGGAAACTGGAGTTTGTATCCCTGAGACATTAGGACTCTCTGTTCTGGTGGGTGAAGTTTTCAGCTGCAACTCTGCCCTGACCTCTCAGGAGCATGCCCTGTGGATCTCTTTAGTGGTGATGGTGGGGTGTACTGTTTAGAGTGCACTCCACAAGATGGTCAGAGGGCACTCAGGGGTTTGTTAGGGGTTTGAGGGAGTGATTCCTCTGCCTAAACCTTCCGAGAGGCAGAAGAAATCTTTACGGGCATTGGAACATGGAACTGTGCTGCAATGACCTGAAAGTGCATGGCTGGTTTGTGGCCACGTGCGTCCCACGATTCTGAAAACTGCACTCTCCTACCCAGGGATTATTTGGCAAAAACACCAAAGAGCGACCCTGGCACACAGGGCAGAATTTAGAGGGGTTTGTTTGGTCAGTTAGAGTGGATTGCTAAACACCCTTGTGTAGACTGTGTATAAACTAGCTTGGCAGAGAGTTGCCTATATCCTGACCTAGGATTTCAGATTTTTTTTAAAAAGAACCCAGTTTTCTAAGTAAAAATCATAATAATGAAGGAAAATGTACAAGAGTACAATGGTTTTGCACAATTTACATAGATACTGTGACACAAAGAAGAATCATTGAAAATAGAAAAGCTCACTATATTTGTCACCACAGACAATTCCCTGCCAGACCAGCAGAGGGCATCTCACTCATAGTATTAATTTCTTCCTTGGTTGTGCCACTGATTTCCTGTACACACCTGTCTTGTGTTTCTCCTGATTGGTTCCCATTCATAGGTTCTGTGTTTTCCCTCATTATTTGCTTAACATTTGTTTTCATGAGTTATTATCTAGTCTGTCAGAACTAGAAAGTAATGCAGCCTAAACATCACTTAGTAGATTGTCCTATTTAATTCAACAGAATGTTGTTTCTAGAGGACTTTTAACAGTAGAGATTGTCACAAAGCAGCTTTACAGCTCCACCCCAAATTCCTACCAGTATGCGAAGGAAAATAATTGTATTGTCCTGTACATATATATCAGACAATAAAGGCCTTCTTTCTTCTTTCTGCAGAAATCTGGATATAGATTAAGATCTCTAATGACAGTATAGAAACAGCCCTTAAGATCAAGATTAAGGTGAGGAGAAACTGTACAAATATGAAACACTAAGAGTAATTTTTTGCATTTGTTTGTTTATTTAGGTAAAATTTCATCTAAAGAAAAAGGCTACATGCAAGCATTGAGAAAATGACACCTAAGATAGATAACAAGGAAGACACTATGAAGTATGATAAAAACCACCACATGAGAAAATATATGAAGAGCTATTAATACTGCATATAAAAATAAATTAGGTTATGGAAAGAGTGATGAAAAGATTTTCCAAAAATAAGAAATGGCACAGTGGTGGTTGAGGTTTCCTGAAAACCACAGTATATAAAAGAGAGACACTCAGTCAGTGTGACAGAGTGTGTGTTTCACTTTGAGAGACTGGTGTGTGTGCAGAAGAATCAGTAATGATGAAGTGCTTGTATCTTTTGTCTGTTGTGTTTCACTTCGCTGCAGGTGAGTGAAGTTATTTTCTATTTTCTATTACAGAAAGGAGAGAGAATATTAGCCAGTTCTTAGTTCAGCTGCTTTGTGTTTAGTTCATGTGCTTTCTGTCCAGACTGGGTTTACAGTAGGCCGTAGTTCAGCCCTGTTCCTGAACAACCAAACCAAACACTGCAAAATGTTTTTCAAGTAACAACAGCTTTACTTACTATAGTGGTATAATATTAATAGGGACAACAGAGATGAACACATTCACTGGAAATATTTGATTATGGCTTTATATTTTATAAGTGTAATGTTAGTAAAATGCTAAATTTCAAGACCAGCATGTATTTTTGGTTAAATTGCCCAAAGACAGCGGTAATCGTCATACTCAAGGTAAACATACACGTCATGCCTTGTGTTATAATTTCCTTATTTAGACCTATTCTGCTTTGATCATGTGGATTTTTCTTCCTGATTAACTTTAGTCTAAAATGTACTGATGAAGAGAGGTGGGCTAATGAATAAGGAGGATTCTACAGTGAGATTATTTTACATCCCTATAATACTTACAGTGTATGTTTTTACAAATTTACTGAATTACATCTCTCACAATCCGTCTTATTGAATGTATCTATAGTAACTCATATATAGCCTAATAGAAAGTTATTTTCTTGTAAATTGCATTTCACTTCTTCATTTTGGTCTTAGCTATAAATAGATGCGTGTGAATTTCACACCTTTTTCTGGTGTCCCTCTGTCAGTGACCACCAGCTTTACTTCCTACCTTACGCCTTACTTGCAGGTTGTTTTTTTTTTTTTTTAACAAACAGTGCCTTTACTAATACTGTGTTCACATTTTCAAAACATTAGTGGTCTATATGGACTGAACTGTGTATCAGTTTTCATTGCTTTGACACAAAAAGGATTGAATAACCTCGGCTTTCAAAATTCATGCAATCTTTTCTCACTCAAACTCAACCTCCAACAAAACTCTGTATCTACAAATTATTTTTCACAAATTCACATACGGTTTTCAAAACTAATCAATAATCAAGTTCAGAACCAAACAAAGTTGTGCATTTTATAATAATAAAAACAAACCACAGCTGATTTCCAATTTAGCCTTACCCAGGTGTTCTGTTTTTCACTTCATTACCATCTATACAAAAGAGGAAATCTGTGGACCTATGAGCAGCGTGGTGATGCAGTGGGTAGCGTTGTCTCCTCAAAGCTCCAGGATCCCCACTTCAATCCTGAGCTCGGGGTCCCATCTGTGTAGAGTTTCTGTGCTTGTTCTCCCCATGTCCATGTGGGTTTCCTCCAGTTTCCTCCCTCCTCCTAAACATGCCAGTAGGTGGACTGGCTAAGATAAATTGTTCTTTGTTATGAGTGTGTGTATGTGTGTGGTTCCTGCAGTTGACTGGTGTTCAATCCAGAGTTTATTTCTGGTATACTCCAGGTATATGTTGATGAGACAGAGAGATCCTTTGCTAGTGTTCTGGTAGAATGAGCGGGTTTTGAGGCGTGTATGAAGCGTTTCAATAGTTATAGTGCATTATGGATGTGAGGTTAACTGCTGTACTGAGCTGCATGCTGGTAAAGTCAACTGTGTGAATAGTTTTGAAAAAGTGAACATAGTATTGAGAAATGTGGGTAAGTAATTATAAAAAACTGATAACTGATCATTTTAAATAAATCTGCACATTCTGTACTACAGACTTGCCAACTTTGGTTACCAGGCTGGATTGAGATTTATGAATTAAATTACCTTTTTTGCTGTTCGGAAATGAAAATTAGGGGGTGAAATATGCCTAACGGTCATGAAAACAATGTAAATGTAAATATATAATTTACGCTTTTCTTTTGAAGTAAAATAGGAAAGACATTTTCCTGACATGTTTTATGAACCTATTTTGTTGAATTTTCTTTGTTGTATTCGGAGGCTGCTGACTGAGTTTTTAATCATCTGCAGAGGTGGCTCATATTTGTAGCATGGTTCCATCTGGGTCATCTTGATACACATTACAGAGGACAATGTACCCTCTAGTGATAATTTATTTCTTATCTCAGTTTTGTCAAGGCCTATCACAGAGAAGGTTCTCTCAGAGTCTGCATTTGAGTGTGGTAGGCAGAGCACAAGCTGTGTCACTTTCACAAGTCTTTGGAACCTGGGTGCACCTGTTAAACGGCTCTTCATGGCAAGTGTGCCCATAAGATGTCCGTTTGGTGGAATTCTTTCTCCCCATCCACCTTGACCAGGGCAGTTTTCCAGGCCATTTCTGGGATGTCGGTGTCTTCTAGCATTTGAAAATCCAGGAACTCCTCACCCATGCTGTCCTGTTCTCTGTCATCGTCAAAAGGCAGAAGGTGATTGTTAAAATGTCAACAGTAGTTTCCTTCAATATTATGAAATTCTGTAAATAAAACTGCAACTAATTCTTCATCACCAACTTACCCAAACAAGACAAAACACACATTTCAATTACAGAATCCCTCCTGCCTCAGAAGGATCTTGTTTTACCCATTACAGCAGCTGGTAGAGCCAGCCACCACTCCAAATCACTCAGATTATCTTAATTTAATTATTGTTTACTTGGAATATTGGTATAGTCCAGTCCAGTCTCTCCCTGAAGTCCAAACACTGAGCATGTGAAAGAAGGGGGTCATTCAGTGGTAACTTTGTCAAGGCTTGCTCTGTAGACCTCACCAGAAAGCCCATTGCTGCTTTGTAGAAGTTTGCAACATCACTGGAGGAAATCTCACCAGCCTTCTCAGAATGGCCTTTGTTGTCAGTCCTAGGGCCAAGCTGGCAGTGGCAGAGCCAGGGATTTTTCATAGGGGTGGCCAGGCAGGGGCCAGCAGGTACTCTGGGGTGGCACAGAAAATATCATTATGCAAACAAACATGGCACTTTTAAAAAAGTATTTTAAGGTGCCTAAATCACAATGATGTATAACATGCAATTGCTACAATACTTTAATTTTAATTAAAATTAATTTAAATTCACATAAAATTTATAGTCATAATTCACCCTCATGTTTTTCAAAACTATTTGATCAAATAAAACTTATGAAATTCACTTTGAAACCAGAATTCATATCTCCCATTGCTGAAAAACTATATAAAGACCAGAAAATCATGTCAATTATGTAGGCTACTGAAATGCATTTTATTAAAAGTGCAAACAATAAAACTTCAGCAAACTTACAAGCTGTTTCCAAAATCCATGACACTAGTACTACTAGTACAAACAATTTACAGTAGTTGGATTCTGCAGTTATTATGGTTTAAAGCAAATAAATAAATAAAGTAAATTTTACACTTAATGTTTGAATTGTATTAAACACTTTTTATGATAAAAAAATAACTTAATGAATTTTCCAAAACTCCTAGATAATGTGACAATTAGTTCTAAGCATCTAAGTCAGCTAATGTAAAGCTAACTGCTTCATAACTTCTGTTTACACAGGACATTGATAAAACTGCACTGAATTGACATTTTCACAATCTTTAAACGAATCAAATAATCATTTTTCTGATTTTATAACTCATCTGATAGGATGTGTTGTGCTCAAACACTCGAAGTTGATCCAGGAACCGAGGCTGCGCTGTAACTTACTCATCTCCCACTTTTTACGAAAGGTGGAAAACCGCGCTAAAAAATTAACATATCTAGTCACATTTATTCACCTGGCAGTTGGTTTTCTTGTCCTAGAAGGTCAACAGTCTCTAAACATGTCATTTTGAAAGCTACAGGCTTCAGGAACTTTGATATCAGCTTTCATATGAAACTCCTTATCTGAAATACAGAGATATTAAGCTCTCAAAAACAACTGTACACATTACACTAAAATAGTGAAATCACGTACCTGCCCATGAAGGAGATGGAGACATGGGTCTTGTCTCTGGAATAACAGCTTAAAGTCCATAAATGTAGGTAGAAGTGCTTGATAACAGAGGAGATGAACTTCAGTAGTTGGATCCTCAAAAAGGGAATGGAGTCACACAAATCTGGCTTGCCTTTCATCTACAAAATAAGTACAGTTTATTAAACCTGCAGTGTCATACAAATTCATACAAATAATAAAAGGAACTTTTACCAACCTGTGGATCTAAAGTAGCTCTTTAGAGCATTGTAGAGACGGAGTATACAGTTCACAGCTAGGTCCAAACTGAGCCACCTGATGCTCAAATGCTGCAGTACCTCCATGTACTTTGTGTCACAAAACACACAGAACTCTAAAATTTATATATACAAACAAACAAACATTGTGTGTGTGTGTATATATATATATATATATATATATATATATATATATATATATATATATATATATATATATATATATATATATATATATATATATATATATACACATACACACACACTGTATATATACACAGTATCTCACAAAAATGAGTACAGCCCTCACATTTCAGCAACCATTTTAGTATATGTTCTCAAGGGACAAAACTATAGAAATGAAAACTGGATATATTTTAGAGTAGTCAATGTGCAGCTTGTATAGCAGTATAGATTTACTGTCCTCTAAAAATAACTCAACATACAGCCATTATTGTCTAAATAACTGGCAACAAAAGTGAGTACACCCTAAGTGAACATGTCAAAACTGTGTCCAAAGTGTCAATATTTTGTGTGAGCACCACTGTTGTCTACCACTGCCTTAATCCTCCTGGGCATGGAATTCACCAGAGCTGCACAGGTTGTTGCTGGGATCCTCTTCCACTCCTCCATAATGACATCACGGCGCTGCTGGATGTTAGACACATGGCGCTTCTCCACCTTCCGCTTGAGGATGCCCCACAGGTGCTCAATAGGGTTCAGGTCTGGAGACATACTTGGCCACTCCATCACCTTCAGCTTCCTCAGCAAGGCAGTTGTCATCTTGGCGGTGTGTTTGGGGTCGTTATCATGTTGGAAAACTGCCGTTCGGCCCAGTTTCTGAAGGGAGGGCATCATGTTCTGCTTCAGAATGTCACAGTACATGTTGGAATCCATGTTTCCCTCAATGAAGCGCAGCAACACTCATGCAGCCCCAGACCATGATGCTACCACCACCATGCTTGACTGTAGGCAAGACACGATTTTCTTGGTACTCCTCACCAGGGGGTCGCCACACATGCTGGACACCATCTGAGCCAAACGAGTTTATCTTAGTCTCATCAGACCACAGGACATGGTTCCAGTAATTCATGCTCTTGGACAGGTTGTCTTCAGCAAACTGTTTGCGGACTTTCTTGTGAGCCAGCTTCAGAAGAGGCTTCCTTCTGGGACGACTGCCATGCAAACCGACTTGTTGCAGTATGCAGCGTATGGTCTGAGCACTGACAAGCTGACCTTCTACTTCTGCAACCTCTAAAGCAATGCTGGCAGCACTCATGCGTCTGCTTTTTGAAGCCAGCTTCTGCACCTGACGCACAGCACGAGGAATCAACTTCTTCGATTGACCCTTGCGAGGCCTGTTCCGAGTGGAACCCATCTTGGAAAACCTCTGTATGACCCTGGCCACTGTACTGTAACTCAGTTTCAGGGTGTTACCGGATCTTCTTATAGCCTAGGCCATCTTTGTGGAGAGCAACAATTCTAATTCTCAAATCCTCATAGAGTTCTTTGCCATGAGGCGCCATGTTCAACATGCAGTGGTCAGTATGAGAGAATTGTACTCAATGCACCAAGTTTTAACTGCTCTAATACAAGATACACAAATTTGTATGGTCCTGTCAAGCAGACAAAAACATGAACATGATGAATAGGACATGTGGCTTTGCATGGTTAAATGATGTACAGCTGTTATCACTTAGAGTGTACTCACTTTTGTTGCCAGCTATTTTGACAATAATGGCTGTATGTTAAGTTATTTTCAGAGGACAGTAAATCTATACTGCTATACAAGCAGCACATTGACTACTCTAAAATATACCCAAATTTCATTTCTATAGTATTGTCCCTTGAGAAGATATACTAAAATGGTTGCTGAAATGTGAGGGGTGTACTCACTTTTGTGAGATACTGTGTATATATATATATATATATATATATATATATATATATACACACACACACACCACACACACACACACACACACACACACACCACACACACAAGTAGTATGGCCCTTCAATAAATGATTGCCATTTCTGATTCTCACAATATTCTCAAAGTACAATAAATGCGTTATGCAAGGATAACTTGCCGTCAAGCATGTTGTTCCTCTTTGTGCTGGATTTGAACCAGTATGCAAGATCAATACAAAAATCCTCAACATCAAAGCCTGATACCTGGGGGGAAAGCAAAACATTATGTTAGTCATATTACTGTATGTCAAATCACTCCCTGAAATAGAAATTATAAACAGGATGTAAACACAGCTAACATTGTGACTTCCAGGCAATTACCTCTGAATACACCAACCCTCCAGCATGTGCATTATTGTGTACAATGTGACAGGGACAGCCTAGGACAAATACAGAAGGATTCTGGTCCAGGACCCCGCTCCTAACTGAATTTCTAATACCCCTGTTGACACTGGCATTGTCAACTGCAAGAGCCACACAACTGGTCCATGGGATGTTGTAACTTTGCAGCACCTCATGCATTTTGCTAAATATGGCCTCTGCAGTGCAGCAGTTGGTCCCTGTAGTTAGGCCCATATCCAGAAATCTGTGAACCACGCCTTCAGAACTCCATAGTTTCACAGTGATCGGATTCATCTTCTGTCTTCCTGTGAAGAAGAACATATCCAACACTTATGATATGTTTGCATATTTTAGTATAACTTAATGCAACATTTAGCATCTATGACTCAAATTAGTTTTAAATTCTAGTTTATGTATTAGAAATATATAATTGATTACTCAATTGTACATAGACTTTAGCACTCAGTAATCAACTGTTCAACATGTTCAAACACACCAGTATTGTTGACCCCTCAGTCGCTAACGTAAAAAGCTGATTGCAGAGGTTCTTCACTAGTTCATTCGTAAGATAGGGGGCTATACACTTGTTGATTATGGCGCTGGTCTTAGTCCTGGCAGAAGAATATCTTTGGGCAATCTGTGAGTCAGGGAAACACTCTCTGAAGAATGGGCTCAAGTGTTCAGAGAAAGCCAGAGGAATGTTGTGCTGCACCATAGTGACTGCCATCTTAACCTCAGCTCTTCTGGTCTGTGCACAAGTAACAAAGGTATATAAAATATACTTAACCCAAACACACGTACATATCTACACAAGTGAATTTCAGAGACAGTTCTCCAACACGTATTGATCACCTGTTCCTCCGGCTGGGCCATTTCACTTGTTCTTGGCAAGGTGTACTTGTGCAGTTTGGAACAGCTCTCCAGGGTTTGTACTTTTTCCAGGTGCGACTCCCTGTTAACATGGCGCAGCACATCTGTTCTGCCTTGGTGCTTATATTCAAGGTCATGTCTGCACACTGTGCACCAAAAATTTGTGACTATGTTGTATTTTTTACATTGGCTTGTTATTTAATTTGGTGTGAGATTGACTTGGGCAACATGAGAGCGTGAGCCTGAAAGCATGTGTCTCACTCTAAATGCGTGAGAGTTGGCAACCCTAAAAGAAAAAACATACACATGATCCCAAGATAGTAACACACACACACACACAGTAGTTAGGAGCTGGGCTGAGAAACAAGAGATTAGGGGTTTGAGTCCAGCTGATGTATTGTCATGAGCATACGGCACTCGCGTCGAGTAATGTCTACAAACAGTGACTGTTTTCTCAACATTGTTTTGATCATCGCAGTTGTAACTGATTGCAAACCCAAAATTACAGTGGCCCTAAAGTGCAGAACACTTTAACAAACCAAAAACACAATATTAACTCAAAACGGAAAGGGTAGGTCCTTATTGAACATCAATCAATGCTCGTTTCTGATTGGACACAGGGTATGACTATCAAAGTGTAAAGGAACTATGCTTTTTCAGTCTGCAGATATCTTAGCCTAGCGAAAACGGTTGAATGATTCAAGTTCTTTTCTTCTGTTTCACAAATGAAATGTGCCCTTACTGTGGCAAAAGCTTTGAAGCCGTTCCAAGCTTCACTGCGGTTATGCAGCTACTCTTCCTGAAACCACGGTTAATCTATTTAAAAAATGGGCAATTAGATCAAGTTTAAAGGGACGCTATAGAGCATTACGTCTAAAATAACCATTTAAAAACCTTTTATTATTATTATTATTATTATTATTATTATTATTATTATTATTATTAAGTGAAGCTTGGCACAGCTTCAAAGCTTTCACCACAGTAAGGGCAAAACATTTCAATTTGTCTGGAAAATACTTCCATAGTATTCAGTAGATTGTGAGTTTTTGTATGTTTGTTTCTGTAGGCTGTGCTCTCTCTGGTGATAAGAATCAGGGAGGAATAGTAAGATACACTGAGGGTTCAGTGCTGTTACCCTGCTCCTGCTCTGACCTGCACACCAAACCTCAGAAATTCACCTGGATTAGGGACAGAACAGGACATCAGTCAGAAATGTTAAATGGTGAACGCTACCATGGCAGACTTCAGCTGTTTAATAACATTTCTCCTGCTAATCACACGTCATGCCTTGTGTTATGAGGTCTAAATAAGGACATTATGTGGATTTTTCTTCCTGATTAACTTCAGTCTAAAATGTACTGATGAAGAGAGGTGGGCTAATGAATAAGGAGGATTCTACAGTGAAATTATTTTACATTCCTATAATACTTACAGTGCATGTTTTTACACATTTACTGAATTACATCTCTCACAATCTCGGTCTTATTGAATGTATCTATAATAACTCATATGAAGTGTAATAGAAAAGTTATTTTCCTGTAACTTGTATGTCACTTCCTCATGTAGGTCTTAGCTGTAAATAGACATGTGTGAATTTCACACCTTTTTCTGCTGTCCCTCTGTCAGTGACCACCATCTTCACTTCCTACATTACGCCTTATTTGCAGTTTTTTTTTAAAACATACAGTGCCTTTATTGATATTGTGTTCACATCTTCAAAACTCACATTAGTGGTCTATATTGGTCTATATGGACTGAACTGTGTATCAGTTTTCATTGCCTTGACACAGAAAGGATTGAATAACCTCGACTTTTAAAATTCATGAAATCTTTTCTCACTCAAACTCAACCTCCAACAAAACTCTGTCTATCTACAAATTATTTTTCAAACATTCACATACGGTTTTCAGAACTAATCAATAATCAAGTTCAGAACCAAACAAAGTTATGCATTTTATAATAATAAAAACAAATAAATAATCACAGCTGATTTCCAATTTAGTCTTACCCAGGTGTTCTGTTTTTCACTTCATTACCATCTATACAAAAGGGGAACTCTGTGGACCTATGAGCAGCGTGGTGATGCAGTGGGTAGCGTTGTCTCCTCACAGCTCCAGTGTCCCCACTTCAATCCTGAGCTATGGGTCCCATCTGTGTAGAGTTTCTGTGCTTGTTCTCCCCATGTCCATGTAGGTTTCCTCTGATTTCCTCTCTCCTCCTAAAACATGCCAGTAGGTGGACTGGCTAAGATAAATTGTTCTTTGTTATGATTGTGTGTGTGTGTGTGTGTGTGTGTGTGTGTGTGTGTGTGTGTGTCTATGGTTCCTGCAGTTGACTGGTGTTCAATCCAGAGTTTATTTCTGGTATACTCCAGGTATATGTTGATGAGACAGAGAGATCCTTTGCTAGTGTTCTGTTAGAATGAGCTGGTTTTGAGGCGTGTATGAAGTGTTTTGATAGATATAGTGCAATATGGATGTGAGGTTAACTGCTGTACTGAGCTGCACGCTGGTAAAGCCAACTGTGTGAATAGTTTTTAAAAAGTGAAAATGTACATTTTATGCTTTTCTTTTGAAGTAAAATAGGAAAGACATTTTCCTGACATGTTTTATGAACCTATTTTGTTGAATGTTCTTTGTTGTATTCAGAGGCTGCAGACTGAGTTTTTAATCATCTGCAGAGGTGGCTCATATTTGTAGCATGGTTCCATCTGGGTCTTGATGCACATTACAGGGGACAATGTACCCTCTAGTGATAATTTATTTCTTATCTCAGTTTTGTTGAGGCCTAACACAGAGAAGGTTCTCTCAGAGTCTGCATTTGAGTGTGGTAGGCAGAACACAAGCTGTGCCACTTTCACAAGCCTTTGGAACCTGAGTGCACCTGTTAACATGGCTCAGCACATCTGTTTTGTCTTGGTGCTTATATTCAAGTTCATGTCTACACACTGTGCACCAAAAATTGAATGGTGTCAGGCCCGGACTGGCCATCGGGAGCACCGGGAGGATTCCCGGTGGCCTGGCGACTGATTTGGCCTGCTGCCAGCAAGCCTTTTTTTTTTTTTTTTTTTTTTTTTTTTTTTTTTTTTTTTTTTTTTTTTTTTTTTTTTTTTTTTTTTTTAATTTATTTTATATTATTGCCCACGCACTAAAGTGATCATTTCCGAATTCAGCATTCAAATAATTAACTAAATAAAAATAAAAACATTAATCCATTCATGAATCTAAATCTGTTAGTTTTGACTGGCAATGTTACGGTTCGATTTCCGTCCTCTCCGCGCCTCCGCCAAAGCGGTTAAAGAGACATGCGAGGATGGAGAG
>CM040483.1:5951866-5965029 GCA_022758105.1 Pangasianodon gigas
GGTTGTGTAGGAGCTCGCGGACGCTCGCTTTCCGCTTTCGGTGTTATTACCGCTAAGTGTCTAAAAGCCGCGCCCCTGAATTGCACGAGCGGCTAGATTAACCGCAGTCTCACCTGCGCTCGTGCCCCGGCGCCTCACATGTGCATGCCCATGTACTGTAGCTCTCCGTGCAGCTCGCGCTCTCTGTGGCTCTGGCATCACTGCCGTTTATTTAATTCATTTATTTACTTTTTCAAAAAACTCTCCAGTGCTCGCCAGTCTCTATTTCTGACACCATGTTATGCTTTTAACAACACGACAGACAGCTTCAACGTCCTTTCAGCTACTTTATTATACACAACTTTAAGCACGCGCTCACACACAGTATTAGTCCAACAACTGGTGCCCTTCTCTAAACTGTCCGGTCAGCAACACACACAAGCGGAACCAAAATTACATGTTATCAGGCACAACATCACAGTCTTTACAGGACTTTACTTGCCTCTTGGAGCCACAGAATTTATATATGTGATATATGTATCATTTTTCATGTTCTGTCTTTTCTCAGATGGTGTCTGATGTCACTTTATTTACTCCTGTCATTTACACTTGCTACTCTACTGGCCCACATTAACACAGCCGGAGCAGCACGGGTCCAGATCATCACTGGAGAGAAAACTGAATATGCCAGCATTATAACAAACTAATCCAAAGTAAATATAGACACATTCTCAGATATTATAGAATAATGCTGAAAACATATATTAAATACACACTATGGCAAGCACAGGATTCACAATATTGACTTTTTGTGATTTTTATAAATTTTACAGTTAAATAGCAGATTCAGGCATATGCATGTGTGTGTTACATTTACTTATGTTAGCTAAGGGTATTGTTCTGCATTCACTGTTAATCATTAAAAACTGCTGATGGATAATCTCGCTAATTATATTTTGAGTGTACGTGTCATTTTATATCTTATGTGTACCATTGTTATATCAGGTGAAGAAATGAATGCTCTAGAAGGCTGTTTCCATCTCTGATTGCTTAGGCATGTCTGTGAAGCATGTCTGTGAATGTGTGGCTCAATGAGTGTGGGTGCTTGGCCCCTGAAAATGCTACTTGCAGCTTTTATTTCTTATTAGGTTCCCTGTTTAAGTTCCTTGTGTTCCCTCTTTGTTTGAGTTCATGCTTGTGTTTTTTGTGATTGGTGAGATTTTGGTTATCGTTTGCACTGTGAATAGTTTTTATTCTAACTTTTAAGTTTTAACCTAGCTCACCATGTCCCCGTTTTTGGTTTTCCTTGTGTTTTGGTTTGTTCTTGGTTGTTTTTTGGTCCCAAATAAAGAAGTTCTGCACTTTGCATCTGTCTCCTTGGACTTCGTTATGACAGTTCCATGATACATTGAAATTCTTTTACACCTCTCTCCTGATCAATTCCTTTTGACAAGTGAGATACCATAAGTGCTTTGTAAGCTCTTTGAAGAACATGGCTTCAGGAGTCAGATGAAACCAAGAAAATCCTACAGAAACAGCTGGTTTTTATTTGGGGTTAATCAGAATAATTTCATTGATGACAGCTGTATGATAATTACTTTTGAACATAACACTGAATGTGATTGGTTCATTCTGAACACAGCCACATCCCCAACTATAAAAGAGTATGCACACTTATGCAACCAGGTTATTGCTTTTTTATTTTTCCCTAAAATGTTTCTCATTGACCTTTACTAATTATTATACATTGTAATTTCACATTGAGGGTGGAAAAAGTTCTCACATGATTTATCTTATAATTTTTTTACATCACAAAAACCTGCAATTTTAACTTGGACATGTAGACTTTTTATAGCCATTGTGTGTATGTGTGTGTATATTATATATATATATATACATATATATATATATATATATATATATATATATATATATATATATATATATATATATATATATATTTCACACTGGAGCTAACATGAGAACACTAGTTATGTGCACAGCTGTGGTTTTCTGAACACCAGATAACTTCCAGACGTGGTAACAATCACCCAGATACCTTCCTGTGCATGTGTGCATGCATGCTGAGACCATTCAACAAAGTCACATGAACTGTATGTCTGTATTTGCAATAAATACCACAATCATGCAACATGTGTGAGGAGGGTGGACATGTCCCAAATGGCCTGCTCCTTGGTGGGTGTATATAGGAGCCAGCAAACAAAATACTTTTTTTTCTTAAGGTTGTGATCCTATTGATATAACAGAAGATAAAGTGTGATCTCTGTGATTTTGATCTTGGCATGGATATTGATGCCAGATGGGCTGGTTTGAGTATTTCAGATACCACTGATTTTCTTGTATTTTCAAACACTACTGTCTCTAGGGTTTACACAGAATGGCACGAAAAACAAAGAAACATTGAATAAGTGACAGTTCTGTGGGTGGAAATGCCTTGTTGGTAAGAGAGATCAGAGGAAAATGGCCAGACATGTTCGAGCTGCCAGGAAGTTTCTGGAGAGGTGAATCAAACGAATCAAACCTTAAAATAGTTTAATGCACTGACCCGATTAAAAAAAAAAACTCATCCCAAAGTTGTAAGTAGAAAACATAATAATGAAGCAAAATGTACAATGTATCACGTTTTGCACAATTTACATTTGCACATTTGCCACGAGCACCTTCGTACTCAGGACTCCATCAGTGGACAGTGGATAGATTTTAACCAACTGGACTTCTTGCAAAAACTGTGATGAATTTACTGGTTGCACATATGCACTATTTGTCCATATAGTACACAGTAATAGAAGGGATTTATTTATAATTGCACCATCCGTTGCACCCAGATGAGGATGGGTTCCCTTTTGAGCCTGGTTCCTCTCAAGGTTTCTTCCTCATATTGTCTCAGGGAGTTTTTCCTTGCCAGCATCGCCTCTGGCTCACTCATTAGGAATAAATTCACATATTTACAATATATTTTTTGTGAATCCATTTATTTCTGTAAAGCTGCTTTGTGACAATGTCCATTGTTAAAAGCGCTATACAAATAAAATTGAACTGAATTGAAATTCAACATAGATACTGTGACACAAAGAAGAGTCATTAAAAATAGAAAAGATCACTTTATATTTGTCACCACAGACAATTCCCTGCCAGACCAGCAGAGGGCATCTCTCTCATAGTGTGAATTTATTTCTTGGTTGTGCCACTGAGTTCCTGTACACACCTGTCTTGTGTTTCCACTGATTGGTTCCTATTTATAAGTTCTGTGTTTTCCCTCATTAGTTGCTTAGCATTTGTTTTCATGAGTTATTATCTAGTCTGTCAGAACTAGAAAGTAATGCAGCCTAAACATTGCTTAGTAGATTGTCCTATTTAATTCAATTTAATTTTATTTCTAGAGGACTTTAAACAATAGATATTGTCACAAAGAAGCTTTACAGCTCTACCCCAAATTCCTACCAATATGCGAAGGAAAATAATTGTATTGTCCTGTACATATATATGAGACAATAAAGGCCTTCTTTCTTCTTTCTGCAGAAATCTGGATGTAGATTTAGATCTCTAATGAGCAATTATCTGTAGACCAGCTGTAGTAGCAGCTTTATGGCACAAGATGTCTCCACTTAGGCACTTAACCATAGCTCTATAATCAAAGAAGAAATAAATAATTAAATAAACTAACCACTTTTTTTTAAGCTTTTTAAACTCTAATAAATCATGCTAAGGATTACAATTATGTGCCTATGATTAATCTGACTTTCCATAATGAGTCATGATCATCACTCATGACCAGCCTCTAAGTGCTCCTCAGCTCACACATGGTAAATGTGTCTTTATTACTTCCTGTAAGTCTAGGGAAACACACTTGCTGGTGAATATACTGATGGACATTACAGCTTTGTCCCAAACACTAGAATTCAAGTGTGCTGAAATTAGTGAAGTTAATGTTGCAGCTCACGCCCAGTTTTGCTTTTCATATACTCACTAAAGTCACATGATCTATGTTAAATTCTAATTATTATTACTATTAGTTGTTGTAGCGCTTTTAAGATTTATAAAAAGTATCATTGGTCATTTTTATTGAATTGAAAAGGAAGCTGTGTTGCAAGCATTGAGAAAATGACACCTAAGACAGATAACAATCATGATACTGTGATAAAACCACCACATGAGAAAATATATGAATAGCTATTAATACTGCATATAAAAATAAATTAGGTTATGGAAAGAGTGATGAAAAGATTTACCAAAAAGAGAAATGACATAACGTTGTTGCGGTTTCCTAAAGACCAAAGTATATAAAAGAGAGACACTCAGGCAGTGTGACAGAGTGTGTGTGGGTTTCACTTTGAGGGACTGCTGTGTGTGCAGAAGAATCAGTAATGATGAAGTGCTTGTACCTTTTGTCTGTTGTGTTTCACGTCGCTGCAGGTGAGTGAAGTTATTTTCTATTTTCTATTACAGAAAGGAGAGAGAATATTAGCCAGTTCTTAGTTCAGCTGCTTTGTGTTTAGTTCATGTGCTTTCTGTCCAGACTGGGTTTACAGTAGGCCGGAGTTCAGCCCTGTTCCTGAACAACCAAACCAAATTTAGAGTTTTAATTAACAACAACTTTACTTACTACAGGATTTTTTCTTCCTGATTAACTTCAGTCTAAAATGTACTGATGAAGAGAGGTGGGCTAATGAATAAGGAGGATTCTACAGTGAGATTATTTTACCTCCCTATAATACTTACAGTGTATGTTTTTACACATTTACTGAATCACATCTCTCACAATCTCCGTCTTATTGAACGTATCTATAATAACTCATATAAAACGTAGTAGCAAAGTTATTTTCCTGTAACTTGTACGTCACTCCTTCAAGCTGCTCTTAGCTGTAAATAGATGCGTGTGAATTTCACACCTTTTACTGCTGTCCCTCTGTCAGTGACCACCAACTTCACTTCCTACCTTACGCCTTATTTGCAGGGTTTTTTTTTTTAAACATACAGTCCCTTTATTAATACTGTGTTCACATTTTCAAAACTCACATTAGTGGTCTATATTGGTCTGTATGGACTGAACTGTGTATCAGTTTTCATTGCCTTGACACAGAAAGGATTGAATAACCTTGACTTTTAAAATTCATGAAATCTTTTCTCACTCAAACTCAACCTCCAACAAAACTCTGTCTATCTACAAATTATTTTTCAAATATTCACATACGGTTTTCAGAACTAATTAATAATCAAGTTCAGAACCAAACAAAGTTATGCATTTTATAATAATAAAAACAAATAAACAAATAAATAATCACAGCTGATTTCTAATTTAGCCTTACCCAGGTGTTCTGTTTTTCACTTCATTACCATCTATACAAAAGGAGAAATCTATGGCTCTATGAGCAGCGTGGTGATGCAGTGGGTAGCGTTGTCTCCTCACAGCGCCAGGGTCCCCACTTCAATCCTGAGCTCAGGGTCCCATCTGTGTGGAGCTTCTGTGCTTGTTCTCCTCATGTCCATGTGGGTTTCCTCTGATTTCCTCCCTCCTCATAAAACATGCCAGTAGGTGGACTGGCTAAGATAAATTGTTCTTTATTACGAGTGTTTGTGTGTCTATGGTTCCTGCAGTCGACTGGTGTTCAATCCAGAGTTTATTTCTGGTATACTCCAGATCTACGTTGATGAGACAGAGAGATCCTTTGCTAGTGTTCTGGTAGAATGAGTTGGTTTTGAGGCGTGTATGAAGTGTTTTGATATAGTGTGAGGTTAACTGCTGTACTGAGATGCATGCTGGTAAAGCCAGCTGCGTGAATAGTTTTGAAAAAGTGAACATAGTATTCAGAAGTGTGGGTAAGTAATCATAAAAAAACTGATAACTGATCATTTTAAAGAAATCTGCACATTCTGTACTACAGGGTTGCCGACTTTGGTTACCAGGCTGGATTGAGATTTATGAATCAAATTACCTTTTTTGCTGTTCGGAAATGAGAATTAGGGGGTAAAATGTGCCTAACAGTCATGAAAACAATGTAAATGTACAATTTATGCTTTTCTTTTGAAGTAAAATAGGAAAGACATTTTCCTGACATGTTTTATGAACCTCTTTTGCTGAATTTTCTTTGTTGTATTTGGAGGCTGCTGACTGAGTTTTTAATCATCTGCAGAGGTGGCTCATATTTGTAGCATGGTTCCATCTGGGTCATCTTGATACACATTACAGAGGACAATGTACCCTCTAGTGATAATTTATTACTTGTCTCAGTTTTGTTGATCCTATCACAGAGAAGGTTCTCTCAGAGTCTGCATTTGAGTGTGGTAGGCAGAGCACAAGCTGTGCCACTTTCACAAGTCTTTGGAACCTGGGTGCACCTGTTAAACGGCTCTTCATGGCATTCAAGTGTGTCCATTTGGTGGAATTCCTTCTCCCCATCCACCTTGACCAGGGCAGTTTTCCAAACCCTTTCAGGGATGTCGGTGTCTTCGAGCATTTGAAAATCCAGGAACTCCTCACCCATGCTGTCCGGTTCTCTGGCATCATCAAATGGCAGAAGGTTATTGTTAAAATGTCAACAGTAGTTTCCTTTCTATTATGAAATTCTGTAAATAAAATTGCAACTAATTCTTCATCACCAACTTAACCAAACAAGACAAAACACACATTTCAATTACAGAATCCCTCCCGCCTCAGAAGGATCTTGTCTTACCCATTACAGCTGGTAGCCAGCAAACACTCCAAATCACTCAGATTATCTTAATTTAATTATTGTTTACTTGGAATATTGGTATAGTCCAGTCCAGTCTCTCCCTGAAGTCCAAACACTGAGCATGTGAAAGAAGGGGGTCATTCAGTGGCAGCTTTGTCAAGGCTTGCTCTGTAGACCTCACCAGAAAGCCCATTGCTGCTTTGTAGAAGTTTGCAACATCACTGGGGGAAATCTCACCAGCCTTACTCAGCCTTCTCAGAGTGGCCTTTGTTGTCAGTCCTAGGGCCAAGCTGGAGGTCTGAAAGGCCAAAAAGGCAACAAACCATCTCTATCTCACAGCAGAAGCATGGTGCCCTCACTACAAATTAAGAAGTTCTTGCAGTTTACATTAAAAAAAAAAAAAAAAAAAAAAAAGTTAACATATCTAGTCACTTTTATTCACCTGGCAGTTGGTTTTCTTGTCCTAGAAGGTCAGCAGTCTCTAAACTTGTCATTTTGAAAGCTACAGGCTTCGGGAACTTTGACATCAGCTTTCGTATGAAATTCCTTATCTGAAATACAGAGATATTAAGCTCTCAAAAACAACTGTACACATTACACTAAAATAGTGAAATCACATACCTGCCCATGAAGGAGATGGAGACATGGGTCTTCTCTCTGGAATAACAGCTTAAACTCCATAAATGTAGGTAGAAGTGCTTGATAACAGAGGAGATGAACTTCAGTAATTGGATCCTCAAAAAGGGAACGGAGTCACACAAATCTGGCTTGCCCTTCATCTACAAAATAAGTACAGTTTATTAAACCTGAAGTGTCATACAAATAATAAAAGGAACTTTTACCAACCTGTGGATCTAAAGTAGCTCTTTAGAGCATTGTAGAGACGGAGTATACAGTTCACAGCTAGGTCCAAACTGAGCCACCTGATGCTCAAATGCTGCAGTATCTCCATGTACTTTGTGTCACAAAACACACAGAACTCAAAAATTTCTATATACAAACATACATACATATATACACACACACACACACACACACATATATATATATATATATATATACACACATACACACAAGTAGTATGGCCCTTCAATAAATGATTGCCATTTCTGATTCTCACAATATTCTCAAAGTACAATAAATGCATTATGCAAGGATAACTTGCCATCAAGCATGTTCTTTCTCTTTGTGCTGGATTTGAACCAGTACACAAGATCAATACAAAAATCCTCAACATCAAAGCCTGATACCTGGGGGAAAGCAAAACATTATGTTAGTCATATTACTGCATGTCAAATCACTCCCTGAAATAGAAATTATAAACAGGATGTAAACACAGCTAACATTGTGACTTCCAGGCAATTACCTCTGAATACACCAACCCTCCAGCATGTGCATAATTGTATACAATGTGGCAGGGACAGCCTAGGACAAATACAGAAGGATTCTGGTCCAGGACCCTGCTCCTAACTGAATTTCTGATACCCATGTTGACACTGGCATTGTCAACTGCAAGAACCACACAACTGGTCCACGGGATGTTGTAACTTTGCAGCACCTCATGCATTTTACTAAATATGGCCTCTGCAGTGCAGCAGTTGGTCCCTGTATTTAGGCCCATATCCAGAAATCTGTGAACCACGCCTTCAGAACTCCATAGTTTCACAGTGATTGGATAGTTTTAAATTATAGTTTATGTATTAGAAATATATAATTGATTACTCAATTGTACATAGACTTTAGCACTCAGTAATCAACTGCTCAACATGTACAAACACACCAGTATTAGTGGACCCCTCAGTCTCTAATGTAAAATGCTGATTGCAGAGGTTCTTCACTAGTTCATTCGTAAGCTAGGGGGCTATACACTTGTTGATTATGGCGCTGGTCTTAGTCCTGGCAGAAGAATATCTTTGGGCAATCTGTGAGTCAGGGAAACACTCTCTGAGGAATGGGCCCAAGTGTTCAGAGAAAGACAGTGGAATGTTGTGCTGCACCATGGTGACTGCCATCTTAACCTCAGCTCTTCTGGTCTGTGCACAAGTAACAAAGGTATATAAAATATACTTAACCCAAACACACATACATGTACATACCTACACACAAATATGCTAAAATGAATTTCATAGACAGTTCTCCGACACATATTGATCAGCTGTGCCTCGAGCTGGGCCATTTCATTTGTTCTTGGCAAGGTGTACTTGTCCAGTTTGGAACAGCTCTCCAGAGTTTGTACTTTTTCCAGGTGTGACTCCCTGTTAACATGGCTCAGCACATCTGTTCTGCCTCAGTGCTTACATTCAAGTTCATGTCTACACACTGTGCACCAAAAATGGAATGGTGTACTTCCAGCCTTGATAAATGGCCATTCATTTGACCATTAGGGGTTGAATTTCTAATTGAATGTGGCCACCCCTGCAGTCTTTCTTTTTAGGGATTGCTTTTCTTTACTTACATTCTTCAAAAGAGAGAGAATTAGATCAGTACATGAATGCTACTTATAAATACACTTGTAAAAACGTTTATAAGCTACAACATTAACTTTTATTCAAAGGCATATAATTTTGTAAATTAATTTTAATGCTGCAAACTACCAAAATACTTAAGCTTAAAGTTGTACTAGATGCACTTTTAGAAACGTCTGCTAATCTAAATAGCACACTAGTTACCTAGCTACCTAATCCACTATCCTCTGTCTTTTCTCCAGCACCATCTTCATTTTGTTCAGTGACCTTGCACAGAGCGGGAAGAAATGTGGCTGGTACAGAACCCAGCTGCTTCAGACTGGTCCAATCAAGAAGTTGGGGGGCTTCACTGGTTTAATTAAACCCCACACCTTCTTGATACTGACAGAAAAAAAAAAAATCATATGAGCAAATTTGTGACTATGTTGTGTTTTTACGTTGGCTTATTTAATTTGTCGTGAGATTTACTTAGGCAGCGTAAGAACTGAAACAGAGCCTGAAAGTGTGCATCTCACGCCAAATGCCTAAAGTGCAGAACACTTTAACAAACCAAAAACACAACATAAACTCAAAACGGACAGAGTAGGTCCTTATTGAACATCAATCAATGCTCGTTTCTGATTGGACACGGGGTATGACTATCAAAGTGTAAAGGAACTATGCTTTTTCAGTCTGCTGATTACCAGCGAAAACAGTTGAATGATTCAAGATCTTTTCCTCTGTTTCACAAATTGAAATGTGCCCTTACTGGGGCAAAAGCTTTGAAGCCGTTCCAAGCTTCACTGCAGTTAAGCAGCCACTCTTCCTGAAACCACCGTTAATCTAGACGCACGTAAAATTTAATGTGCGCGGCTTTTAGACACTTAGCGGTAATAGCGCTGAATTCAGAAAGCGAGCGTCCGCGAGCTCTTACACAACCAAAACAACTTAACTTTCTACAAAACAACCATTTTAAATAAATCAGTAACAAAAACACACAATTCACAGTATCTATGAGTATACAGGCTAAAAGTTTACATTTAAAAAATGGGCAATTCGATCAAGTTTAAAGGGACGCTATAAAGCATTAAGCCTAAAATAACCATTTAAAAACCTTTTATTATTATTATTATTATTATTGTTGTTGTTGTTGTTGTTGTTGTTGTTGTTGTTGTTAAGTGAAGCATGGCACAGCTTCTAAGCTTTTGCCACAGTAAGGGCAAAACATTTCAATTTGTGAATGTTTTCAATTTGTCTGGAAAATACTTCTAGTATTCAGTAGATTGTGAGTTTTTGTATGTTTGTTTCTGTAGGCTGTGCTCTCTCTGCTGATTATAATCAGGGAGGAATAGTAGGATACACTGGGGGTTCAGTGCTGTTACCCTGCTCCTGCTCTGACCTGCACACCAAACCTCAGAAATTCACCTGGATTAGGGACAGAAAAGGACGTCAGTCAGAAATGTTAAATGATGAACACTACCGTGGCAGACTTCAGCTGTTTAATAACATTTCTCCTGCTAATCTGTCTCTGCTCATATCTGACCTGAGAGAAGAGGATGAGGGAATCTACAGGTGCAGCACTGAGAAGGAATACAGAACCATCGTGATTAGTGTTAAAGGTAAAGCATTGAAATACACAGTAAAAGTTGATATTCACTGTGAAGGCAGACTTGATGTCTTAAATTGATTTATAGTTAAAAAAATTCTACTGCATTTACCATAACTGAAGGTTTTACTCTAGGATTTATATTGTGACACAACAAAATCAAGTCATAAATGGTGATCAATTCTGATTATGAGTATCGGACTGGCCTCAAATTGGGTTTGACACATTTCTCAGTCTAATCTATGATTTATTTTATTAACACTATGGTGTTTAACAGCTACATAGATGATATCTGTATAATCCCTGCATGGCAACACATGTCTACAGAAATGTGTCACTAGATTAGGTGTTATATCAATTTAATATTAACAGCGATAAACACAGTCTTTTTAAATACGTGCCTTTATAAATGTTTATTTAGGTTCATGTCAGTTGTTATGAAGGATTTACGTAGGTGGCATGTAGCCCTATGAAGATGTTCCTTTTACCTTTATTTATAAGCTAAGGTACATGCCATAAACATGTATGAAAATAACTATTTTAATGTTTTTAAGCAAGGTGGATATCTTAATTGGGATTATTATTTCCAATTGTAAGAGCATCATTAGCTGAAATAAAAATAATTAAAACCGATATTAAAGATGATCAAAGGTTTAGCAGTTATTAAAATAAAAATTAGCCAGTACAGGTTCAGTATTGTGTATCAGAGTCCATTAATGAGTGTGAGCATGCTTTACTCCAGTGTCATGTGCCATATTACTAACAGTGATAAAAACAGTCATTAATTTTAATAAGTTTTGTCTTTTCAGTGGGAAGAAGAGAAACTTCAACACGCTTGAGGAAAACAGACACAACATCTCCATCAGAACAGCCTCAGAGTAAAACAACAAACTCTCCACCTGCATCATCCTCAACAACACTGGACGAAGATAAACAGCAAACTCACAGCAGCCTCCCTCTAGGTGCCAAAACTTTTCATCAGCAATGAAAAAACACATCTGTATTATTAAATTTATTTTCTGAATTGCATCTCTCACAATCTCTGTCTTACTGAAGGTATCTATAATAACTCATATAAAGTGTAATGGAAAAGTTATTTTCCTGTAACTTGTACGTCACTTCCTCATGCTGATCTTAGCTGTAAATAGATGTGTGTGAATTTCACACCTTTTTCTGCTGTCCCTCTGTCAGTGACCACCATCTTCACTTCCTACATTACGCCTTATTTAAACTGATCAGCTTAAAGCAATTCTGTAGTATTACTCTCTCCAAGTGCTCTTTATTTTCAGATGGAGTTGTAACATGGTGTCTAATAGGGGTGTAACGGTTCAAATTCATCACGGTTCGGTTTGTATCACGGTTTCGGTTCGGTACTTGCTATGTTCAGGAAAAAAAATACTACTGCCAAATCCAAAGAAAGAATACTCTTTTATTTGGTAACGAACACTTTAACTATGGAAAAATAAATAAATAAATAAATAAATAAGGTAATTGCGACTTTACATCTCACAATTCTGACTTTTTTCTCTCACTATTTAGAGATCCACTTTGACTCAGTACCTGAAATGTGACTAACTTCAGGTAACGAGCGCGCGCTAGCGTCTGGTTGAGTGTTGTTCTTATATAGGCTATTTATAGAGAATGATTGATGCTTTATCACTGCATTCTTTATAACTCACTAAATAGATTAATTTGAGTTCAAACTCGAGTAGGTTAACACACAATGGCCCACGACTGTTATACATGCGCATCAACTGAAGGACAGTTTCTCTGTCTGTGATCATCCCGGACATCCAACATTTCTGCTGCATCCATCTGCACTTTAGGGCCACCGTACAAAATGTTCCCAGACAGGAGACTTACATGATGCAGGGGGCGGCTCTATCAGCGGCTTGTCTCCTCCGCTTGCCATGTTAAACTGCAACACACCAACACGTGCAGAACGGTGATGTCATCAACTCATTTACATACAGTGCAGTTGATTGGACAACTCCTCTTTGACCCACGTGATACACAGGCGGAGCGAATCCATCTACAGAGCCATACAGGGGCATTAGCGGAGCTGTGTCTGTCTATTTCACACTTTGTTTTCTTCACCAGAACAGATGTTACAGATGCATCATCAGTCTTTAGATTAACTGCAGTGCAAATGCGTTTTTCTTTTACACCCCTAGTGTCTAACCACAGCTGTGTAACTACAAGTGGCTCTCAATGACTTAAAAAAATACACGTGATCACAATACAGTGTAACACACACAGTAGTTAGGAACTGGGCTGAGAAACAAGAGATTAGGGGTTTTGAGTCCAGCTGATGATGTTCCACTACTGACCCTGTGTGTTTAATAAACCTCTTAATGACAAACTGGACAATTCCTTCAACCTCATGACTTGTTTTTTGCTCTCACCATCAGCTGTGAGCTTTATATTGACAGAGGTGAACCT
>CM040483.1:5971026-5981637 GCA_022758105.1 Pangasianodon gigas
TTAGTGTTTGTAGCGATGGCTTCAGCGTTTGTGGAGAATCCTCTGGAGCGCAAATAATAAGAAGGCACTTGGAAGGGAAAGAATTTTTAGGGACAGACACAATCCCCTGGATTTTCCCGATGACCATCTGGATGAAAGATATTGATATTGGGCAGATGGTGTAGTTTATCATGCCATACATATTAATATTTAATTTAAAAACATTTATATTAAATGAAATTACATGAAATGCTAGTTATAAGTTTTCAGTTTATTCTCATTGTGATTCTATAAAAATAAACTTATTCATTTACACAATCAGTAATTTTCTCTAGCTTTAGCAGCCGCAACAGTGTTGCTTTTTTGCGGTTAGTGTAGGTTAAAATTCCTCATATTTCCGCATAATAATCTCTTGCTCTTCAGCCGGAAGTCTGCTCATCTGCTTTTGTCCATCTTGAACTCTATTGGCTGTTTGCTGCAAACGTCTGGCTTTTATGTGCACGCGCACGCTGAGTAAACCCTGATTCAGGGTTAAAACCTGGGTTTACTGAGAAAGTTGATAACCAGCGTCATGAAAGCTGTTAACCTTTAATTAACCCGGGTTAGATCTGTTTGGTTTATGTAAGCTTATGTCAGTTGTCATGAAGGGATTATACAGGTGTCATGTAGCTCTATAAACACTACAGTGTTACCAAAATAAATCATAGATTAGACTGAGAAATGTCAAACCCAATCTGATAGCATTCCACAGTTCAGGTCAGTCTGATACCATAATCAGTATTTACTGTCATTTATAACTTGATACTGATGTCACAATATGACTCCTAGATTAATTCCCCTTTAGTTATAGTAAATGGAGTAGACATTTTTATTACAATTCATTTGAAGACTTATCAAGTCTGCTTTCAAAATGAATATCAGCTTTTATTGTGTATTTAAATGCTTTACCTTTAACATAAAGCCTGATGTATCTGTGTTCCTTCTCAGTGCTGCACCTGTAGACTCCCTGATCCTCTTCTCTCAGGTCAGATATGAGCAGAGACAGATTAGCAGGAGAAATGTTATTAAACAGCCGAAGTCTGCCACGGTAGTGTTCATCATTTAACATTTCTGTCAGATGTCCTGTTCTGTAGCTCTTCCAGGTGAATTTCTGAGGTTTGGTGTGCAGGTCAGAGCAGGAGCAGGGTAACAGCACTGAACCACCTTTGTGTCCTACGATATCTACCTGATTATCACCAGAAAGAGCACAGCCTACAGAAACAAACATACAAAAACTCAATCTACTGAATCCAATATTTCACAATGAAATTTTATGAAAATACTTAAGCTTTAGTAAATGTATTTCCAAAATCATGAATTGTCTGTTTTACTACTACTGACTACTTAAGAATTATTAGTGCGTATGCAAAATACACTTTGGGATAATTTGAGATTTGGTACATCCAGCAAGTAGATAATGAACGTAATTATATATTTGTTATGAGGCTCGGCACTAGAATGTATAATAGCGTGGTGCAGGGCTGCTTGTCTGAGAGGACAGTATATGGTGTGGAGTGGAACCAGGTGCGGAGGCGGGACACCAAACGGCTCCGCCTGAAAAGCGCCTCGAGCGGGGAACGAACAAAGTAGATTGTGTGCACTGATCCATAGCGCTAGCCAGTGAGCTAACTCTAGGGGTAGTAGACGCGAGGGTGGTAGTGCTGATGTGGTTCTGTGAAGGGTACAGGATTAGAAAACTCGGAGCCTACAGTTCAACACAAAAGCAGCGTGGCGGGGAAAATAACACAACATGGCTCTGTCGTTTGGCCGAACTAAATATTTCCTTAATATTAAATATATCCAGCTCTGAACCTCACTATTCACTTCTCTGATCTTTGAACCATTAAATTAATTAGTCAGAGCAGCATGGCACAGAACTGTGTCCGCGCGCAGAGTGAGGCTATTGGAGGGTTTATGAAGAGGCGTGGCCAGGTGCTGCACATTTACACTGATTACCTGCACGAGAGCGCCGCGTTATTAAAGCACGTGCAGGTGGCCGCGGATTTTCCTGAGAAGGCACCCGCGGTGTTACAGTTTTGTTTAGTTAGGATTGTACCATATTTTAGTGTTGGGTTTGATTAGGAAAGATTCACCTCTGTCAATTTATTACAGCTGATGGTGAGAGCAAAAAACAAGTCATGAGGTTGAAGGAATTGTCCAGTTTGTCATTAAGAGGTTTATTAAACACACAGGGTCAGTAGTGGAACATCATCAGCTGGACTCAAAACCCCTAATCTCTTGTTTCTCAGCCCAGTTCCTAACTACTGTGTGTGTTACACTATCTTGTAATCATGTGTATTTTTTATTTATTTATTTTTAATCCTTGAGAACCACTTGTAGACAGCTGTAGTTAGACATCATGTTACTACTACATCTGAAAATAAAGAGCACTTGGAGAGAGTAATACTACAGAATTGCTTTAAGCTGATCAGTTTAAATAAGGCGTAATGTAGGAAGTGAAGATGGTGGTCACTGACAGAGGGACAGCAGAAAAAGGTGTGAAATTCACACGCATCTATTTACAGCTAAAACCTACATGAGGAAGTGACGTACAAGTTAGAGGAAAATAACTTTTCTATTACACTTCATATGGGTTATTATAGATACATTCAATAAGACAGAGATTGTGAGAGATGTAATTCAGCAAATGTGTAAAAACATACACTGTAAGTATTATAGGGATGTAAAATAATCTCACTGTAGAATCCTCCTTATTCATTAGCCCACCTCTCTTCATCAGTACATTTTAGACTGAAGTTAATCAGGAAGAAAAAATCCTGTAGTAAGTAAAATTGTTGTTAATTAAAACTCTAAATGATAAACATTTTTGCAGTGTTGGTTTGGTTGTTTGGGAACAGGGCTGAACTACGGCCTACTGTAAACCCAGTCTGGACAGAAAGCACATGAACTAAACACAAAGCAGCTGAACTAAGAACTGGCTAATATTCTCTCTCCTTTCTGTAATAGAAAATAGAAAATAACTTTACTCACCTGCAGTGACGTGAAACACAACAGACAAAAGATACAAGCACTTCATCATTACTGATTCTTCTACACACACACCAATCCCTCTAAGTGAAACACACACACACTGTCACACTCCCTGAGTGTCTCTCTCTTATATACTTTGGTCTTTAGGAAACCGCAACAACGCTATGTCATTTCTCTTTTTGAAAATCTTTTCATCACTCTTTCCATAACCTAATTTATTTTTATATGCAGTATTAATAGCTATTCATATATTTTCTCATGTGGTGGTTTTATCACAGTATCATGATTGTTATCTGTCGTAGGTGTCATTTTCTCAATGCTTGCAAAGCTTGCAACACAGCTTCCTTTTCAATTCAATAAAAATGACCAATGATGATACTTTTTTATAAATCTTAAAAGTACTACAACAACTAATAGTAATAATAATTAGAATTTAACATAGATCATGTGACTTTAAGTATATGAAAAGCAAACCTGGGTGTGAGCTGCAACATTAACTTCACTTTTCAGCACACATGAATTCTAGTGTTTGGGACAAAGCTGTAATGTCCATCAGTATATTCACCAGCAAGTGTGTTTCCCTAGACTTACAGGAAGCAATAAAGACACATTTACCATGTGTGAGCTGAGGAGCACTTAGAGGCTGGTCATGAGTGATGATCCTGACTCATTATCAAAAGTCAGATTTATCATAGGAGTATAATTGTAATTATTAACATGACTTATTAAAGAGCTTAAAATGTAAAAAAGTGGTTAGTTTACTTAATTATTTATTCTTTGATTATAGAGCTATGGTTAAGTGCCTAAGTGCCATAAAGCTGCTACTACAGCTGGTCTACAGATAATTGCTCATTAGAGATCTAAATCTACATCCAGATTTCTGCAGAAAGAAGAAAGAAGGCCTTTATTGTCTCATATACATGTACAGGACAATACAATTATTTTCCTTCACATACTGGTAGGAATTTGGGGTAGAGCTGTAAAGCTGCTTTGTGACAATGTCTAATGTTAAAAGTCCTCTACAAACAACATAACATAAACTAGATAATAACTACTCATGAAAACAAATGCTAAGCAACTGAGGAGTGAAAATAGAAAACTTATAAATAGGGAACAATCAGGAGAAACACAAGACAGGTGTGTAGAGGAAATCAGTGGAACAACCAAGGAAGAAATTCATACTATGAGAGAGATGCCCTCTGCTGGTCTGGCAGGGAATTGTCTGTGGTGACAAATATAAAGTGATCTTTTCTAGTTTTAATGACTCTTTTTTGTGTCACAGTATCTATGTAAATTGTGCAAAACATCCTACATTTTACATCATACAAAATCGTACATTTTGCTCCATTTTTATGGTTTCTACTTAGAACAATGGGTCATTTTTTCCCTTTAAATCTGTTAAGTGCATTAAAATATTTAAGTTTTGATTTGTTTGATTCACCACTCCAGAAACTTCCCGGCAGCTCAAACATGTCTGGCCATTTTCCTCTGACCTCTCTTATCAACAAGGCGTTTCCACCCACAGAACTGTCTCTCACTCAGTGTTTCTTGTTTTTTCACCATTCTTTGTAAACCCTAGAGACTGTTGTGTTTGAAAATCCAAGGAAATCAGCAGTTTCTGCAATACTCAAACCAGCCCATCTGGCATCAATATCCATGCCACAAACAAAGATCACACTTTTTCTTCATTCTGATGTTGGATGTGAACATTAACTGAAGCTCTTGATGTGTATCCTTATAATTTTTTTTGTGTTGCTGCCACATGATTGGCTGATTAGACAATTGCATGAATGTGCAGGTGTTCCTAATAAAGTGGATGGTGAGATTATAGAATTTTGTTTATTACAATTATTTCAGTTGTGTGATATCAATAGGATCACAACCTCAAGAAAAAAAGTATATTGTTTGCTGGCTCCTATATACGCCACCAAGGAGCAGGCCTTTTGGGATCATGTCTGCCCTCCTCACACATATTACATGAGAGTGGTATTTATTTCAAATACTGACATACAGTTCATTACTTTATGACTTTGTTTAATGGTCTCAGCATGCACGCACACACACAGGAAGGTATCTAGGTGATTCTCACCACCTCTGGAAGTTATCTGGTGTTTACAGAACCACAGTTGTGCACATAACTAGCGTTCTCATGGTACTTCAGAGCTAGTGTGAGACACTCAGCATGTCAGAGTAACCGCATGATTGTGGCCAGGGTAGCATGGGGACTGATGGGAGAACGGCTCCTTCCTCTTTCTCACAGCATCAGTTAACCAACATTGTGCCATGCACAGAGAATACTGTGTAATACTCCACACTCAACAAGCACACTGTCATACATCCTTTCCAATCTTATTTACAGTTGGTTACATACATTTCTCAGCACTGAGTTCACTTTTTCAAAACTCTTTTCTTTATATCATGCAGCTCAGTACAGCAGTTAACCTCACATAAAACTAAAATGCACTAAAACTACCAAAACACTTCATACACACCTCAAAATCAACTTATTCTATCAGAACACTAGCAAAGGCTCTCTTTCAACAGGAACACATTATCATTCATAACACAATGACCTGAAAAACACTAATATTTAAAATGTTGAGGAAATTGTGGACAGTCTGCCTTAGTCGCCTGAACCGTGTATCTCTACTAAACATAAGGGTAAGACCCCATCTGACCAACATAGGAAACGTCAGAAATATCAAGAAGAATTCATAAAGTATGGATTCACTTGCTTTACTGTCAAAGACGTACACCATCCCCAATGTGTAATCTGTTCAGAAGTGCTTGCCCATGAAAGTATGAAGCCTGGAAAAATGCAAAGACATCTGGTGACAAAGCATCCTACTTGTGCTGAAAAACATATAGACTTTTTTCGCCAAAAGGAAAAGGAATTACAGTGTCAAAAACGCACAATCGCACAACAAACCAAAATTTCTGCTAATGCTCTGGAGGCATCTTATGAGGTGGCATACTTGATAGTGCAGTCCAAAAAGCCACACACACTGGGAAAACCCTGATAATGCCTGCTGCTGTGGTTATGGGTCGGGCCATGCATCATTAGAAAATAGCAAATGAGCTTATGACTGTCCTATTGTCGAATGACACGATATCTCACCATATACATGATATGACAAAAGATGTTAAGAGTGAATTGACTGATAGGATAAATGGAAAGAAATATGCATTACAGCTCAAAGAATCTACTGATGTGTCTAATTCTTCTCAGCTGCTGGCATTCATCAGATATACATTTGATGGAAAACTGCATGAGGATATGCTCTTCTGCTCAGTGCTGGAGGGAACTTGTACAGGCAGTGACATTTTCACCAAGCTGGACACCAAAATGAGAGAGATTGGACTTTCATGGGATAATTGTGTTGGTGTATGTACTGATGATGCAGGAGACTTCAAAGCACCTTTGTAAGTCACTCTGGATAAGGGCATCTGTCAAATGCCATAAATGCAAATGTAAATGGCTAAAACAAGGCTAGGACTAGCAATAACAGACTAGTAAGCAGTATATACACAGTGCAAACATTAACTAATCTAGTGATGTCCTCAGTGAGGTAAAGTTTGGGGGCGGCGTCCTCAGCAGGGCGTGGTGGGAGGGCAATAAAGCAGCATTTCAAGGTTGCATTGTTTCTCCTCGAGAACAAGGACCCACTCCTGCCACAGCACTGCCAGTTCTGCTGCATCCTTTAGTAGTTGGAGCATTCTGTCATAATGGGGGTCCATGGAGATGGATGCAAATGCAGAACTTCTTTAAAAATACTCAAGGAAAAGACACAAGGAAACACAAACACAGGGAAACAAGAACTTGCAACAAAGATTCAATGAGCAAGGCTAACACAAAGGCTAGGACTAACAGAATAACAGACGAGTAAGCAATATATACACAGTGCAAACATTAAGTAAGCTACCACGGTAACAAAACGCTGGCATGACACAACTTAACACAAATCTGACATAAACCTAACAAAACCTGACAAAATGCTCCAACAAACAAGAGGGGAAAATTCAGAACTTAAACAGGGAAGAAAATTTGGAAAATAATGGACAGGTGAGCCTGATCAACACAGAAAATAATGCAAACAATAGGGAAAGTTCTACACGGGGAATCCGGGTGCCATCTAGTGGCCCAAGGTGGACCTGCCCCTAGAGGCCATGACAAGTATCATCATTGTCATCTGTCTTAGGAGCCAATTTCTCAGTGTTTGTGTGTAGCCTTTTACTTTAGATGAAATTTTATGCAAATAAACAAACAAATGTATTAAAACCTGCTGTATGTGTTTTACATTTGTACAGTTTCTCCTGGCCTTAATCTTGATCTTAAAGGCAGTTTCTATACTTTATCAGCTCAAGTGAAGTTTTTTAGATGACCCCTAGGAAGCCTGAGGGACCGAGTCAACACAACAGTAGACTTCAGGAGCCAGACTTGTTCTGAACATATTGCAGTGTGACACAGCTTCCTTTTCAATGCAATAAAAAAGAGAGATGACGCTTAATAATAATAATAATAATAATAATAATAATAATAATTCAACACAGATCATGTGACTTTAGTGAGTATATTAAAAGCAAAACTGGGCATGAGCTGCAACATTAACTTCACTTTTCAACACACATGAATTCTAGTGTTTGGGACAAAGCTGTAATGTCCATCAGTATATTCACCAGCAAGTGTGTTTCCCTAGACTTACAGGAAGCAATAAAGACACATTTACCATGTGTGAGCTGAGGAGCACTTAGAGGCTGATTGATGATTGATTGCTGAGTGATGATCATGACTCCTTATGAAAAGTAAGAATAATCATAAGAGTATAACTGTAATCAATAATATCATCTATTAGAATTAAAGAGCTTAAAATGAAAAGAAGTGGTTGGTTTATTTAATTATTTATATGTTCTTTGACTATAGAGCTATGGTTAAGTGCCTAAGTGGCGACATCTTGTGCCATAAAGCTGCTACTACAGCTGGTCTACAGATAATTGCTCATTAGAGATCTAAATCTACATCCAGATTTCTGCAGAAAGAAGAAAGAAGGCCTTTATTGTCTCATATACATGTACAGGACAATACAATTATTTTCCTTTGCATATTGGTAGGAATTTGGGGTAGAGCTGTAAAGCTGCTTTGTGACAATGTCTAATGTTAAAAGTCCTCTGCAAACAACATAAACTAGACAATATCTACTCATGAACACAAATGCTAAGCAACTAAAGAGGGAAATCACAGAACTTATAAATAGGAACCAATCAGGAGAAACACAAGACAGGCGTGTGCAGGAAATCAGTGGAACAACCAAGGAAGAAATTCATACTATGAGAGAGATGCCCTCTGCTGGTCTGGCAGGGAATTGTCTGTGGTGACAAACATAAAGTGATCTTTTTTAGTTTTAATAACTTTGTCACAGTATCTATGTAAATTGTGCAAAATGTTGTATTCTTGTACATTTTCCTTCATTATTATAGTTTCTTTTTAGAACACTGGGCTCAGTTTTTTTTTAGTCTGTTAAGTGAATTGAAGTATTTAAGTTTTGTTTGATTCACCACTCCAAAAACCTTGTAGAATTTTAGCAGCACTGTGTACAAAACCAGATCTCTGTACTGGCCAGGTTTACTGATTTATTTCATTTTTGTCTATAATAAGATGAGATGTGCTGTTATAGGAAAATAATCAACAAAAGAGTGGTATGATGCCGTTTTCTTACAGTACATGTCATAGTGTTTTATTCCACTTATAACACAGAAATTTGGCAAAAATTACAGTTTTTATTTATTAAAGAATGACACGTCTTATTTTGTCTCCTATAAACACGCACCAAGAAGCAGGCCTAGACTAGATTTACTGAGAATGCCACCTTGTCATTACAACATGTGACATTATTAAGTTTGCCAGTCAGATTCGGCCATGTTACTGTATGTTACAGTACCAACTAGTGTTGAGAATGTTAGGACTGATGATGGCAGCCATAACAGTAATCCTCCTCCTCCTTGTGCTAGAGTCCTTTAAGGCTCCTTCTTACAAGCAAGATACCAGACTGAAATGGGTGTCTCTGAAAACTGCCTTTTTGCTAGTGTTCACTTCAGTGAAACGTGTGGAAGAACTACATACTCTGGTAATAAGCTCTTCCTGTGTGTTCCTCATGACATGGTGGCATACGTTATCCAGTTGATTGACTGATTGATTATTTATTCATTCATTAACTTTTGTTTACTATTAGATTTTGAATACATTTCAAAAAATACTATTTTGTTTATTTTATAAAGTATACTCAACAGTTTGGAAAAATGTGCAGTACATACAGAGATTTGCTGGAAGTTAAATTTGTTAAAAAAAGAATTCATGAATTTTGAACAATGAGATTATTCAATGCCTTTTTTCTCAAAGCAATGAAAACTGATCCACAGTTCAGTCCAATCAGACCGCTGCTGTGCTAACTGTGTGAACTTTCAAAAAATGAACTCAGTAGTCTTAGTAGTAGTAACAAACTATAATGGCTATTACGAAAATTTCACAAAAGCTAGGTTAGAAACACATTCAGTCCAGTCAGATTCAACAATCCTTCTTTTATTTTTGCACAAAGTCTTTAAAAGTCAAAAAACAAGAACTTGTATAGCAGTCTTCTTACACAAAACAGCATGATGGAAACAGCCTTCTAGAGCATTCATTTCTTAACCTGATATAACAATGGTACACATAAGATATAAAATGACACATACACTCAAAATATAATTAGCAAGATTATCCATCAGCAGTTTTTAATGATTAACAGTGAATGCGGAACAATACCCTTAGCTAACATAAGTAAATGTAACACACACATGCATATGCCTGAATCTGCTATTTAACTGTAAAATTTATAAAAATTACAAAAGGTCAATATTGTGAATCCCGTGCTTGCCATAGTGTGTATTTAATATATGTTTTCAGCATCATTCTATAATATCTGAGAATGTGTCTATATTTACTTTGGATTAGTGTGTTATAATGCTGGCATATTCAGTTTTCTCTCCAGTGATGATCTGGACCCGTGCTGCTCCGGCTGTGTTAATGTGGGCCAGTAGAGTAGCAAGTGTAAATGACAGAAGTAAATAAAGTGACATCAGACACCATCTGAGAAAAGACAGAACATGAAAATTATACATATATCACATATATAAATTCTATGGCTCCAAGAGGCAAGTAAAATCCCGTAAAGACTGTGATGTTGTGCCTGATAGCATGTAATTTTGGTTCCGCTTGTGTGTGTTGCTGACCGGACAGTTTAGAGAAGGGCACCAGTTGTTGGACTAACGCTGTGTGTGCGCGTGCTTAAAGTTATGTATAATAAAGTAGCTGAAAGGACGTTGAAGTTTTCTGTCGTGTTGTTAAAAGCATAACATGGTGTCAGAAATAAGGACTGGCGAGCACTGGAGAGTTTTTTGAAAAAATAAATAAATGAATTAAATAAACGGCAGCGATGCCAGAGCCACAGAGAGCGCGAGCTGCACGGAGAGCTACAGTACATGGGCATGCACATGTGAGGCGCCGGGGCACGAGCGCAGGTGAGACTGCGGTTAATCTAGCCGCTCGTGCAATTCAGGGGCGCGGCTTTT
>CM040483.1:6103915-6116531 GCA_022758105.1 Pangasianodon gigas
TTGCTCAGTGAGGAGTTAACTATTTTAAGCAGGGGTTCAGTTACGGTTCCAACTATTTGCTTAAGAAGATGTGTTGGTACCGGATCTAATAGACAGGTTGATGATTTAGCAGAAGAGATGAGCGAGATTAAATCATTCTCTTCAAGAGGAGTAAAACTTTCTAAGCTCTGATCTATGGTTAGTCTATCCTCCCAGTCTAGAATCAATAATACATAGAATCAATAAGCATGCTACAGGGATATGCAGTAAGTGCAGTGAACTAGAAACAGTTGAACACATCCTTCTACACTGTACAGCATATAATAATGAAAGTCAAGTATTACAGGAAAAGTTGCAGGAAATTAATATAATGTCAATAGAAAATCTTCTGGATAAAAAACATAGGTGATTTTCAATAAAAGATACAGTTTTGGGGGTTTTAAAAGCAACAGGTGTTGAGTCAAGAATATAATTATTCCTTTTATTCTTAAATAAGAGTAATAATTCTCATTTCCCTTCGATGCTCCACACTCCAGTTCCGTTGGTGGCGGTAATGCATCTAAAGCTGGTCTACCAACTGCCAATAAACTGAAAAAAGAAAAGAAGGAAAAAGAGGCCTCCAGATTGGGTCCTTCCTCACACGAGGCGCGTGCTGAAAAACAGCGGTTCTTTCTTCGTGTTGTTGTGCATACATGCACCCAGGAAGATGAGGTAGGCCAAGTGAAAGTTTGTTTTTTTAATTTCCTCATATAACTGTGCTTGACTACATTAGTGTTGTTGTGTTTTTGATGCAGATGCAAGTGTAGATGTGGACGGTTTGGTATGCCACAGTAGCTATCAGTGAAGGTAATCGTAGCTGTTTGTATATTGAATGATATAAGTGTTTTAATTTAATGTTTTTTAATTGGATTAAGGTAACACAGTACGGTTGGTCCATGAGTCTGTGTTGTTAGTATAAGTTTTTTGTGTTAATTTTGTTTTGTTTTCTTTTTTTTAGATTTGAGTTGATTGCTGTTCATCTTGCATTGTTTTTGTTTCGTCTCCTTAGCTAGCCAGCCTCTGTATGGGGGAGCTGTATGCCTCCAGCACGTATGGGGTTTACGTTTGTTGTGAATGAGACTGGTTAGCTGGGGTTTCTGCTTTTGTATTCCTTTTTTTTGCTTATCACTTCCCAGCCCTGTGTTGCCAGTCAATTTTCATTTGTCTCTCACTTCCCGAGCATGGGCGCATTTAATGTATATGGGGGCTTATATTTATTGTGTGATTTATTGTGTTTTATTTGGAAGCTTTCTGTGCTTAATTTGCAGTGTTTTTTTTTTTTTTTTTTTTTTAACATTTTACTTGCGTAAAGTTTCCCCACTTATAAGGTGCTCTGTGCAGGGAAGCTGAGAAATGTGGTGTTATAAAGTTTTGACTGGTTTTCTTTAACACCTTTAAGGGAGTGAGACTGAGTTTTTTTCATACGAATTAATTATATTTTTACCACTAATTTTTGTTTAGTATTAAGTTGATTTATTTTGTTGTACAAATTGATTTATTTGCTGTTATTTCATTTGTATTAACAAATTTTGTTTTTTCTTACAAAACGTTTTTTTTTTTCTCGGGCCCAGGCCCATTAAAAGATGACCTCTTTCACCTCCGATTGTGAGAGGGTGGCGTAGTGTTACAATCTGGCACAGTCAGCAGAATGAATTACTGTTGATTAATTTTTGTGATTTGAGAGTAATTATTTAATGCTGGGAAGTGAAAATGTTTGTGTTTTTTTTCTTTCTCTTCTCTTGTTTAAGTGTTGCAGGGAGGAACAGCGATTAACTTGGATGATCACTGAGTTGGACGTCAATGAGGGTATTGCTAGTGTTGGCCTCATCATCTGTTAGGTCTGCTGTAGGTATGATGGAGGAGCTGCAAGCCTTAAAGGGAGAAGTTGGAGCAACTGCGGGTTTATCAAGCTCAGCATCTGAAGGTAATGGACAAAGGAGAGAACAGGCTATATATTTACCCAGGAAAAGAAAATGTTCTAAATTCTCTGGTAAAGTGTCCCCTGGATTTCCTTCTACTGAAGATTGGAAAAGGTAGAGAGTTATATTGGGGGAGACATATGTCTGAGTGGGACAAAGCCATGTTTGTTTATGATCATGAGGCTCAGACTGAGATCTAGAGAAGTTTAGGTCTAGAGAAGTTAGAGAGAATTCAGTTCAGATATTTATGGTGTTCGTGAACTGTTCTGTTATTATTTCAATTCAATTTCAATTCAATTCTATTTGTATAAAGCTTTTAACAATGGACATTGTCACAAAGCAGCTTTACAGAAATAAATGGATTCACAAAAAATATATTGTAAATATGTGAATTTATCCCTAATGAGCAAGCCAGAGGCGACGGTGGCAAGGAAAAACTCCCTGAGACAATATGAGGAAGAAACCTTGAGAGGAACCAGGCTCAAAAAGGGAACCCATCCTCATCTGGGTGCAACGGATAGTGCAATTATAAATAAATCCCTTCTATTATTGTGTACTATATGGACAAATAGTGCAATTGTGCAACCAGTAAATTCATCACAGTTTTCACAAGAAGTCCGGTTGATTAAAATCTATCCACCGTCCAATGATGGAGTCCTGAGTACGAAGGTGCTTGTGGCAACTGCAGCCCCAAAGCCACTACAGCAATCGCAGTCCCAAGCCATTACAGTACAGCTACCCATATGTGATCCCCAAGCCATCTCCACAGCCCCCAGGTGGCACCATCCCCAGCAATCCAAACGGTTCTTCAGGCCATCCATATGGGGCCACCCCCAGCAGCAGCGAGCGAACTCAACTGATGAGAAATCCAACCAGAAGTAGGGCATCAGGATGGGTCAGGCAGGTCCGGGGAGCAGAAGGGGTCAGGATCACTGGCATCTCAGAAGTAGCATGTGTAGCTTGACAGAGAGTGAGGGAGAGAGAGAGATGGAGAGAGAGGGAGAGATTGTTAGTTAAGCTTTTGTACTTTGCGTGCAGAGTGCAAGCAGGGACTCCGGCAAGACTAGCTATGACAGCATAACTAAAAGGGAGAGCCAGAAGCTAACACAGACATGAGGGCACCCTGGGACATAAGGTAGCCAGCCACTCCACCATCGACAAACCTGAGTGAACACATGAGAGTGGGGGGGGGCGACAGCATCCAACCTTCCCAGTTCACCACAACACTCTATGCCTGTGAACCCTCCAGACCGGCCCCTGTACCTAAGAAAAAACTATTCACAAAAGGCTTGACTAAACAAATATGTTTTCAGCCTAGACTTAAACACTGAGACTGTGTCTGAGCCCCGAACACTAAGTGGAAGGCTGTACCATAACTGTGAGGCTTTGTAAGAGAAAGCTCTACCCCCTGCTGTAGCCCGCACTATTCGAGGTACCAACAAATAGCCTGCATGTATTGATTGAAGTAGGCGTGGCGGATCATAAAAGACCAAAAGTTCGCTCAGGTACTGTGGCGCGAGACCATTCAGTGCTTTATAGGTCAATAGTAGTATTTTATAATCAATATGAAATTTGATTGGGAGCCAATGCAGTGTGGATAAGATAGGGGTGATATGGTCATATCTTCTGGTTCTAGTAAGGACTCTCGCTGCTGCATTCTGGACTAACTGGAGCTCATTTATGCATCTACTGGAACATCCAGACAGTAAGGCATTACAATAATCCAACCTAGAGGTAACAAAAGCATGAACTAATTTTTCTGCATTGTGTAGTGACAATATATTTCTTATTTTAGCAATATTTCTGAGATGAAAGAAAGCGATCCTAGTTATATTATCTACATGAGCTTCAAAAGAAAGACTAGAGTCTATAATCACACCAAGGTCTTTTACTGCTGCACATGATGAAACAGAAAGGCCATCCAGAGTTATTATGTAATCCGAAAGCTTACTTCTAACTGCATGTGGTCCTACTACAAGTACTTCTGTCTTGTCAGAATTAAGTAAGAGAAAGTTAATAAGCATCCAGTTTCTAATATCTCTTACACATTCCTCAACTTTATTAAGCTGGTGTCTGTCATCTGGCTTTGCTGAAACATACAACTGTGTGTCATCAGCGTAACAGTGGAAGCTAATACCATGTTTACAAATAATTTTTCCCAGAGGTAGCATGTATAAAGAAAAGAGCAGTGGGCCTAAAACAAAGCCTTGCGGGACACCAAGCGAAGAGAAGTCACCATTTACATTTACAAACTGATAACAATCAGTCAAATAAGACCTGAGCCAGGAAAGGGCCTTTCCCTTAATGCCTACTACATTTTCTAGGCATCACACAAAATCCTAGTCATAAATTCAACACGTTTGAAGTTCTTTATACCAACGTAACATACGTAGCCACAAAAAATTTGTCTACCCAGACGATTTCGCTAATTATTATTTACAGACCTTTAGGGCCATATTCTGAATTCCTTCGTGAATTTGCGGATTTCGTCTTTAACCTGGTTGTTTCTTTAAACAAAGCATTAATTGTTGGAGACTTTAATATTCATTTTGATAACCCAGAAAACCCTCTGAGAACAGCAATTGTGTCCATTCTAGATTCAGTAGGGGTTAATCAGAACGTAATAGGACCCACTCATAGTGGTGGTCACACTCTTGATTTAATACTAACATCTGGATTAAATATAGAAAATATAGTCACATTTCCACAGTCTGAAGCTATCTCAGATCATTATCTCATCTCATTTAAAATGTGTCTTAATTATAATGTATGTACCTTGCCACGCTTCCGCGTCAAACGTACATTCATGTCAGCAACTGCACAGAGTTTTATCAGTAATTTCTCAGAGTTACCAACCATGATTGAATCACTGTCTGATCCCGAAGAACGTGACCAGGCAACTGAATGCTTAGAATCAACATTCTGCTGCACACTAGATAAGGTAGCTCCACTTAAAAGAAAAATAATTAGAGAGAAAAAGCTAGCACCCTGGTATAATGATCACACACGCACCTTAAAACAGAACACTTGAAAATTAGAATGTAAATGGCATCAAACTAAATTGGTAGTATTTCAAATAGCATGGAAGGAGAGCCTTCTGAGCTATAGAAAAACTCTTGGTGCTGCTAGATTAATGTATCTCTCCACCCAAATTGAAGATAACAAAATGAATCCTAGATTCTTATTTAATACTTTAGCAAAATTGACTAGGAATAAGACCACAATAGAAATATGCACACAATCATTATATAGCAGTGATGACTTCATGAATTTCTTCAGTTGTAAAATTGAAAATATCAGGCAAAAAATTCAGACTATTAATTTAAAACCAGACAGTTATATAACTAACCCTGTAGATAATAATATAATGATATCAGATCAACGATTAGAATGTTTTACTCCCCTTTGAGACACCAAATTAATTTCACTAATTTCCTCATCAAAATCATCAACATGTATACTAGATCCCTTACCTACATTTTTCTTCAAACAGATAATTCCAGAACCAATCGAACCTCTTCTAAAAATAATCAGTTCTTCCCTTAGCACTGGCTACGTACCTAAATCTTTTAAACTAGCAGTTATCAAACCCCTGATTAAGAAACCTGACCTCAGCCCCTGTTAATTGTCCAACTATAGGCCAATATCAAATCTCCCCTTTATCTCCAAGATCCTAGAAAAGCTTGTAGCACAGCAGTTATGCTCATACCTACATACGAATAACATTCATGAAATGTATCAGTCAGAATTTAGGCCTCATCATAGCACAGAGACAGTGCTGATTAAAGTGGTAAATGAACTACTACTGGCCTCTGATCAGGGTTGTCTCCTTGTTTGTGTTGCTTGATCTTAGTGCAGCTTTTGATACCTTTGATCATACTATTCTCCTTGATAGACTAGAAAATGTTGTAGGCATTAAGGGCACGGCCCTCTCCTGGCTCAGGTCTTATTTGACTGATCGTTATCCGATGTAAATGGTGGCTTCTCTTCGCATACTAAGGTAATGTTTGGTGTTCCACAAGGTTCTGTTTTAGGCCCACTGCTCTTTTCTTTATATATGCTACCTCTGGGCAAAATTATTTGTAAACATGGTATTAGCTTCCACTGTTGTGCTGATGACACATAGTTGTATGTTTCAGCAAAGCCAGATGACAGACACCAGCTTAATAAAGTTGAAGAATGTGTAAAGGACGTTAGACACTGGATGCTTATTAACTTTCTTTTACTTACTTCTGACAAGACAGAAGTACTTGTACTAGGACCACATGCGGTTAGAAGTAAGCTTTCTGATTACATAATAACTCTGGATGGCCTTTCTATTTAATCATATGTAGCAGTAAAAGACCTTGGTGTGATTATTGACTCCAGTCTTTCATTTGAAGCTCATGTAGATAATATTACTAGGATAGCTTTCTTTCATCTCAGAAATATTGCTAGGATGAGAAATTTAATGTCACTACACTCACCATAACTGGGAAGACACCAGAGGTAAAGTGCTCCTGCGGTAAGATCTGCAAGAACTTAAGGGGCCTCAGAATACACCAGGCCAAGACCAAGTGTGGGAGGGAGGAGACACAGGGGCAGCGTGCAGATCTAGAATCTGGTGAGACGCAGGAAAGCTCCAGCCAGGAAGCACCCCACAGTGCTGGAGATTTCTCAGCACCTCAGTCACCTACACCCCAAGGGAGCATTTCTACAGATGCCATACCACAGTCTGAGCCCATGAAGGAGAGGATTAGGTGGCCAAGGATGTCTGACATCAAGGAGTGGGCTAGCTTCGATGAGGGCTTGAACAGAATCCTTGAGGTCATGTCAGGGGGCACAGCTGAGCGGAAAGTGAATATACTCTCACGGAGATCACGTACAACCTAACAAAGGAACGATTTGGTACAACAGAGAGGAAGGGCAACATCAAGGTAGGGAAGCAACCGAACAGAAGAGAGAGGGAAATTCACAACTTAAGGAAAGAGATCAAGAGCCTTAACAAGAGATATAAAGCAAGTAGCACTGAGGAAAAGGAAGGGATAAAGGAACTCACAAGTAGGCTTCGGGAGCGCCTCAGGAGACTAAGAAGGGCAGAAAGGACAAGGAAACTGAGCAAGGAGAAGGAGAAGTGGAGGCCCCAGTTCATAAAGGATCCCTACAACTTCACCAGGTCTCTACTGGGAGAAGGTAAATCTGGGAGTCTGAATAGCCCTAAAGAGGAGGTGGAGGCATTTCTCAAGGAGACGCATAGTGACTCAAACAGCCATCTTCCCCTGGATGAAAATCCGGTAACTGGTATGGCAGAGCTCCCCACCATCATGCTCAACATCAATGAACCAACCTGGAAGGAAATCCAGAAAGTGGTTAAAAAGGCATGACCGGCGTCAGCCCCAGGTCCCAGCGGTATACCCTATAGGGTGTACAAGAAGTGCCCACAGCTTCTCCGGCGGTTGTGGAAGCTGCTCCAGAGGATCTGGAAGAAAGGCACCATTCCACCAAGCTGGCAGAAGGCAGAAGGATGCTTTGTCCCCAAAGAGGAAGCCTCAGCGAGCATAAGCCAATTCAGGACCATCTCCCTACTCAGTGCTGAATGCAAAATCTTCTTCTCAGTGCTGGCGATGTCCACATACATGATTGAGAATGGATATGTCAACACCTCAATCCAAAAGGGCGGGATCCCAGGATTTGCTGGATGCCTGGAACACACAGGACTCCTAAGCCAGATGATACATGAGGCCAGGGCAAAGAAAGGCGACCTGACAGTTGTCTGGCTGGACTTGGCTAATGCCTACAGGTCCATCCCCCACGATCTAATCAGGACAGCTCTGAAGTACTACCATATCCCAGATCACATCAAGGCGATGATTAGCAGCTACCTGGATGGAATCAAGCTCCGTTTTAAAACAAAGGACTACATCACACAGTGGCAGCACCTCGAGAGAGGGATTGTCACAGGATGTACAGTCTCCCCAACCCTGTTTGTCATGGGCATGAACCTCATCATCAAAGCAGGACAAAAGGAAACCAGAGGCCCGATGATGGACTCAGGAATCTGGCAACCAGCTATCAGGGGTTACATGGATGACCTTACAATTACAACATCATCCCATGTACAGGCTAGGTGGGTCCTAACAAAGCTTGATGAGGTGGCAAAGTGGGCCAGAATGACTTTTAAGCCAAGAAAATCAAGGAGCTTGGTCATTAGGAAGGGTAACATCTCCTTCAAGTACAATCTGGTCATACAAGGCGAGATCATCCCTTCCATTAAGGACAATCCCATCAAGTATCTGGGAAAGTGGTACTACGAGTCATTAAGGGACCACAACAACGTCCGCAGCACTGAGAAGCAAGCAGAGGGTTGTTTGAAGAAAATTGACAAATCAGGACTCCCAGGGAAGTTTAAAGCATGGCTTTATCAACATGGCCTGCTCCCCAGACTGATGTGGCTGATGACAGTGTATGAGGTTCCACTTACAGCAGTGGAAGGAGTGGAACGTAAGATCAACTCACACCTCAGAAGGTGGCTGGGAATCCCTCCAGGCTTCACATCAGCCAGGCTGTACATCAGATCTGGGCAATTACAACTACCCCTCTCTTCCCTGGTTGAGGAGTTCCAAGTAGCGAAGTGCAGGGTGGCCATGATCTTCAGGGACTCAAGAGACAACAAGGTCAGAGAAGCTGGAATTAAAACCAGGTCAGGATGGAAGTGGGAGGCCTCAGCATCTCTGGCCCTAGCAGAAGGGAACTTAAAGCTCAAAGACATCATTGGAGCACCATGCACAGGAAGGCAAGGCCTGGGAATGACCCGCTTCCAAAGGTGGGGGAAAGCCAACCCTATGGAGAGAAGAGCCATGGTCCAGGAGGAAATAAGGGACCTAGAGGAAGAGCGGAGGAAGGCAAAGGTTGCGGGGCTAGGAATCCAGGGAGCCTGGACAAGGTGGGATCTCCCCAAGAGGAAGATGACATGGACTGACCTTTGGAGGCTTGAGCCATACCAGATCTCCTTCTTGCTTAGGGCTGTCTATGACACCCTTCCATCCCCTGTGAACCTACACAGATGGGGGATGAGGGACGACCCAACATGCAAGCTCTGTGGGCAAAAGGGAATGATGGCACACATCTTGACAGGATGTAAGACCGCGCTTGCCCAGGGCAGATACAGATGGCACCATGACAAAGTACTGACTGTGCTAGCGGATATCCTAGAGCAGGAGAGAACCAGGAAATGTCAACATAGGAACAAGCCACCACCTGGTATAACATTCGTCAAGGAGGGGACAAAGCCACCAGGGCCCAATAAAACCAGGGTAAGTCTCCTGCAGTCTGCCCAAGCATGGGAGCTTAGGGTAGACCTGAAGAGAAGGCTCCAGTTCCCAGATGTCATCCACACTACCTTAAGACCTGACGCAGTCCTTTTCTCCACAGAAGGAAAGAAGATCATCCTAGTGGAGCTTACAGTGCCGTGGGAAGAGGGGTGGGAGGAGGCATTTGAAAGGAAGTCTGAACGCTATAAAGATCTGGTGCGGGACTGCAGGGACAAAGGCTGGCAGACATGGTTGTACCCAGTCGAGGTGGGATGTAGGGGCTTCCCAGCCCAATCAGCCTGGAAGCTGATGACAGATGTTGGACTGAGGGGGATAGAGAGAAAGAGGTAGTGCGAAGACTGGGGGAGGCAGCAGAGAGAGCCTCTTGTTGGATTTGGAGCAGGAGGGAGGAGTTGAGCTGGCAGCCAGGAGGGAGTGAGTAGTGGCTGGCCACCACTGCTGACCCGCCAACAGGAGAGTGTTATGGTTAAGGGTCGAAACACTTCAGGATCGTTGGTAACCATCTGATGACACAACCTCCTGGCTAAAGGCTCCAGTCATTGCAAAATGACTGAAGGAGAAGCATTCAAGGATGTACGATATCACTGAATAAAAATTGGTTCATGCTTTTGTTACATCCAGGTAGGATTATTGTAATGCCTTGCTGTCTGGATGTTCCAGTAGGTGTATAAACAAGCTCCAGTTAGTCCAGAATGCAGCAGCGAGAGTCCTTACTAGAACCAGAAGATATGACCATATCGCCCCTATCTTATCCACACTGCATTGGCTCCCAATCAAATTTCATATTGATTATAAAATACTACTATTGACCTATAAAGCACTGAATGGTCTCGTGCTACAGTACCTGAGCAAACTTTTGGTCTTTTATTATCTGCCACACCTACTTCAATCAATACATGCAGGCTATTTGTTGGTACCTCGAATAGTGCGGGCTACAGCAGGGGGTAGAGCTTTCTCTTACAAAGCCTCACAGTTATGGTACAGCCTTCCACTTAGTGTTCGAGGCTCAGACACAGTCTCAGTGTTTAAGTCTAGGCTGAAAACATATTTGTTTAGTCAAGCCTTTTGTGAATAGTTTTTTCTTAGGTACAGGGGCAGATCGGGAGGGTTCGCAGACATAGAGTGGCTGGCTGCTTCATGTCCCAGGGCACCCTCATGTCTGTGTTACCTTCTGGCTCTCCCTTTTTACTCTGCATGCAAAGTACGTTGTCCTTAACCATTACGGGACAAAAGTTTATCTAACAATCTCTCCTTCTCTCTCCCTCTCCCTCTCTCCCTGTCTCTGTCGAGCTACACATGCTATTCCTGAGATACCAGTGATCCTGACCCCTTCTGCTCTCCGCCTGTCCTGTCTGATCCATCCTGATGCCCTACTTCTTGTTGGAGTTCTCGTTGGCTGTAGATCGCTCGCTGCTGCTAGGGGTGGCCCCACATGGATGTCCTGAAGATCATTGGGATTGCTAAGGATGGTGCCACTTGGGGGCCATGGAGATGGCTTGGGGATCTCATACTGTACATCTCAGATATACAGTGATGGCTTGGTACTGCGATTGCTGTGGTGTCATTGAGGCTGCACTTGCTGTGAGCAGTTTTGCACTCAGGTCTCCATCAGTGGACAGTAGATAGGTTCAACAAACCAGACTTCATGTGAAAACTCTAATGAATTTCCTGGTTACACAATTGCACTATTCGTCCATGTAGTACACAGTTATAGAAGGGATTTATTTAGTATTGCACTATCCGTTAGCACCCAGATGAGTATGGGTTCCCTTTTGAGTCTGGGTCCTCAAGGTTTCTTCCTCATATCATCTCAAGTAGTTTTTCCTTGCCACTGTCGCCTCTGGATTGCTCATTAGGGATCAATTCACACATTTACAATTTATTTTGATTTAATTTAATTTGAATGTACTTATTTTTATAAAGCTGCTTTGTGACAAAGTCCATTGTTAAAGGCGCTACACAAATAAAATTGAATTGAATATACTAGAGGACCAGCCCGTAGGTCTGACGTGATCCAGAAGAATTACAGTGGGCCATCACTCTAATCCTCATAGGTTACCTAGGACAGCCGTTGTGCCAAATGTTGCGGAGGAGTTCCATGACAGTGAGTAGATCTAGTGTTTTGCCCTATGCTTTTGGTAATTTGAGAGTCAAATCATCCTTTTTGATTTTTAGTCCATCGTTGGGGTGCAGATTCATTTTGGGTGGGTAGAATGGAGCCAGGGGAGTGCCTACCTGTAGGGGCGTGGGTGGGTAGGTAACCGGATTTGGAGGGTTTTTAAGCAGGCACCTGTAAGGAAGCCTGCAGATTGGGTCCTTCTTCACATGTGGAGCGTGCTGACAAACGGCGGTTCTTTTGGCTGCAGATACAAGTGTAGATGTGGACAGTTTGGTATCCCGCGACAGCTATGGGTGAAGGTAACTGTAGATGTTTGTATATTGAATGATATAAGGGTTTTAATTTAATGTTTTAATTGGATTAAGGTAACACAGTGCGGTTGCTAACCATAAGTCTGTGTTGTTAATCTAAGTTTTTTGTGTTTTGTTTTCTTTTCTTTTCTTTTTTTAGATTTGCGTTGATTGCTGTTCCTCTTGTGTTGTTTTTGTTTCGTCTCCTTAGCTAGCCAGTCTCTGTATAGGGGTGCTGTATGAATCCAGCTCGTATGGGATTTACGTTTGCTGTCGATGAAACTGGTTAGCTGCTTTTTTTTTTTTTTTTTTGAGATTTATTATATTTTATTTGGGAGTTTTTCATGCTTAATTTGCTGTGGTTTGCTTAATTAATTAATTAATGTGACATTTTACTCGTGTAATCAGTGCAGTGTTATGTAGGTTTGTCTGGTTTTCTTTAACACCTTCAACCCTCAGCAGTCGACGGAGGTGCCGGAGCGATCACTTGGATTTTTTTCTTATAGCAAAGGCAACGAGTGAAAATACTCCATCATTTATAGTCATACAGAAAAGAGGAAGACATCACTGGAAACTGTAAAGGGTCTACTTTTAGTTGTGTCCATTCACAATAAAAACAAAATGTTATTCTTTTGTACAATACAGAAAACAAACAGGATGCACTTTCCGCTGCGTCCATCTCCGTGACCTTCTATCTGGAGCGCGTCACAAAAATGAACCGAAACTCAGCGTATTATTGTCTCACAGACATGAAGAATATGTCTATAGAAACTTTGAAACGTCTATTTTTAAATGAACCAATTCAAATCCAAAACAAATATTCTCTGATTATGTAATGTGCATGAAACTAACGATAGGTACAGTTTTTCTGTCTCAGCTCATTGGCGCTGATGTAGACACACCCACCCGCAGAGCGCGCTATTCATACTTCCGGTAATGACCTGGGTGAGCCATACATAC
>CM040483.1:6123702-6137970 GCA_022758105.1 Pangasianodon gigas
GAGGCAGCTGTGCTGTTTGAACTCACACACAATAATACTGAGTAAAACAAAACAGTACTGGTTATGAGTGAAAGCAAACATTTACTTATTTGGCTCAGAATACTTGTGAACAAACAGAGAGACAGACTGACTTACTGACTGACTGCCTGGCCTTGATCTGATCCCCAAGGGAAAATTTCAACAAAATGTATCAGCAAAATTTTTAGTTTTCTTTCAGCATGAATTGAATTAAGTGGTTAAGTTCCTGTAAACCCAAGTTGGATCACAAATTCTTCAGTTAATCTCCAAATTTGCTTTTATATTCTGAATTGTGAAGCCAAAATAAGTTACATAAACAAGGATTTAATCTGAAAGTGAAATTCCATCAGGTAACCTTTGAAAAAACTTTGCTTGGTGTGTGTTGTGCTTCTGGATTCCCAACAAATAAATGCCACTACACTGAGTGCACTGAGTGTCAGCAGCAGCAAAACCACAGGAATACAGAAAAGCGTGTAATAAAACACATCAAAATGTGAGTAAATATTATAATAGAGATGTGTTTTTCACTTGTGATTAAAATGGAAAGTTACATCAGCTAGAGGGAGGCTGAGTGTTTGCTTGTTTTTAATTTTATTTTTGTTTGTTTGTTTTTTGTATTGTTGAGGATGATGCAGGTGGAGAGTTTGTTGTTTTACTCTGAGGCTGTTCTGATGGAGGTGTTGTGTCTGTTTTCCTCGACTGTGTTGAAGTTTCTCTTTTTCCAACTGAAAAGAAGAACAAAACCTATTAAAACTAATGACTTATTTTATCACTGTTAGTAATATGGCACATGACACTGGAGTGAAGCATGCTCACAGTCATTAATGGACTCTGATACACAATACTGAACCTGTACTGGCTTATTTTTATTTTAATAACTGCTAAATCTTTGATCAACTTTAATATCGGGTTTTAATTATTTTTATTTTAGCTCATGATGCTCTGACAATTGGAAATAATTATCCCAGTTAAGATGTACACCTTCATAAAAAAAATAATAAAATAGTTATTATCATACGTGTTTATGGCATGTACCTTAGCTTATAAATAAAGGTAAGACTTTACATAAGGGGCATCTTCATTGGACTACATGACACCTACATAAACCCTTCATAACAACTGACATGAACATAAATAAACATTTATAAAGACATGTATTTAAAAAGACTTCCTAAAGTGTCAGCTGATGTACAGAGTGTGTTTATCAATGTTACTGTTAAGTTGATACAAACCCTAGTCTAGTGACACCATTTAAAGTCTACAGAAATGTGTTATGATGTTTTCCAGGTTGACTGACTTTAGATCATTATGTAAAGTGTGTTATGTAGATTTTGTCTGACAAAATTTTCTCTGTAAGTTAGAGTGAGTTTGGTTTTAATGTTTCATGTCATATTAACATAAATTCTGATGTATCAGATATAAACATAAACTTATATAGCTTAACATTAAAACTGACAAAACAAAGTGACAGTGACACCTACTGAAGACTTTATTAATGTTTATGTAGACTTATGTCAGTTGTAATGAAGGGATTATACAGGTATCATCTACATAGCTGTATAAACACTACAGTGTTACCAAAATAAATCATAGATAAGAATGAGAAATATGTCAAATCCAATCCAATACCACTCCAAAGTTTCAGGCCAGTCCATTACCCATAAACATAACTGGGAAGGCGCCAGAGGTAAAGTGCTCCTGCGGTAAGATCTGTAAGAACTTAAGGGGCCTCAAAATACACCAGGCCAAGACCAAGTGTGGGAGGGAGGAGACACAGGTGCAGCGCGCAGATCTAGAATCTGGTGAGATGCAGGAAAGCTCCAGGCAGAAAGCACCCCACAGTGCTGGAGATTTCTCAGCACCTCAGTCACCTACACCCCAAGGGAGCATTTCTACAGATGCCATACCACAGTCTGAGCCCATGAAGGAGAGGATTAGGTGGCCAAGGATGTATGACATCAAGGAGTGGGCTAGCTTCGATGAGGACTTGAACAGAATCCTTGAGCTCACATCAGCGGGCACAGCTGAGTGGAAAGTGAATACTCTCATGGAGATCACGTACAGCCTAGCAAAGGAACGATTTGGTACAACAGAGAGGAAGGGAAACATCAAGGTAGGGAAGCAATCGAACAGAAGAGAGAGGGAAATTCACAACTTAAGGAAAGAGATCAAGAGCCTTAACAAGAGATACAAAGCAAGTAGCACTGAGGAAAAGGAAGGGATAAAGGAACTCACAAGTAGGCTTTGGGAGTGCCTCAGGAGACTAAGAAGGGCAGAAAGGATGAGGAAACTGAGCAAGGAGAAGGAGAAGTGGAGGGCCCAGTTCATAAAGGATCCCTACAACTTCACCAGGTCTCTACTGGGAGAAGCTAAATCTGGGAGTCTGAATAGCCCTAAAGAGGAGGTGGAGGAATTTCTCAAGGAGACACATAGTGACCCAAACAGCCGTCTTCCCCTAAATGAAAATCCGGTAATTGGTATGGCAGAGCCCCCACCATCATGCTCAACATCAATGAACCAACCTGGAAGGAAATCCAGGAAGTGGTTAAAAAGGCATGAGCGGCGTCAGCCCCAGGTCCCAGCGGTATACCCTATAGGGTGTACAAGAAGTGCCCACAGCTTCTCCGGCGGTTGTGGAAGCTGCTCCAGAGGATCTGGAAGAAAGGCACTGTTCCACCAAGCTGGCAGAAGACAGAAGGATGCTTTGTCCCCAAAGAGGAAGCCTCAGCGAGCATAAGCCAATTTAGGACCATCTCCCTACTCTGTGCTGAATGCAAAATCTTCTTCTCAGTGCTGGCAAAGAGGATGTCCACATACATGATTGAGAATGGATATGTCAACACCTCAATTCAAAAGGGCGGGATCCCAGGATTTTCTGGATGCCTGGAACACACAGGAGTCCTAAGCCAGATGATACATGAGGCCAGGGCAAAGAAAGGCGACCTGACAGTAGTCTGGCTGGACTTGGCTAACGCCTACAGGTCCATCCCCCACGATCTAATCAGGACAGCTCTGAAGTACTACCATATCCCAGATCACATCAAGGCCATGATCAGCAGCTACCTGGATGGAATCAAGCTCCGTTTTAAAAAAAGGACTACATCACACAGTGGCAGCGCCTCGAGAGAGGGATTGTCACAGGATGTACAGTCTCCCCAACCCTGTTCGTCATGGGCATGAACCTCATCATCAAAGCAGGAGGAAACCAGAGGCCTGATGATGGACTTAGGAATCCAGCCACCAGCTATCAGGGGTTACATGGATGACCTTACAATTACAACATCATCCCATGTACAGGCTAGGTGGGTCCTAACAAAGCTTGATGAGGTGGCAAAGTGGGCCAGAATGACTTTTAAGCCAAGAAAATCAAGGAGCTTGGTCATACAAGGCGAGATCATCACTTCTATTAAGGACAATCCCATCAAGTATCTGGGAAAGTGGTACGACGAGTCATTAAGGGACCACAACAATGTCCGCAGCACTGAGAAGCAAGCAGAGGGTTGGTTGAAGAAAATTGACAAATCAGGACTCCCAGGGAAGTTTAAAACATGGCTTTATCAACATGGCCTGCTCCCCAGACTGATGTGGCTGATGACAGTGTATGAGGTTTCACTTACAGCAGTGGAAGAAGTGGAACGTAAGATCAACTCACACCTAAGAAGGTGGCTGGGAATCCCTCCAGGCTTCACATCAGCTGGGCTGTACATCAGATCTGGGCAATTACAACTACCCCTCTCTTCCCTGGTTGAGGAGTTCCAAGTAGCGAAGTGCAGGGTGGCCATGATCTTCAGGGATTCAAGAGACAACAAGGTCAGAGAAGCTGGAATTAAAACCAGGTCAGGATGGAAGTGGGAGGCCTCAGCATCTCTGGCCCTAGCAAAAGGGAACTTAAAGCTCAAAGACATCATTGGAGCACCATGCACGAGAAGGCAAGGCCTGGGAATGACCCACTTCCAAAGGTGGGGGAAAGTCAACCCTGTGAGAGAAGAGCCATGGTCCAGCCGGAAATAAGGGACCTAGAGGAAGAGCGGAGGAAGGCAAAGGTTGTGCAGCTAGGAACCCAGGGAGCCTGGACAAGGTGGGATCTCCCCAAGAGGAAGGTGACATGGACTGACCTTTGGAAGCTTGAGCCATACCGGATCTCCTTCTTGCTTAGGGCCATCTATGACACCCTTCCATCCCCTGTGAACCTACACAGATGGGGGATGAGGTACGACCCAACATGCAAGCTCTGCGGGCAAAAGGGAACGATGGCACACATCTTGACAGGATGTAAGACCGGGCTTGCCCAGGCAGATACACATGGCGCCATGACAAAGTACTGACTGTGCTAGCAGACATTCTAGAGCAGGAGAGAACCAGGAAATGTCAACATAGGAACAAGCCGCCACCTGATATAACATTCGTCAAGGAGGGGACAGAACCACCAGGGCCCAATAAAACCAGGGTAAGTCTCCTGCAGTCTGCCCAAGCATGGGAGCTTAGGGTAGACCTGAAGAGAAGGCTCCAGTTCCCCGATGTCGTCCACACTATCTTAAGACCCGACGCAGTCCTTTTCTCCACAGAAGGAAAGAAGATCATCCTAGTGGAGCTTACTGTGCCGTGGGAAGAGGGGTGGGAGGAGGCATTTGAAAGGAAGTCTGAACGCTATAAAGATCTGTTGCGGGACTGCAGGGACAAAGGCTGGCAGACATGGTTGTACCCAGTCGAGGTGGGATGCAGGGGAAGCTAATGACAGACGTTGGCCTGAGGGGGACAGAGAGAAAGAAGGTGGTGCGAAGACTGGGGGAGGCAGCAGAGAGAGCCTTTTGTTGGATTTGGAGCAGGAGGGAGGAGTTGAGCTGGCAGCCAGGAGGGAGTGAGTAGTGGCTGGCCACCACTGCTGAAACGCCAACAGGAGAGTGTTATGGTTAAGGGTCGAAATACTTCAGGATCGTTGGTAACCATCTGATGACACAACCTCCTGGCTAAAGGCTCCAGTCATTGCAAAATGACTGAAGGAGAAGCATCCAAGGATGTACGATATCACAGAATTGATCATTTATAACTTGATTTTGATGAGTCACAATATGAATACTAGTGTAAAACCCTCAGTTATGGTAAATGTATATAATTCATTTGAACACTTATCAAGTCTGCCTTCACAATGAATATCAGCTTTTATTGTGTATTTAAATGCTTTACCTTTAACATAAAGCCAGATGTATCTGTGTTCCTTCTCAGTGCTGCACCTGTAGACTCCCTGATCCTCTTCTCTCAGGTCAGATATGAGCAGAGACAGATTAGCAGGAGAAATGTTATTAAACAGCTGAAGTCTGCCACGGTAGCGTTTATCATTTAACATTTCTGACAGACGTCCTGTTCTGTCGCTCTCCCAGGTGAATTTCTGAGGTTTGGTGTGCAGGTCAGAGCAGGAGCAGGGTAACAGCACTGAAGCACCTTTGTGTCGTGTGATTACTACCTGATTTTTATCACCAGAGAGAGCACAGCCTACAGAAACAAACATACAAAAACTCAGTCTACTGAATACAATATGAAGTACAACATTTCACAATGAAATATTTTATGAAAATACTTATGCTTTAGTACAATTAATTCCAAAATCATGAATTGTGTCTGTTTAACTACAACTGACTACTTAACATTTATTAGTTCATATGGTAAATACATTTTGGGATAATTTGAAATTTGGAACATTCAGCAAGCAGATAATTATGTTTATTTTATATTTTATATTTTGTTTAGTTAAGATTGTACCATATTTTAGTGTTGGGTTTGATTAGGAAAGGTTCACCTCTGTCAATATAAAGCTCACAGCTGATGGTGAGAGCAAAAAACAAGTCATGAGGTTGAAGGAATTGTCCAGTTTGTCATTGAGATTTTTATTAAACACACAGGGTCAGTAGTGAAACATCATCAGCGGGACTCAAAACACCTAATCTCTTGTTTCTCAGCCCAGATTACTGTGTGTGTTACATGAAGTTGTCATCATTTGTGTATTTTTTTTTAAATCCCAGAGAGGCACTAGTAGTTAGACAGCTGTGGGTAGACACCATGTTACAACCACATCTGAAAATAAAGATCATTTGGAGGAGTAATACTACATAATGTGCAAATTTCTGTAAGCAGAACAGGTTCCAGTTTTTACAATTACTTACACACATTTCTCAATACTATGTTCACTTTTTCAAAAATCTTCACACTGTTGGCTTCACCAGCATGCTGCTCAATACAGCAGTTAACCTCACATCCATAATGTACTAATAACTACTGAAACACTTCTTACACACCTCAAAACCAAGTCATTCTGCCAGAATACTAGCAAAGGCTCTCTCTCAACAAGAACCCTGACAGATATGGGGAAAACAAGCACAGAAGCTCCACACAGATGGGACCCCGAGCTCAGGATTGAAGTGGGGACCCTGGAGCTGTGAGGAGACAACGCTACCCACTGCATCACCACACTGCTCACAGGTCCACAGATTTCCCCTTTTTTGGTTTTGAGAACAAAAACAACTGGAAAGGCTAAATTGGAAATTAATTAATTAAATAATTAATGTATCTATTTATTTATTTATTGGTTTTACATGAATTGATTTTTTTATTATTACAAAAAGTACGTCTTTGCTTAGTTTTGAACTTGTATTGATTCGTTTTGAAAACTATGTAAACATGTGAAAAATAAGCTGTATACAGAGTTTTATGGGCGGTTTAGTTTGAGCGAGAAAAGAATTCATGAATTTTAAAAGTTGAGGTTATTCAGTCCTTTTTGTATCAAAGCAATTAAAGTTGGTACACATTTCAGTCCACATAGACTGCTCTTGTGCTAACTGTGGGAAGAGTTTTGATAAATGCATTTAACTAAATGTAAAAACTGTAAATAAGGCGTGAGGTAGGAAGTGAAGCTGGTGGTCAGTGACAGAGAGGCGGCAGAAAAAGGTGTGAAAATTCACACACATCTATTTAAAGCTAAGACCAGAATGAAGAAGTGCCGTACATGTTACAGGAAAATAACTTTTCTATTATGCTTTACATGAGTTATTATAGATACATTCAATAAGACACAGATTGTGACAGATGTACTTCAGTAAATCTGAAAAACATACACTGTAGGTATTATAGGAATTTAAAAGAATCTCACTGTAGAATCCTCCTCATTCTTTAGCCCACCTCTCTTCATCAGTACATTTTTAGACTGAAGTGAATCAGGAAGGAAAATCAAGTCTGCCTTCACAATGAATATAAGCTTTTATTGTGTATTTAAATGCTTTACCTTTAACATAAAGCCTGATGTCTCTTTGCTCCTTCTCAGTGCTGCACTTGTAGACTCCCTGATCCTCTTCTTTCAGGTCAGATATGAGCAGAGACAGATTAGCAGGAGAAATGTTATTAAACAGCTGAAGTCTGCCACGGTAGCGTTCATCATTTAACATTTCTGTCAGACGTCCTGTTCTGTCGCTCTCCCAGGTGAATTTCTGAGGTTTGGTGTGCAGGTCAGAGCAGGAGCAGGGTAACAGCACTGAAGCACCTTTGTCTCGTGTGATCACTACCTGATTTTTATCACCAGAGAGAGCACAGCCTACAGAAACAAACATACAAAAACTCACAAACTACTGAATACAATATGAAGTACAACATTTCACAATGAAATATTTTATGAAAATACTTATGCTTTAGTACATTTAATTCCAAAATCATGAATTGTGTCTGTTTTACTACTACTGACTACTTAAGATTTATTACTTCATATGGAGTATAAATTTTGGGATAATTTGAGAATTGGAACATCCAGCAAGCAGATAATTATGTTTATTTTATATTTTGTTTAGTTAGGATTGTACCATATTTTAGTGTTGGGTTTGATTAGGAAAGGTTCACCTCTGTCAATATAAAGCTCACAGCTGATGGTGAGAGCAAAAAACAAGTCATGAGGTTAAAGGAATTGTCCAGTTTGTCATTGAGAGTTTTATTAAACACACAGGGTCAGTAGTGGAACGTCATCAGCGGGACTCAAAACACCTAATCTCTTGTTTCTCAGCCCAGATTACTGTGTGTGTTACATGAAGTTGTCATCATTTGTGTATTTTTTTAATCCCAGAGAGGCACTAGTAGTTAGACAGCTGTGGGTAGACACCATGTTACAACCACATCTGAAAATGAAGAGCACTTGGAGGAGTAATACTACATAATGTGCAAATTTCTTTAAGCAGAACAGGTTCCAGTTTTTACAATTACTTACACACATTTCTCAATACTATGTTCACTTTTTCAAAAATCTTCACACTGTTGGCTTCACCAGCATGCTGCTCAATACAGCAGTTAACCTCACATCCATAATGTACTATAACTACTGAAACACTTCATACACACCTGAAAACCAAGTCATTCTACCAGAATACTAGCAAAGTCTGTCTATCTCAACAAGACCCCTCACAGACATGGGGAACACAAGCACAGAAACTCCACACAGATGGGAACCCGAGCTCAGGATTGAAGTGGGGACCCTGGAGCTGTGAGAAGACAATGTTACCCAGTGCATCACCACACTGCTCACAGGTCCACAGATTTCCCCTTTTTTGGTTTTGAGAACCAAAACAACTGGGTAAGGCTAAATTGGAAATTAATTACTTAGTTAATTAATTGATTGGTTTTCCATGAATTGATTTTTTAATTATTACAAAAAGCACCTCTTTGTTTACTTTTGAACTTGTATTGATTCATTTTGAAAACATTATGTAAACATGAAAAATAAACTTTATACAGAGTTTTATGGGCGGTTTAGTTTGATCAAGAAAATAATTCATGGATTTTGAAAGCTGAGGTTATTCAGTCCTTTTTGTATCAAAGCAATAAAAGCTGGTACACATTTCAGTCCACATAGACTGCTCTTGTGCTAACTGTGGGAAGAGTTTTGATAAATGCATTTAACTAAATGTAAAAACTGTAAATAAGGCATAAGGTAGGAAGTGAAGCTGGTGGTCAGTGACAGAGAGGCGGCAGAAAAAGGTGTGAAAATTCACACACATCTATTTAAAGCTAAGACCAGAATGAAGAAGTGAAGTGAAGTGAAGTGACCCATACTCGGAATTTGTGCTCTGCATTTAACCCATCCAAGTGCACACACACACAGTAGTGAACACACACCCGGAGCAGTGGGCAGCCTTTTTTGCTGCGGCGCCCGGGGAGCAGTTTGGGGGTTCGGTGCCTTGCTCAAGGGTCTCACCTCAGTCGTGGTATTGAGGGTGGAAGAGAGTGCTGGTTATTCACTCCTCCCACCTACAATCCCTGCCGGACCTGAGACTCGAACCCACAACCTTCAGGTTCCCCTTCGGGTTGCAAGTCCGACTCTCTATCCATTAGGCCACGACTGCCATGTACGTGCCGTACATGTTACAGGAAAATAACTTTTCTATTATGCTTTACATGAGTTATTATAGATACATTCAATAAGACACAGATTGTGACAGATGCACTTCAGTAAATCTAAAAAACATACACTGTAAGTATTATAGGAATTTAAAAGAATCTCACTGTAGAATCCTCCTCATTCTTTAGCCCACCTCTCTTCATCAGTACATTTTTAGATTGAAGTGAATCAGGAAGGAAAATCAAGTCTGCTTTCATAATGAATATAAGCTTTTATTGTGTATTTAAATGCTTTACCTTTAACATAAAGCCTGATGTCTCTTTGCTCCTTCTCAGTGCTGCACCTGTAGACTCCCTGATCCTCTTCTTTCAGGTCAGATATGAGCAGAGACAGATTAGCAGGAGAAATGTTATTAAACAGCTGAAGTCTGCCACGGTAGCGTTCATCATTTAACATTTCTGTCCAATTTCCTGTTCTGTCGCTCTCCCAGGTGAATTTCTGAGGTTTGGTGTGCAGGTCAGAGCAGGAGCAGGGTAACAGCACTGAAGCACCTTTGTGTCCTACGATATTTACCTGATTCTTATCACCAGAGAGAGCACAGCCTACAGAAACAAACATACAAAAACTCACAATCTACTGATAACTATGGAAGTATTTCCCAGACAAAATTCAAAAGTAATTGCAAATTGTATTTGCAGTTGTGTTCTCTATTTGTGAACACATAAACTGTGACATAATGCAAATGTAAATCCTGTATTACCATTTGCTTTTTCATTTCCACGATCGTACAATGTCTGCCAAATACTAATACTAATAATACTACTACTACTACTAATAATAATAAACTTTATTTTATATAGCGCCTTTAAAAAGGCCTCTCAGGGCGCTTTACATAAGAGTATATGTATCAAATGTATCAAAAAACACTTAATAATAAAATACAATGCAGTTATTAATAACAATAATAGTAATAATAATAATAATTATTATTAAAAAGCAATCCTAATTATTATTAAAAGCAATCCTAAAGAAATAAGTTTTAAGAGAAGATTTAAATATATTAAAGACTGGGCTTCTCTAAGATCAGATGGTAGTGCGTTACACAGTTTTGGAGCATAAGAAGAAAAGGCACTATCACCCATAGTATGCAAACGAGTCTGAGGAACAATTAAAAGACCAAAATTGGAGGAGCGGAGATCACGTTTTGGGGTGTAATAGGTTAAAAGCTCCGCCAAATACTGAGGGGCCAAACCATGTAAAGCCTTGTCTGTAAGCGTAAAAATTTTAAAATCTACACAAAACCTGACAGGGAGCCAGTGCAAGGATTCCAAAATAGGAGTGATGTGATCACTTGTCCTGGACCTAGTCAGCATTCTAGCTGCAGAATTTTGCACATAGTGCAGTGTATTTATTGTAAACTTAGAGACCCCAGCAAGGAGCACATTGCAATAATCAATGAGAGAAAAGTGTTGATCAACTTTTCAGCCACAGAAGATAGATAACGTGGCCAAAAGATAACATGGCCACAATCTTGCAATATTTCTGAGATGAAAGAAGGATGTTTTAACAGTATTCTGCACATGTGGATCAAAAGACAGACTTGCATCAAATATAACTCTTAGGTTTTTTTTTTTTGAAACTCTAAAGCAGAGCCATCCATGGTTAAATTTAAAGAGCCAGCTTTACAAAGGTGGTGAGGAGATCCATTACTTCAGTCTTATTACTGGTAAGACAGAGAAAACTTTGAGCCATCCATATTTTTATCTCAGAAATACAGTGTGGAAGAAAAGTGACTGCCACATTATGACTAGGTTTAGAATGAATGTACATCTGTGTGTCGTCTGCGTAAAAATGATAATTAAGACTGAGAGATCTTAAGAGCTGAACAAGAGGAAAAATATAAATGCTAAAAAGTAAGGGGCCCAAGATTGAACCGTGAGAGACACCACAGCGAACTGAACCCATTTCTGACCTGCATCCACCCAGAGAGACAAAGTGCCTACGATCTGAGAGATAAGATCTAAACCAATTTAAAGCAGTCGCTGAGACACCAAAGACAGTTCCAAGATGGGTAAGTAAAAGTGTGTGATCAAGAGTGTCAAAAGCGGCACTGAGATCAAGAAGGACAAGAATAGAAAGAGAACCAGAAGCAGAAGCTATTAACAAGTCATTAGTGGCCTTAACTAAAGCTGTTTCTTTCCTGTGGAGTTTACGGAAACTGGATTGAAGGGGCTCAGAAAGATTGTTAGCAATGAGGTGATTGTGTAATTGAGAAGCAACAGAGCGGTCTAGGATTTTCAAAAGGAAAGAAAGGTTAGATATAGGACAAAAGTTGTTAAAGTTGTCCAAATCAAAGCTAGTCTTTCTGGGTACTGGATTTACAGCAGTAATTTTAAATGCTGGCACAACACCAGTGCACAGGGAGACATTTATTATACTATAAAAACAGGAGAGACTGAAATTTCTAATGGAAATCAAAGTCCATTTGCAGTTGCATTTCCCATGTCTTCCGAGTTATGACCCAGAATATGACCGAGTTATGACCCGGGGCAATAGCAATCACCCCATTTCCTATTTCACTTCCTCGGTGTCGCGTATGGAGCCTAAACTCAAATGTAATCGCAATTCCCTTTGCATTTGCATTACCAAGGCATTGGACAGAAACCTGTCAGTCATTGTTGGGGTGGGAGTTTACTATGGGGCGGGTTTGTATTTGGAAGTGATGTCATTCACAGTCAACGGCCAAGAAGGAAAATGTGCAGGCGATTGTGCAGATGCTTCACTCCTGCATGGAGTGCGCTTGCCTGAGCAATGTGGCGAAAAGATCATCCTTAATTTTGGGTCAGAAAACAAAATGAGTGACAATCACAAACAAAGTAGCATTTGGGTGCATTTTAATAACATAGACAACATAAAGGCAGAATATAGAATTTGTAAAGTAAAAATATCATATCTAGCAGGTCTACTAACAACCTTCACAGGCATATTAGAATTGTACATCCAAATTTAGACTCTGTAGTTTTTTGTACTGTGTACTGTGATGAATTTACTGGTTGCACATTTGCACTATTTGTCCATATAGTACACAATAATAAAAGGCATTTATTTGTAATTGCACTATCCGTTGCACCCAGATGAGGATGGGTTCCCTTTTGAGCCTAGTTCCTCTCAAGGTTTCTTCCTCATATTGTCTCAGGGAGTTTTTCCTTGCGACCGTCGTCTCTGGCTTGCTCATTAGGGATAAATTCACATATTTACAATATATTTTTTGAATCCATTTAGTTCTGTAAAGCTGCTTTGTGACAATGTCCAATGTTAAAAGCGCTATACAAATAAAATTGAATTGAATTGAATTTATTTTTTATTTGTTATATGGCACACCGTGTTTTGTGTTGAGTGTGATTTGTTTGGAATGGTTTGTGTTTTGGACAGTTCAGTATAAATAAAACGTTCAATATACATGTGTAATAGTATTTGATATTTTTACATTATTTAAGGTTTTTATACCAAACATAATCTAAAATTATGCTATTCTGGAAATTCTAAGGTTTAGTATAATTACATTGAATACTTTAAGTGATATATGTGCAGTCATTCCAATCATAGGTCAAAACATTGCTAAATTTGGCTGAATTATAAAAGCCAGAAGTGGCACTAAATGAAGAGCCGTTTGGGGGCTGAAAGAGCCAGCTCTATTTTTTAATTCAAGAAACATGAACATTATACACTTTCATTCAGCTGCAAATATTAAACATTATACAGTTAAGTGTGGTAATTACTATCACCAGTAAGGGTAATCTGTAGTATTTTTATTGAGTCTGTAAAAGCAGTGAAGAAGCAGGAGTATGGTGTGTGACTGAACTCCATGCTAAGTTGTTTGTTGCTGTGTTGAAGTACTGCCAAGCTACTCAGTAAACACCACCTTAAAGTTTGTAACAGTCTGTCTCGAGTCATTACGAAACAGAACACGGTGTGCCATATAACAAATAAACAATAAACTACAATGTGCAAATTTGGATGTACAATTCTAATATGCCTGTGAAGGTTTTTAGTAGACCCTGCTAGATATGATATTTTTACTTTACAAATTCTATATTCTGCCTTTATGTTGTCTATGATATTACAATGCATCCAAATGCTATTTTTTTGCAATTGTCACTCATCTTGTTTTTAAGGATGATCTTTTCGCCACATTGCTCAGGCAAGCGCACTCCATGCAGGAGTGAAGCATCTGCACAATCGTCTGCACGTTTTCCTTTTGGCCGTTGACTGTGAGTGACGTCACTTCCAAATACAAACCCGCCCCATAGTAAACTCCCATCCCAACAATGATTGACAGGTTTCTGTGCAATGCGTCGGAAATGCAAAGAGAATTGTGATTACATTTGAGTTTAGGCTCCATACGCGACACCGAGGAAGTGAAATAGGAAACGGGGTGATTGCTATCGCTATTTCAGTACGACAGGGTCATAACTCAGAAGACATGGGAAATGCAACTGCAAATGGACTTTGGTTTCCATGTGAAATTTGGCAGACATTGTACGATCGTGTAAACGAAAAGGCAAATGGTAATACACGATGTGCATTTGCATTATGTCACAATTTATGCGTTCACAAATAGAAAACACAATTGTAAATACAATTTGCAATTATTTTTGGAATTTGTCCGGAAAATTCTTCCATAGAATACAATATGAAGTACAACATTTCAAAATGAAATTTTATAAAGATACTTATGCTTCAGGACATTTAATTCCAAAATCTTTTTTCTCAGCCCAGTTCCTAACTACTGTGTGTGTTACACTGTCTTGTGATCCAGGGTGTATTTTTTAAATCCTTGAGAGCCACTTGTAGTTAGACAGCTGTGGTTAGACACTAGGGGT
>CM040483.1:6138070-6151351 GCA_022758105.1 Pangasianodon gigas
GATTCGCTCCGCCTGTGTATCACGTGGGTCAAAGAGGAGTTGTCCAATCAACTGCACTGTATGTAAATCAGTTGATGACATCACCGTTCTGCACGTGTTGGTGTGTTGCAGTTTAACATGGCAAGCGGAGGAGACAAGCCGCTGATAGAGCCGCCCCCTGCATCATATAAGTCTCCTGTCTGGGAACATTTTGTACGGTTGCCCTAAGGTGCAGATGGATGCAGCAGAAATGTTGGATGTCCGGGATGATCACAGACACAGAAACTGTCCATCAGTTGATGCGACAGTTAGATGGACAAGAAGTGGATCTGTGTGCGCATGTATAACAGTCATGGGCCATTGTGTGTTAATCTACTCGAGTTTGAACTCAAATTAATCTATTTAGTGAGTTATAAAGAATGCAGTGATAAAGCATCAATCATTCTCTATAAATAGGCTATATAAGAACAACACTCAACCAGACGCTAGCACGCGCTCGTTACCTGAAGATAGTCACATTTCAGGTACTGAGTCAAAGTGGATCTCTAAATAGTGAGAGAAAAAAGTCAGAATTGTGAGAAGTAAAGTCGCAATTACCTTTATTTATTTATTTATTTATTCCATAGTTAAAGTGTTCGTTACCAAATAAAAGAGTATTCTTTCTTTGGATTTGGCAGTAGTATTTTTTTTCTGAACATAGCAAGTACCGAACCGAAACCGTGACCGTAAAACCGTGATACAAACCAAACCGTGAGGAATTTGAACCGTTACACCCCTATTAGACACCATGTTACAACTCCATCTGAAAATAAAGAGCACTTGGAGAGAGTAATACTACAGAATTGCTTTAAGCTGATCAGTTTAAATAAGGTGTAATGTAGGAAGTGAAGATGGTGGTCACTGACAGAGGGACAGCAGAAAAAGGTGTGAAATTCACACGCATCTATTTACGGCTAAGACCTACATGAGGAAGTGATGTACAAGTTACAGGAAAATAACTTCTATTACACTTGATATGAGTTATTATAGATACATTCAATAAGACAGAGACTGTGAGAGATGTCAGAGATGCCACCAACAGTAAAACCGACATAATGCTGAAAACTGTGTAATAAAACACCAAAAATGTTAAGAAATGTAATAATACAGATGTGTTTTTTTCATTGCTGATGAAAGGTTTTGGCACCTAGAGGGAGGCTGCTGTGAGTTTGCTGTTTATCTTCCAGTGTTGTTGAGGATGATGCAGGTGGAGAGTTTGTTGTTTTACTCTGAGGCTGTTCTGATGGAGGTGTTGTGTCTGTTTTCCTCGATTGTGTTCTTCCCACTGAAAAGAAAGACAAAACTTATTAAAACTAATGACTTATTTTATCACTGTTAGTAATATGGCACATGACACTGGAGTAAAGCATGCTCACAGTCATTGATGAACTCTGTACTGGCTTATTTTTATTTTAATAACTGCTAAATCTTTGATCAAATTCAATATCAGTTTTAATTTATTTTAGCTAATGATGCTCTGACAATTGGAAATAATAATTCCAATTGAGATATACACCTTGCATAAAAACAATAAAATAGTTATTATCTATACGTGTTTATCGCATGTACCTTAGTTTATAAATAAAGGTAAGACTTTACATAAGGGACATCTTCATTGGACTACATGACACCTACATAAACCCTTCATAACAACTGACATGAACCTAAATAAATATTTATAAAGACATGAATTTAAAAAGACTTCCTAATGTGTCAGCTGATGTACAGAGTGTGTTTATCAATGTTAATGTTAAGTTGATATAACACCTAGTCTAGTGACACATTTCTGTAGACATTAAATGGTGTTATGACACTTTCCAGGTTGACTGACTTTGGATCATTATGTAAAGTGTGTTATGTAGATTTTCTCTGACTGTAAATTAGAACGAGTTTGGTTTTAATGTTTCATGTCATATTAACATAAACTATGATGTATCAGATATTAACATGAATTTAAACTTATATAGCTTAACATTAAAACTGACAAAACAAAGTGACAGTGACACCTACTGAAGCCTTTATTAATGTTTATGTAGGCTTATGTCAGTTGTAATGAAGGGATTATACAGGTATCATCTATGTAGCTGTATAAACACTACGGTGTTACCAAAATAAATCATAGATTAGACTGAGAAATATGTCAAATCCAATCTGATAGCATTCCAAAGTTTCAGGCCAGTCCAATAAACATAATCAGTATTTATTGCCATTTATAACTTGATTTTGAAGTGTCACAATTTGAATCCTAGAGTAAAACCCTCAGTTATGATAAATGGAGGAGACTTTTTTAAACATATGTAACTATAAATCAGTTTAAGAGACAAAGTCTGCCTTCACAGTGAATATCAACTTTTATCATGTATTTAAATGCTTTACCTTGAACATAAAGCCTGATGTCTCTGTATTCCTTCTCAGTGCTGCACTTGTAGCCTCCCTGATCCTCTTCTTTCAGGTCAGATATGAGCAGAGACAGATTAGCAGGAGAAATGTTATTAAACAGCTGAAATCTGTCAAGGTAGCGTCTATCATTTAACATTTCTGTCACACGTCTTGTTCTTTCGCTCATCCAGGTGAATTTCTGAGGTTTGGTGTGCAGGTCAGAGCAGGAGCAGGGTAACAGCACTGAACCCCCTTTGTGTCCTACAACATCTACCTCTTTATCACCAGAGAGAGCACAGCCTACAGAAACAAACATACAAAAATTCACAATCTACTGAATACAATATGAAGTACAACATTTCACAATAACGTTTTATGAAAATACTTATGCTTCAGTACATTTAATTCCAAAATCATGATTTATGTCTGTTTTACTACTACTGACTACTTAAGAATTATTAGTTCATATGGAAAAAATATTTTGAGATAATTTGAGATTTGGTACATCCAGAAAGCAGATAATTATGTTTATTTGTTTACATTCTGTTTAGTTAGGATTGTACCATATTTTAGTGTTGGGTTTGATTAGGAAAGGTTCACCTCTTTCAATATAAAGCTCATAGCTGATGGTGAGAGCAAAAAACAAGTCATGAGGTTGAAAGAATTGTCCAGTTTGTCATTAAGAGGTTTATTAAACACACAGGGTCAGTAGTGGAACATCATCAGCTGGACTCAAAACACCTAATCTCTTGTTCCTAACTACTGTGTGTGTTACACTATCTTGAGATAATGGGTGTATTTTTTCTTTTACATCCCAGAGAGCCACTTGTTGTTAGACAGCTGTGGTTAGACACCATGTTACAACTACATCTGAAAATAACGAGCACTCATTAACACTACCAGGGTTGCCATGCCAACTTTCACGCATTTAGCGTCAGACACATGCTTTCAGGCTCTATCTCACACTCTCGTGCTGCCCAAGTAAATCTCACACCATATTAAATAATAAGCCAACGTAAAAATACAACATACTCACAAATCTGCTCATATGATTTTTTTTTCTGTTACTATCAAGAAGGTGTGGGGTTTAATTAGACCAGTGAAGCCCCTCAACTTCTTGACTGGACCAGTCTGAAGTGGCTGGGTTCTGTACCTGCAACATTTCTTCCAGCGCTGTGCAAGGTCACTGTACGTAAGCCACTAACCACCACTTGCGCAACGATCACTGGAGACAGAGATGTTGAGACGTCATTGTGAAACATAAGTGTTTGTGCACACAAATCATTTGATTTACATGTCTAAAACAGCTATTATTCATTCATTCTTTACCAAAAGTGTTCTCCTGCATAAGCCGGTTTTATTGAAATTTGAAAAACAGTTGTGATCGTTATGATCGCAGATCAGTATTCTAAAGTATTTTTAATGAAATATTTTAATGAACAGTAGTGATGGCAATGGAGAGCAAAGACAAGGGCATGGTGAGGAAGAAATAGAAACAGTTGAACGGAAAAAAGTGTTGTATTACAGTAAGGAAAGAGAGGAGCAAAATGAAGAAGGTGGTGAAAAGAAAATAGAGGATAGTGGATTGGGCAAGAGACCCTCTTAGGTAATATTAGGTAGCTAGGTAACTAGCATGCTATTTAGATTAGCAGAAATTTCTAAAAGTGCATCTAGTACAACTTTAATTTTAAGATTTTGGTGGTTTGTAACATTAAGATCAATTTACAAAATTTTATGCTTTTTGACTACAATTTAATGTTGTAGCTTAAACGTTTTCAAAGTGTATTTATAGGTAGCATTCATGTACTGATCTAATTCTCTCTCTTTGAAGAATTTAAGTAAAGAAAAGCAATCCCTAAAAAGAAAGACTGCAGGGGCAGCCATATATAATTGCAAATTCAACCCCCAATGGTAAGATGAATGGTCATTTATCAAGGCTGGACATATATACAGTCAGGTCCGGAAATATTTGGACAATGACAGAGTTTTTGTGATTTTGCCTTTATACACCACCACAATGGATTTGAAATAAAACAATCAAGATGTGATCGAAGTGTAGACTTTCAGCTTTATTTTGAGAGGTTGCACAAAAAATATGGCATTTACCATTTAGGAATTACAGCCATTTTCAACAAAGTACCTCCATTTTCAGGGGCTCAAAGGTATTTGGATAAAGTGACATATTTACAATTATGAAGTCTGAAGTCTGGAGCCCATGTTCTCAAAACTCAAATTCTGAGTTTCCTCCCTGGAGATCCTTTGCCAGGCCTTCACTGCAGCCACCTTCAGTTGCTGCTTGTTTGTGGGTCATTCTGCCTTCAGTCTTGTCTTCAGTAAGTGAAAACCATGCTCTATTGGGTTGAGATCAGGTGACTGACCTGGCCATTGAAGAATATTCCTTGCCTTCAAAAAGTCTTGAGTTGCTTTCGCAGTATGTTTAGGGTCATTATCCACCTGCACCGTGAAGTGGCGTCCTATCAGTTTTGTAGCATTTGGCTGAATGTGAGCAGAGAGTATAGCCCTATACACCTACTTCTGTCAGCAGTCACATCATCAATAAACACCAGTTAGCCCGTTCCACTGGCAGCCATACATGCCCATGCCATAACACTGCCTCCACCATGTTTGACACTTGATGTGGTATACTTTGGATCATGAGCTGTTCCTTTCTTTCGCCATACTTTTCTCTGGTACAAGTTAATCTTGGTTTCATCAGTCCAAAGAATCTTATTCCAGCTTTTTTAGATGTTTTCTGGCAAAGTCTAATCTGGCTTTCCTGTTCTTGAATGTTACCAGTGGTTTGCACCTTGTTGTAAACCCTCTGTATTTACATTTATGAAGGCGTCTATTGATTGTAGATTTTGACAATGATACGCCTACCTTCTCCAGAGTATTCTTGACTTCTGCTGATGTCGTGAAGGGATTTTTCTTCACCAAGGAAAGGATTCTGTGATCATCCACTTTAGTTGTCTTCCGTGGTCTTCCAGGCCTTTCGATGTTGTTGAGCTCACCATTGCTTTCTTTCTTTTTAAGAATGTACCCAACTGTTGATTTGGATACACCTAAGGTTTTTGCTATCTCTCTTATAGATTTATGTTGTTTTTTCAGCCTAATCATGGCCTCCTTCACTTGCATTGAGATCTCCTTGGACTTCATATTGGTAGCTCCAGTCGAACAGCTGCCAAATGCCAACTCAATACCTGATATCAACTCCAGACCTTTTATCTGCTTCATTTGTCTTGAAGTAATGAGGGAATGGACCGCACCTGGTCAATTATCTTCTTGTCAGTCAATTGTCCAAATACGTATGAGCCCCTGAAAACAGACGTACTTTGCTTAAAATGGCTGTAATTCCTAAATGGTAAATGCCATCTTTTTGTGGAACCTCTTAAAATAAAGCTGAAAGTCTACACTTCGATCACATCTTGATTGTTTTATTTCAAATCCATTGTGGTGGTGTATAAAGGCAAAATCACAAAAACTCTGTCATTGTCCAAACACTTCCAGACCTGAATGTGTGTGTATATATATATATATATATATATATATATTAGTGTAGATATGAAGCATATTTTATGTACCTTACTTTTGCACAGACCAGAAGAGCTGAGGTTAAGATGGCAGTCACCACGGTGCAGCACAACATTCCTCTGGCTTTCTCTGACCACTTGAGCCCATTCCACAGAGAGTGTTTCCCTCACAGATTGCCCAAAGTTATTCTTCTCCCAGGACTAAGACCAGGGCCATAATCAAGAAGTTTATAGCCCCCTATCTTACGAATGAACTAGTGAAGAACCTCTGCAATCAGCTTTTTACATTAGCGAATGAGGGGTCCAACAATACTGGTGTGTTTGAACATGTTGAACAGTTGATTACTGAGTGCTAAAGTCTATGTACAATTGAGTAATCAATTATATATTCCTAATATATAAACTGTGATTTAAAACTAATTTGAGTCATAGACGCTAAATGTTGCATTAAGTTATACTAAGATATGCAAACGTAAGTGTTGGATATATTCATTTTCACAGGAAGACAGAAGATGAATCCTATTTCAGTAAGTGTAATGTGTACAGTTGTTTTTGGGAGGTTAATATCTCTGTATTTCAGATAAGGAGTTTCATATGAAAGCTGCTGTCAAAGTTCCTGAAGCCTGTAGCTTTCAAAACAACAAGTTTAGAGACTGTTGACCTTCTAGTCCAAGAAAACCAACTGCCAGGTGAATAAAAGTGACTAGATATGTTAACTTTTTTTTTTTTATGAAAATTGGACTAGGACTGACAACAAAGGCCACTCTGAGAAGGCTGTATGATGCTGGCGAGATTCCCTCCAGTGATGCAGCAATGGGCTTTCTGGTGAGGTCTACAGAGTATACCTTCACAAAACTGCCACTGAATGAGCCCCTTCTGTCACATGCTCAGTTTGTGGACTTCAGGCAGAGACTGGACACCAAAAGGGATAAGGTGCTTTACTTTGTCCAAAGGTGAACAAATTAAAACTGTTTGACTATACCAATAATCTGAGTGATTTGGAGTGGTGGCTGGCTCCACCAGCTGCTGTAATGGGTAAGACAAGATCCTTCTGAGGAGGGAGGGATTCTGTAATTGAAATGTGTTTTTTGTCTTGTTTGGGTAAGTTGGTGATGAAGAATTAGTTGCAGTTTTATTTAAACAATTTCATAATATTGAAGGAAACTAGTGTTGACATTTGACAATCACCTTCTGCCATTTGACGATGCAACAGAACAGGACTGCATGGGTGAGGAGTTCCTGGATTTTCAAATGCTAGAAGACACCGACATCCCAGAAAGGGTCTGGAAAACTGCCCTGGTCAAGGTGGATGGGGCGCAAGAATTGTGCTCTGCCTACCACACTCAAATGCAGATTCTGAGAGAACCTTCTCCGTGGTAGGCCTCAACAAAATTGAGACAAGAAATAAATTATCACTAGCGGGTACATTGTCCTCTGTAACATGTATCAAGATGACCCAGATGGAGCCATGCTACAAATACGAGCCACTTCTGCAGATGATTAAAAACTCAGTCTGCAGCCTCCGAATACAACAAAGAACATTCAACAAAATAGGTTCATAAAACATGTCAGGAAAATGTCTGTCCTATTTTACTTCAAAAGAAAAGCATAAATTGTATATTTACATTGTTTTTATGACCGTTAGGCACATCTTACCCCCTAATTCTCATTTCCGAACAAATTTCCGAACGTTCCGAAGTCGGCAACCCTGTACTACAGCATGTGCAGATTTCTTTAAAATGATCAATTATCAGTTTTTTATAATTACTTACACATATTTCTCAATACTATGTTCACTTTTTCAAAACTATTCACACAGTTGACTTTACCAGCGTGCAGCTCAGTACAGCAGTTAACCTCACATCCATAATGCACTATAACTATCGAAACACTTCATACGCACCTCAAAACCAACTCATTCTACCAGAACACTAGCAAAGGATCTCTCTGTCTCATCAACGTATACCTGGCATATACCAGAAATAAACTCTGGATTGAACACCAGTCAACTGCAGGAACCATACACATAGAGACACTCATAACAAAGAGCAATTTATCTTAGCCAGTCTACCTACTGGCATATTTTAGGAGGAGGGAGGAAACTGGAGGAAACCCACATGGACATGGGGAGAACAAGCACAGAAACTCCACACAGATGGGTCCGCGAGCTCAGGATTGAAGTGGGGACCCTGGAGCTGTGAGGAGACAACGCTACCCACTGCATCACCACGCTGCTCATAGGGCCATAGACTTCCTGTTTTGTATAGATGGTAATGAAGTGAAAAACAAAACACCTGGGTAAGGCTAAACTGGAAATCAGCTGTGGTTTGTTTGTTTTTATTATTATAAAATGCACAACTTTGTTTGGTTCTGAACTTGATTATTGATTAGTTTTGAAAACTGTATGTGAATATGTGGAAAATAATTTGTAGACACAGAGTTTTGTTGGAGGTTGAGTTTGAGTGAGAAAAGATTGCATGAATTTTGAAAGCTGAGGTTATTCAATCCTTTTTGTGTCAAAGCAATGAAAACTGATACACAGTTCAGTCCATATAGACCACTAATGTGAGTTTTGAAAATGTGAACAGTATTAATAAAGGCACTGTTTGTTAAAAAAAAAAAACCTGCAAATAAGGCGTAAGGTAGGAAGTGAAGCTGGTGGTCACCAGACAAAGGTGTGAAATTCACACGCATCTATTTATAGCTAAGACCAAAATGAAGAAGTGAAATGCAATTTACAAGAAAATAACTTTCTATTAGGCTATATATGAGTTACTATAGATACATTCAATAAGACAGAGACTGTGAGAGATGTAATTCAGTAAATGTGTAAAAACATACACTGTAAGTATTATAGGGATGTAAAATAATCTCACTGTAGAATCCTCCTTATTCATTAGCCCACCTCTCTTCATCAGTACATTTTAGACTGAAGTTAATCAGGAAGAAAAATCCACATGATCAAAGCAGAATAGGTCTAAATAAGGACATTATAACACAAGGCATGACGTGTATGTTTACCTTGAGTATGACGATTACCGCTGTCTTTGGGCAATTTAACCAAAAATACATACTGGTCTTGAAATTTAGCATTTTACTAACATTACATTTATAAAATATAAAGCCATAATCAAATATTTCCATTGAATGTGTTCATCTCTGTTGTCCCTATTAATATTATACCACTATAGTAAGTAAAGCTGTTGTTACTTGAAAAACATTTTGCAGTGTTGGTTTGGTTTGTCAGGAACAGGGCTGAACTACGGCCTACTGTAAACCCAGTCTGGACAGAAAGCACATGAACTAAACACAAAGCAGCTGAACTAAGAACTGGCTAATATTCTCTCTCCTTTCTGTAATAGAAAATAGAAAATAACTTCACTCACCTGCAGCAACGTGAAAGACAACAGACAAAAGATACAAGCACTTCATCATTACTGATTCTTCTGCACACACACCAGTCCCTGAAAGTGAAACACACACACACTCTGTCACACTGCCTGAGTGTCTGTCTTATATACTTTGGTTTTCAGGAAACCTCAACCACCACTGTGTCATTTCTTATTTTTGGAAATATGCAGTATTAATAGCTATTCATATATTTTCTCATGTGGTGGTTTTATCATACGTCATAGTGTCTTCCTTGTTATCTATCTTAGGTGTCATTTTATCAATGCTTGCATGTAGCCTTTTTCTTTAGATGAAATTTTACCAAAATAAACAAACAAATGCAAAAAATTACTCTTAGTGTTTGAAATTTGTACAGTTTCTCCTCACCTTAATCTTGATCTTAAGGGCTGTTTCTATACTGTCATTAGAGATCTTAATCTACATCCAGATTTCTGCAGAAAGAAGAAAGAAGGCCTTTATTGTCTGATATATATGTACAGGACAATACAATTATTTTCCTTTGCATATTGGTAGGAATTTGGGGTAGAGCTGTAAAGCTGCTTTATGACAATGTCTACTGTTAAAAGTCTTCTAGAAATAACATTCAGTTGAATTAAATAGGACAATCTACTTAGTGATGTTTAGGCTGCACTTCTTTCTAGTTCTGACAGACTAGATAATAACTCATGAAAACAAATGTTAAGCAAATAATGAAGGAAAACACAGAACTTATAAATGGGAACCAATCAGGAGAAATACAAGACAAGTGTGTACAGGAACTCAGTGGAAAGACCAAGGAAGAACTCAATACTCTGAGTGAGATGCCCTCTGCTGGTCTGGCAGGGAATTGTCTGTGGTGACAAATATAGTGAGCTTTTCTATTTTGAATGATTCTTCTTTGTGTCACAGTATCTATGTAAATTGTGCAAAACCATGTACTCTTGTACATTTTGCTTCATTATTATGACTTTTACTTAGAAAACTGGGTTCTTTAAAAAAAAAAAAAAAAAAAAAAAAAAAAATCTGTTAAGCACATTGAAATCCTAGGTCAGGATATAGGCAACTCTCTGCCAAGCTAGTTTATATACAGTCTACACAAGTGTGTTTAGCAATCCACTTTAACTGACCAAACAAACCTGTGTGTCAGGGTCACTCTTTGGGGTTTTTCCCAAATAATCCCTGGGTAGGAGAGTGCAGTTTTCAGAATCATGGGATTCGCATGGCCACTAAACAGCCATGCACTTTCAGGTCATTGCAGCACAGTTCCATGTTCCAATGCCCGTAAAGATTTCTTCTGCCTCTCGGACGCTTTAGGCAGTGGAGTCACTCCTGTAAACCCCTATCAAGCACCTGAGTGCCCTCTGACCATCTTGTCTAAACAGTACCCCCCACCATCACCGCTAAAGAGTACCGCAGGGCATGCTCCTCAGAGGGCAGGGCACTTTACAGCTGAAAACTTCACTCACCAGAACAGAGCGTCCTAATGTCTCAGGGATACAAACTCCAGTTTCCTGCAAACAGGGGCTGATTTTGGTGAGGTAGGATGACAGTAATAACAGCATAGCCTCAAACAAAATTAGGTGGAGATGCTATCACACTTGACTTATGCGATAGGCTGCAAGGTAGTGAATTTAATTTTGAGAGTCAGCAACACAGTCATCCAGCATACAGTCTAGCAGTTTGTTCTGAACAGTTGTAGATGTATCTTTGTCAAACTGTGTTTGATACAGCAGGTGTGTTTCCTGTTGTGAGAGACAAGCACAGAAGAGGTAATATCAAGGTTGCCAAGGATTCAGCAAAATTTCCAGCCCAAATACCTCACAAAAATCACACAAAAGACCTGAAACCACCCAAAAAAAATCAGGCATTGGGAAAGTGACACATTTTTTCATCTGTTGCTCAACCTTTATGTGGGAAACCAGTTCACTGGGGTGTATTTGGATTTCGGGTGTATGGACATTATCCATTTCATTACCTCTTTTTTCCTCTTTCAATCTTTGCAATATATCCTAAAATAGAAATGGTTCTTTACATCATATACATGTGTAAGTGTCTGCACTTACACTTTGCTTTTGTTTGCAAAAAAAAATGTATTACTTTAATTCTGATTATTTGCTATAAAACAAGCTCTTGGTAACCACTGAGTATTTTTCAACTAGCCAAATTTGGAATTAAAAACTGTGATTTGGGCAACCTGTCATTAACTGTCCTGTCCGCCGCTACTCCTCCACTGAAAATGTATATGGGGCAGCATGATTCCTGTCCCAGTGGACCTTTGTTAATGCTTGTTCCCAGTTGACCACTAGGTGCAGTAATAACTCTACTGAGCTAAATGGTGGCTGAACAACCTAGAAAGGCAGCAATTCAGTGGAATGTTGGCTTGTATCTGTCAAATAGCAAAAAATTTTTAAAATAGTTAGTCACTCAAAAGAGGTAATTAGTATTTCAACAAAATCTAAAATGTATGGAGTTGTGAATGAGGGCATTAAGAAGATTAACATTTGTTGAATGATTGATGTATATTGTGTGGTTCTGGCCCATTTATGGATGAGCCACCACTCCTCCCTGTGGAAGTGTACCTAGCATCGAGTAGCATTGTTTGACATGAAAAATTAGCAATTACACCATAAAAGCATATAAGTGATGTCTACTGTGTTTCACACAGTCACCATATGACTTTCAGCACAGTGAAAAATAAAAAAAATACCTGAAAACACACTACTGCCAGGAGTTTTTTGCCCAAACCACAAAAGCATGTTTAAATGATTTAAACTACAAGTCTAGCTTAAGTTGAAGATTAATTTTATCATATAAACTACATGTACACAGCATGTTATATGCTTGTATGGTATGTGTGTGGGAGGGGGAACACTATCACATCACAGCAGAGTAAGCTGGCGATCATAAACAAAAGCACGTGACAGGGGTGGTGGAAGGAGCACACCTGAAAAAGGTGACGTAAGGGTCATTGAACGAGGTGGAGAAACACAAAGCACTTTACGATCCACAGGATTACATGTATAAAGACCTGCAAGCCAAGGAAAAAGCATGGGAGGCAGTTGCTTCAGCTGTTGGTGGGGATGGTAAGTTTTATTGTATAATGTTTCTGACCAGTGGCGTTGCGAGGAGGGGGAAGTGGGCGGGGCTTCGTAGGCTTAAGCCCCTGATCTTTATAAAGACTGAACACGTTTCACTTCACAAATAAAACAGGTTTTATGACTTTGAATCTGTTCTCCCAGTACTAGAAATCCGTCTGTCCGTGATGAAAAGCAGTGGTAGATTACCGCTTATTCCTTTCCTTACACGTTCATTCCGCTCATTGCACTTCTGAAGCCCTGGTTTTATGCGGCAGGTATTTCATTAGCCAGCTGTTAAACAGTACCTGTTCCGGCCGGCAGGTGGTGCTGCTGTCAGTCGGGAGGTTTCAACAAACCGCATTGAAGTCGCCATTCATTCACTAAAAGAGCTGATGAGGTAATAATACAACTGTTCAGCGAAACAGAACTTATTTCTAACTTCTAAGCTTAATAACTGTTCACAGTTTACAATGTCACTTTGTATGTTTGTAGTTTTGGTGAAATTAAATTAAAAACTTTAACCAATGAAATGTATATCATAAATGTATAAATACACTCACATTATTCGGAGCAATGTTGTAAATCTTAGAGCTAGCTATTTTATCTAGATTTGATACAGCCATAGGCAACTGTCTGATAACATCTGTTACTGTGATGTTATCTAGTGTTGGCCAAATCAGTTGTTCCTACTTGAGCAAGCTATAACTAATAGTTAAATCAGACATTGGTTAGCTAGCTTGCTACACCTCAGTTAATTCATCACTTTGTCCAAATGAATATGTTTGTAGCCTTGTAGCACATTGCTTGGAGTATGCTTCATATAAGCTAACAGCTTACACCATAATATAAATCACATTTCAGGACTTAAAAAAGACAAACAAGAAGAA
>CM040483.1:6151451-6169505 GCA_022758105.1 Pangasianodon gigas
CTGACGCGGGAAAGTTAACCCTTTAGTGTTTGTAGCGATGGCTTCAGCGTTTGTGGAGAATCCTCTGGAGCGCAAATAATAAGAAGGCACTTGGAAGGGAAAGAATTTTTAGGGACAGACACAATCCCCTGGATTTTCCCGATGACCATCTGGATGAAAGATATTGATATTGGGCAGATGGTGTAGTTTATCATGCCGGCTTCTTGAGCCGCACATTAAAGCTCTGACGCGCAGAAGCCGCTCGCGCACTGAACCGCAAACTGTGTGTGTTGCTGTGCGGTTCTTTCCGAGTGGAACATATTTACATGCGCCGCCATTATTCCTGTCCTAATATTCATAAATTTGATATTTATTTTATTAATGTTTAATTAAAAAATTTACTTTTATAGGCCTGTTACATGAAATGTTGGTTATAAGTTTTCAGTTTATTCTCATTGTGAGTCTCTAAAAATAAACTTATTCATTTACACAATCAGTAATTTTCTCCAGCTTTAGCAGCCGCAACGGTAGGTGTTTTTTTTTTTTTTTTTTTTTGCTGTTAGTGTAGGTTTAAATAAATAGTGTAGGGTTAAAACCTGGGTTTACTGAGAAAGTTGATGACCAGCGTCATGAAAGCTGTTAACCTTTAATTAACCCGGGTTAGATCTGTTTGGTTTATGTAGGCTTATGTCAGTTGTCATGAAGGGATTATACAGGTGTCATGTAGCTCTATAGACACTACAGTGTCACCAAAATAAATCATAGATTAGACTAAGAAATGTCAAATCCAATCTGATAGCGTTCCAAAGTTCAGCTCAGTCTGATACCATAATCAGTATTTACTGCCATTTATACCTTGATACTGATGTGTCACAACATGACTCCTAGATTAATTCCCCTTTACTTATAGTAAATGGAGTCCACATTTGTCACATATGTAACTATAATTCATTTGAAGATTTATCAAGTCTGCTTTCACAGTGAATATCAGCTTTTATTGTGTATTTAAATGCTTTACCTTTAACATTAAGCCTGATGTCTCTGTGTTCCTTCTCAGTGCTGCACCTGTAGACTCCCTGATCCTCTTCTCTCAGGTCAGATATGAGCAGAGACAGATTAGCAGGAGAAATGTGATTAAACAGCTGAAGTCTGCCACGGTAGCGTTCATCATTTAACATTTCTGTCCAATCTCCTGTTCTGGCGCTCTTCCAGGTGAATGTCTGAGGTTTGGTGTGCAGGTCAGAGCAGGAGCAGGGTAACAGCACTGAACCCCCAGTGTATCCTACTATTCCTCTCTGATTATAATCAGCAGAGAGAGCACAGCCTACAGAAACAAACATACAAAAACTCACAATCTACTGAATACTATGGAAGTATTTTCTGGACAAATTGAAAACATTCACAAATTGAAATGTTTTGCCCTTACTGTGGCAAAAGCTTTGAAGCCGTGCCATGCGTCACTTAATAATAATAATTAATAATAATAATAATAAAGGTTTTTAAATGATGTTATTTTAGGCTCAATGCTTTAAGCACTCTCTTTAAATTGATTGACGCCCATTTTTTAAATGTAAACTTCTAGCCATGTATACTCAGTGTGAATTGTGTGTGTTTGTTACTTATTTATTTAAAATGGTCGTTATGTAGAAAGTTAAGTTGCTTTGGTTGTGTAAGAGCTCGCGGACGCTCGCTTTCTGAATTCAGCGCTATTACCGCTAAGTGTCTAAAAGCCGCGCCGTAAAATTTTACGTGCGTCTAGATTAATCGTGGTTTCAGGAAGAGTGGTTGCTTAACCGCAGTGAAGCTTGGAACGGCTTCAAACTTTTGCCACAGTAAGGGCACATTTCACATTACAATTTGTGAAACAGAAGAAAAAAAACCGAATCATTCAAGCGTTTTCGCTAGTTTAAGGTAATCAGCAGACTGAAAAAGCATAGTTCCTTTACACTTTGATAGTCATACCCCGTGTCCAATCAGAAACGAGCATTGATTGACGTTCAGTTAACTTTTGAGTTAATGCTGTTGCGTTTTTGGTTTGTTAAAGTGTTTTGCACTTTAGGGCCACCGTAATTTTGGGTTTGCAATCAGTTACAACTGAGATGATCAAAAAAAGGTGAAAAAACAGTCACTGTTTGTAGACATTGCTTGCTGTATGCTCATGGCAATACATCTAATGCAGGGCCGGTTCTAGACATTTGGAGGCCCTAGGCAAAATTTATATTGGAGGCCCCCAGGCCTCCTTCCCTCCACATTTCAGAGTAAATAAAGCACTTGAAACAAATAAAATTTCTAACCTTTTTATTTATACAAAACTTATTACTTGTATATATTTACTTAAATGTGCATATTTAATTTAACTTTAACTAAGATCAACACTAAAAAAAATATGAAAGGTCATCTGGACCAGCTCTTCTTCTTCTTGTTCAGTAATTTATTTACGGTAACACACTAACCCACTATTTGGGATAACAAACATTTTTGCCTACTCTATACAGTAAAATGGGGGGTAAGATGTCATTTTTCTAGCTGGAGATGGACACAGTTTCCCCCTCCTACTGAAGCAATATAGGCTAGATTGTCATATTATCTATTGCATTTATAAACCCTGAATATGCACTATAACCAAATCAACAGTGGAAGTGAAGAAGACAAACTACTAAGCAGAAATAATAGTTAACTTCATTAATTGTATTTGTATGCTTAAATTGTATTTATTCAGTAAATACAACAGCACAATTTATTTGAAAACTAAAAAAAAGTATGAAATAGATTATTATGATCATGTAAACATCACCGGAATTTATACAGACAGTTGAGGTACTTTTTTGAAATAATAAACAATGGTCTAGCCTAGCTGCGATTGCTGTTTTATTAAACTTTTACATTTTCTTTAGTATTTTGAAAATCAGCTCCTGCTGTCTGCTGATTCACTGTACAGTCGATCAGCTCGGATTCAAAGCGTCATACGTGAATTTAACGCGTCACGGCGCTCGCGCTGTTTTGAACTCAGAATAAACCGGCTGCAAATAATGATCCATCTTCAAATGGCGCTGACGCGAATCCGCAGAATAAGGCTCTGTTTATTTTAATATACATTTACAATCAAAAATACATGATGACGGCTCACATACCTGCATCACCAGCTGCGCTTTCTTTGTTTCTTTTGAGTATAGGTTTGTTACGGTTATGGAGGCCCCGCCTCCAAGCCCGAGGCCCTAGGCAATTGCCTGCTCTGCCTATAGCTAGCGCCGGCCCTGATCTAATATGACGAGTCATCTACACCGTCATCACCCGGGGATTGATAGCGCGCGGGGATGAAGCCCGTTTCTGCCCCGGAGAAAAACATTTAAAAGGTCATTTCTACTTTTTTTTCGCAATTGCAAGTTTTCTTAGTCGCATTTGTCATGGCCTGTATGATTATGGAAAACAGTATAGAGGATTATTTTCACTGTGTATTCACAAACAGAGAAATCTTGATTTTATTGGAAGAGTCACAACATAAACCTACGTCTCCGGACTCTTGAGAGAACGTTATGCAGAAACCAGTTGTGGTGGAGACGCAACAAAACAGATGAAGCCGAAGTGGCATATTTTATACACCAGCAGCTTCAGACATCAGGACGACAACATGGCTATCAGTGGATGCAGCAGAAATGTTGGATGTCCGGGATGATCACAGACAGAGAAACTGTCCTTCAGTTGATGCGACTGTTAGATGGACAAGAAGTGGATCTGTGTGCGCATGTATAACACTCTTGGTGTGCTAACCTACTCGAGTTTGAACTCACTAAATAGATTAATTTGAGTTATAAAGAATGCAGTGATAAAGCATCGATCATTCTCTATAAATAGGCTATATAAGAACAACACTCAACCAGACGCTAGCGCGCGCTCGTTATCTGAAGTTTCAGAATGAAATTTTATGAATCTACTTATGCTTTAGCACATTTAATTCCAAAATAATGTATTGTGTCTGTTTTACTACTACTGACTACTTAAGAATTATTAGTTCATATGGAAAATACATTTTGGGATAATTTGAGAATTGGTACATCCAGCGAGCAGATATTTGTTTTTGTTTATATTTTGTTTAGTTAGGATTGTACCATATTGTTTCCCTCACAGATTGCCCAAAGATATTCTTCTGCCAGGACTAAGACCAATGTCATAATCAACAAGTGTATAGCGCCCTATCTTTTGCATGAACTAGTGAAGAACCTCTGCAATCAGCTTTTTACATTAGCGACTGAGGGTTCTGCAAGTTACAACATCCCATGGACCAGTTGTGTGGCTCTTGCAGTTCACAATGCCAGTGTCAACATGGGTATCAGAAATTCAGTTAGGAGCAGGGTCCTGGACCAGAATCCTTCTGTATTTGTCCTAGGCTGTCCCTGCCACATTGTACACAATAATGCACATGCTGGAGGGTTGCTGTATTCAGAGGTAATTGCTTGGAAGTCACAATGTTAGCTGTGTTTAGATCTTGTTTATAATTTCTATTTCAGAGAGTGAATTGACAGTCATGTTACTGTATAACATAATGTTTTATTTACCCCCCAGATATCAGGCCTTGATGTTCAGGATTTTTGTGTTGATCTTGCATACTGGTTCAAATCCAGCACAAAGAGAAAGAACATGCTTGACGGCAAGTTATCCTTGCATAACACATTTATTGTACTTTGTGAATATTGTGAGATGAAATGGCAATCATTTATTGAAGGGCGATACTACTTGTATAATACTTGTATAATTATTTAAATATTTTATTTATTTATTTAGTTATTTATTTAAGAGTTCTGTGTGTTCTGTGACACAAAGTACATGGAGGTACTGCAGCATTTGAGCATCAGGTGGCTCAGTTTGGACCTAGCTGTGAATCGTATACTTCGTGTCTACAATGCTGTAAAGAGCTGCCTTAGAGCATTTTGTAGAGCGACTCCACAGGTTGGTAAAAGTTCCTTTTGATTATTATTCATTTAAATAATGAAAGTAATGTACAGAAGGACTCTTTAGCTGATGTGTGTAACCTTTTCAATGTTAAAATATTTTCTCCTACCCCATCTTATTAAGCAGAGACAAATATAAGTAAGCCATTTGTAGGTTAAATTTCTGAAACTGTAAACACTGTATCTCTGTGGCACTAAAAAAATTGAAGTGCTTATTTTTGCAGTTTTGTTTGGTGACGCTAGCTGTGCAAAAATTACACACTTCAGCTTCAATAAACTATACTTATTTTGTAGATAAAAGGCAAGCCAGATTTGTGTGACTCCATGCCTGTTATCAGGATCCAACCACTGAAGTTTATCTCCTCTGTTATTGAGCACTTTTATTTACATTTATTGAGTTTAATCTGTTATTCCAGAGACAAGACCCATGTCTCCATCTCCTTCATGGGCAGGAACTTGATTTCACTATTTTAGTGTAATGTGTGCAGTTGTTTTTGGGAGGTTAATATCTCTGTATTTCAGATAAGCAGTTTCATATGAAAGCTGATGTCAAAGTTCCTGAAGCCTATAGCTTTCAAAATGACAAGTTTAGAGACTGTTGACTTTTTTTAAATCCTTTTTTTCCAGATACAATCATAATCTACCATTTGACGATGCCAGAGAACAGGACCGCATCGGTGAGGAGTTTCAAATGCTAGACACAGACATTCCAGAAAGGGTCTGGAAATCTGCCCTGCTCAAGGTGGATGGGGAGAAAGAATTCCACAGAAAGGACATCATAAGGGCACACTTGAGTGCCATGAAGAGCCGTTTAACAGGTGCACTCAGGTTCCAAAGACTTGCAAAAGTGGCACAGCTTGGTTCTCAGATGGAACCATGCTACAAATATGAGCCACCTCTGCAGATGTTTAAAAACTCAGTCTGCACCCTCTGAATATAAAGACCATTCAACAAAATAGGTTCATAAAACATGTCAGGAAAATGTCTGTCCTATTTTACTTCAAAATAAAAGCATAAAATGTATATTTACATTTTCATTGTTTTCATGACCGTTGTGCACATTTTACCCCCTAATTCTCATTTCTGAACAGCAAAAAAGGTGATTTGATTCATAAATCTCACTGTAGCCAGGTAACCAAAGTTGGCAACCCTGTACTACAGAATGTGCAGATTTCTTTAAAATTATCAGTTATCAGTTTTTAATAATTACTTACTGACATTTCTCAATACTATGTTCACTTTTTCAAAACTCTTCCCACAGTTGGCTTTACCAGAGTGCAGCTCAGTACAGCAGTTAACCTCACATCCATAATGCACTATAACTATTGAAACACTTCATACACGCCTCAAAACCAACTCATTCTACCAGAACACTAGCAAAGGCTACCTCTCTCTCATCAACATATACCTGGAGTATACCAGAAATACACCCTGGATTGTATACCAGTCAACTGCAGTAACCACACACACACACAATCATAACCAGGAACAATTTATCTTAGCCAGTCCACCTACTGACATGTTTTGGGAGAAGAGAGGAAACCAGAGGAAACCCACATGGCCATCGGGAGAACAAGCACAGAAACTCCACACAGATGGGACCCTGAGCTCAGGATTGAAGCGGGGACCCTGGAGCTGTGAGGAGACAACGCTACCCACTGCATCACCATGCTGCTCACAGGTCCACAGATTTCCCTTTTTGTATAGATGGTGATGAAGGGAAAAACAGAACACCTGGGTAAAGCTAAATTGGAAATCTGCTGTGATTTATTTGTTTGTTTGTTTATTCCTTACAATTTTATTTATTATTTTTTTATGAAAAGTACCTCTTTGTTTGGTTTTGAACTTGTACTGATTCGTTTTGAAAACCGTACGTAAAGTGAAAAAAAAAATGTATATACAGGGTTTTGTTGGAGGTTGAGTTTGAGTGAGAAAAGAATTCATGAATTTTGAAAGCTGAGGTTATTCATTTTTGTGTCAAAGCAATAAAAATTGATACACACTTCAGTCCATATAGACTGCTGTTGTGAGTTTTGAAAATGTGAACACAGTATTAATAAAGGCACTTTTTTTAAACAAACAAACAAAAAAAAAATACTGCAAATAAGGCGTAATGTAGGAAGTGAAGATGGTGGTCACTGACAGAGGGACAGCAGAAAAAGGTGTGAAATTCACACGCATCTATTTACAGCTAAGACCAGAATGAGGAAGTGATGTACAAGTTACAGGAAAATAACTTTTCTATTATGCTTTGAGTTATTATAGATATATTCAACAAGACAGACTGTGAGAGATATAATTCAGTAAATGTGTAAAAATATACACTGTAAGTATTATAGGGATGTAAAATGATCTCACTGTAGAATCCTCCTTATTCATTAGCCCACCTCTCTTCATCAGTACATTTTAGACTGAAGTATGACACTGTACTAAGTAAAGTTGTTAATTAAAACTCTAAATGATAAACATTTTGCAGTGTTTGGTTTGGTTGTTCAGGAACAGGGCTGAACTCCGGCCTACTGTAAACCCAGTCTGGACAGAAAGCACATGAACTAAACACAAAGCAGCTGAACTAAGAACTGGCTAATATTCTCTCTCCTTTCTTTAATAGAAAATAGAAAATAACTTCACTCACCTGCAGCGACGTGAAACACAACAGACAAAAGATACAAGCACTTCATCATTACTGATTCTTCTGCACACACACCAGTCTCTCAAAGTGAAACACACACTCTGTCACAGTGCCTGAGTGTCTCTCTCTTATATAGTCTGGTTTTTAGGAAACCGCAACAACGCTATGTCATTTCTCTTTTTGGAAAATCTTTTCATCACTCTTTCCATGACTCAATTTATTTTTATATGCAGTATTAATAGCTATTCATATATTTTCTCATGTGGTGGTTTTATCATACGTTATAGTATCATCATTGTTTTCTGTATCGGGTGCCATTTTCTCAATGCTTGCATGAAGCCTTTTTCCTTAGATGAAATTTAACCTAAATAAATAATTGAATGCTTTAAAAATTGTATTCAAAAAAATTTGTACAGTTTCTCCTTGCCTTAATCTTGATATTAAGGGCTGTTTCTATCCTTTATCAGCTCAAGTGAAGTTTGTTAGATTACCCCTAGGAAGCCTGAGGGATCGAGTTAACACAACAGTAGACTTCAGGAGCCAAACTTGTTCTGAACGTATTGCAATGTGACACAGCTTCCTTTTCAATTCAGTAAAAATGACCAATGATACTTTTTTTCTTAAAAAAAAAACCAGCACTACAACAACCAATACTAATAATAATTATAATTCACCATAGATCATGTGACTTTGGTGAAAATATTAAAAGCAAAACTGGACATAAGCTGCAACATTAACTTCACTAATTTCAACACATGAATTCTAGTGTTTGGGACAAAGCTGTAATGTCCATCAGTATATTCACCAGCAAGTGTGTTTCCCTAGACTTACAGGAAGTAATAAAGACACATTTACCATGTGTCAGCTGAGGAGCACTTAGAGGCTGGTCATGAGTGATCAAAAGTAAGATTAATCATAAGAGTATAATTGTAATCATTAATATGATTTATTGGCGTTTAAAGAGCTTAAAACGTAAAAAAGTGGTTAATTTATTTAATTATTTATTTATTCTTTGATTATAGAGCTATGGTTAAGTGCCTAAGTGGAGACATCATGTGCCATAAAGCTGCTACTACAGCTGGTCTACAGATAATTGCTCATTAGAGATCTAAATCTTCATCCAGATTTCTGCAGAAAGAAGAAAGAAGGCCTTTATTGTCTCATATACATGTACAGGACAATACAATTATTTTCCTTTGCATATTGTTAGGAATTTGGGGTAGAGCTGTAAAGCTACTTTGTGACAATGTCTAATGTTAAAAGTCCTCTACAAATACCATAACATAAACTACATAATAACTACTCATGAGAACAAATGCTAAGCAACCGAGGAGTGAAAACACAAAACATATAAATAGGAACCAATCAGGAGAAACACAAATCAGTGGAACAACCAAGAAAGAAATTCATACTATGAGAGAGATGCCCTCTGCTGGTGTGGAGGGAATTGTCTGTGGTGACAAAAAATAAAGTGATCTTTTCTAGTTTTAATGACTCTTTGTGTCCCAGTATCATTGTAAACTGCAGAACCGTGAACTCTTCTACATTTTGCTTCATTATTATGGCATCTACTCAGAACACCGGGTTCAGTTTTTTTTTTTTTTTTTTTAATCTCTTAGTTTGTTATAATGCTGTCATATTCAGTTTTCTCTCCAGTGATGATCTGGACCCGTGCTGCTCCGGCTGTGTTAATGTGGGCCAGTAGAGTAACAAGTGTAAATGACAGTAGTAAATAAAGTGACATCAGACACCATCTGAGAACATGAAAATTATACATATATCACATATATAAATTCTGTGGCTTTTACCGCTGACTCCAAGAGGCAAGTCTCCAAGACTCCAAAAGACTGATCCTCAGATCCATTCAGCCCCTTGTCAAACCCTTCCTTGATCCGTTACAGTTTGCCTATCAGCCTCAACTTGGAGTGGATGATGCCGTCGTCCACCTGCTCCATCGAACCTATACTCACCTAGAGAAACCGGGGAGCTCTGTGAGGTTTATGTTTTTTGACTTCTCTAGTGCCTTTAACACCATCAGGCCCACCCTACTGGAGGAGAAGTTGAAGAACATGCAGGTGTACACTCCTCTGGTCTCTTGGATTATGGACTACCTCACTGGCCGCCCCCAGTACGTCTGCATACAGAACTGTGGGTCCGACACTGTGATCTGCAGCACTGGTGCTCCTCAAGGGACAGTTCTTTCTCCCTTCCTCTTTACCCTGTATACATCTGATTTTAGTTACAACTCTGAATCCTGCCACCTTCAGAAGTTCTCTGATGACTCTGTAGTTGTTGGATGTATTCAGGGTGGTGACACCTCAGAATATCAGACGGTAGTGGACAACTTTGTTACCTGGTGTGAGCTCAATCACCTACAGCTCAATGTCAGGAAAACAAAGGAACTTGTAGTGGACTTTAGAAAATCTAGGACCCCCGTCACTCCTTTGTCTGTCCATGGTGAGGAAGTTGAGATTGTTGCAGATTACAAATACCTGGGAGTCCATATAGACAACAAACTGGACTGGACATCAAACTCAACAGCACTCTTCAAGAAAGGCCAGAGCAGGCTGTATTTTCTGAGGAGGCTCACGTCTTTCAATGTCTGCAACACCATGCTGCAGATGTTCTATGAGTCTGTGGTGTCTAGTGTCATTTTCTATGCAGTGGTCTGTTGGGGAAGTAGCATGAAGGTGGCAGACAGAAACAAACTGGACAAACTAATCAGGAGGGCTGGCTCTGTACTTGGCATGGAGCTGGACCCTGTTCATGTGGCTGAGAGAAGGATGTCAAAACTCCACTCAATCCTGGACAACCCTTCTCACCCACTACACAGTGTGCTGGTCGACCAGAGGAGCACTTTCAGCCAGAGACTGATCACATCAGTGTTCCACTGAGCGCTTCAGAAGATCCTTTATCCCTGTGGCCATCAAGCTGTACAACTCCTCTCTATAAGTGCTGGGACTTTCATGTGTAATGCATATGTTCAATTCATGTGCAATAAGGGACTTTCATGTGCAATACAAATTTAGGTATATATATTTATAAAATAGGTATATATTTTATTTTGTTTTCTTCTTTCTTTCTTTCTTTCTTTCTTTCTTTTTGAGAGCAATTGTAACATGGCAAAGCAATTTCCCCCTGGGATTAATAAAGTTCTTTGAATCTTGAATCTTGAATTGAAGTAAAAAGCTTTTAAGTGACAAAAATCTCCAAATCTGACTTCTTTCTTTACACCATGTGCTGTTCTGACAAAAGCAGCAGAAGACACTTTCCTATAACTCACTGTAGTGCCTGTAAAATTCCCAGCACTAAATGGGTTGAATTTATGTCACTAAAATAACGGAATTCATGTGTGAAAGTGTTATTCCCTAACATGGAGGTTATGTTTTTTTTTTTTCTTTCCTTCTGTTATTCAGTGTAAATTGTCTTGTTTAAGTGGTTAAAAGTGCTAAATGCTCTCTCACACTTGCAGTGTGGGGGGATGGTAATTGTTATTAATTGTTTGGCCAATGGGTAAAGAGGACTGTTTCATTTTGGCGGAAAAGGGGCGGAGTCTCAGGATTTTTTTTTTTCCCCCTCAGGAGTGAGAAGGAGGACTGTGAAATGTATTTTTCTGGGGTTTGGTCATTATCTTTGCTCTGGGGATTTGGTATTTTTGCTTTCAGGGGAGGGGGTGAAGAGATGAAGAGTATCGGCAGTTGTTTTATTTGGGGGTGAAGAGAAAGAGGAAAAGAAAATTCCCGCGCGAACAGAGGGACTTTAACTCAGTAGAAAAGAGAGTGAGTTTTGTCCGAAGCCTGTCGGTTGACTCGGTCACGAAGAAAGTGTTTTTGTGAAAGCTTCAAGGTGCTTCTGAGTAGCGAGTTCTGTGCTGCTTCGCGGATGTTCGGCGAGGATCTCAGCACGTGCGTTTCTTGTCTCTCCTCAGGAAACGTGGACCTTAGCGGTTCTTCTCGCCACTTTTCCAAGGGTTTGTCAGTACGCTTTGTTGTTGTTGTTGTTGTTGAACAGATATGAGCTCCAACAATTGACTTAAAATCTCTCAGCTGGGTTTTATTGAGTGTTATTTGGGTATTGTTTTGTTTCTTTCTTTTAGTTCTTATCCTGTGTCTGTTTCTAATTGAAGGGTTAAATAGCTGAATTGGAAAGTAAAGCTTAAACATCTATAGGGGTAAAATACACACAGAGAGATTTAAGGGTTAAATATATGGCACTGACTCATTTTAAAGTCATATTTCCTTTTTGTGTATGTACACAAAAGAGTGTATCGACTTTCTCTACTTGCAAAGTGTTGGTTATAATTTGATAGACAACTCAGTTAGTGTTAAACCACTGAATTGAGAAATTGTCTTGATCTCCCAAATTTTCCTTAAAGTAATCTGAAGCAGAAAGGAAAGTCTTGTGAAGTAGACAAGTGTGTTGCTGAATATTCCTACATTTTCTGTTTACATCTTATCAATGAAAAGTATTCAGATGTACTTCCCACCTGTAGTTAAAAGTTCATGGAAACTCCCCTAGACATTGTTTAAGAGCCAGAATCATGGGTGTGAGGGCTCCATCACTGTTCAGTGAAATCATGTGTGGTTCATGTGTTCTAGCTGCAGTGTATCACAAATGCAACAAAAGCTCTAAAGGTAGAAACAAATCTGTTAAAACTGAGCTTGTGTGATATTTTCCTCTGCTAATGATTTTCCATTTTGAGAAATGGTGAGAAACTATTTAATTGCCCAGAAAAGACAGGAAAATGAACATTTCCACTATTTCTGGTTTAAAGAGTGTAGGGGAAACGTTACAAAATATTAGTAGCTGTGCAGTCAGGAGTTGCTTGTTGGCAGTGGCAATTACACAGACTCAGCTAGTTGGTTGATTTTTAGGTGATTCTGAAGTAAAATGTAAAAAAAAATTAAAAAGTACATTTTCAATATAAAGCTTTAAATAACTGGCTACATCATGTCCACATGGCATAAGTTTTCACTATTGATCTCCTGCACAAAATAGTGAACATGTCTGAGTGATTAAAAACAGCGTATTGAATCACTTTCTAATTATCATCACCATTACCATTATTTGTAAAGTGTTAGATATGATACTTTGTTGCAGGTCTATTTAATCTTTTTGAGGCAAAACAATCATCCTTCTTACACTTTTGGCGGAAAACCAAAAGGGCTGGTTTTGACCATTTCAGGCCAAAGGATTTTGGTATCATCCCTAATAAATATAATTAACCGATGTTAAATATATACTGTACATATCTAATGTTAGCTAAGTCAAACATACATTGATAGATTTTGTTTCACATTAATGAACTCAAACCATTCTCCGTTTGCCGTTACAGAAAGTGAGGGCACCCTGTGAGTCGAGAGCATGTGAGATGGAGGAAAGGGGGCGGGGCTTCCAGGTGGTGTCGGTGAATATGGGAGAGCTCAACATATGCGTGCAAATCATGTCAGGTTCACAGCCCAATTTTACTTCAGATATTTTACAGTTTCTTTTAAAATACAGATATATAGAAATATATACTAAGCAATGTTTAGGCTGCATTACTTTCTATTCCTGGCAGACTAGATAATAACTCATGAAAACAAATGCTAAGGAACTAAAGAGGGAAACACAAGACAGGTGTGCACAGGAAATCAGTGGAACACCCAAGGACGAAATTCATAGTATGAGAGAGATGCCCTCTGCTGCTCTGGCAGGGAATTGTCTGTGGTGACAAATATTAAAAAAAGTAAAGATCACTTTATAACTCTTCTTTGTGAAAGATGTCCATATGATGGTGATATTTATTGCAGATACTGAAATAAAACACTGTGACTGCTGAATGGTCTCAGCATGCAACACACGTGCACACACACACACACACACACACACACACACACACACACACAGAAAGGTATCTGGATGATTCTAACCACCACTGGGAGTTTCAGGCGTTAAGAAAACCACAGCTGTAGTGTTTTTTAATGGAACTTAAACGACACTCAGCATATCGGAGTAACCGCATGATTGAGGCCAGGGCAGCATGGGGGCTGATGCTGTGCCATGCACAGAGAATACTGTGTAATACTCCACACTCAACAAACACAGTCATATTTTTATATTTGGCTACAAACAGCAGTCTTTTTACACAAAATAGTATGATGGCAAAAAACTTCTAGAACATTCATTTCTTAACCTGATATAAGAATGGTATGCACAAGATGAAAAATGACATGTACACTCAAATTATAATTAGCAAGATTATCTATCCAGTTTTTTATTCATTAACAGACAACGTGCATAAGTAAATGTAACACAATACTCTGGATCAATCTGCTGAATTTGCTTTTTATGGTACAAAAAATTATAAATGAATATAAATCATATAAATGTTTTTTTTTTTTTTTTAACTTCGGATTAGTTAGATCTTAATCTACATCCAGATTTGCAGAAAGAAGGCCTTCATTTCCTCATATATATGTACAGGACAATAAAATTATTTTCCTTAAAGCTGTTTTTCTACTGTTAAAAGTCCTCTACAAATGACATTCAGTTGAATTAAATAGGACAATCTACTAAGTAATGTTTATGCTGCATTACTTTTTCACTCTGATAGACTAGATAACAACTACTATGTAAATCAAATGCTAAGCAGCTGACGAGTAAAAAAAACCAAAACTTATAAATGGGAACCAATCAGGGGAAACACAAGACAGTTGTGTACAGGAAATTAATTGGAAAACCAAGAAAGAAATTCATACTGTGAGGGGGGATGCCAATCCACTCTAACTCAACAGACCCCTCTAACTTCTGCCCTGTGTGCCACAGTCGCTCTTTGGGCTTTTTGCCAAATAATCCCTGGGTAGGAGAGTGCAGTTTTCAGAATCATGAAATTCGCATAGTTGCAAATCAGCCATGCACTTTCAGGTCATTGCAGACCAGTTCCATGTTCTAATGCCCATAAAGATTTCTTCTACATGCAGATATGCTATGTTATATTAGCCCCCAGGTGTGAATGTGTGTGAATGGCGCCCTGCGATGAACTGGCATCCCATCTGAATTCTCCCACCTGGTGCCCTAATTAAGCCTATAGCAGCACCATGCTATTCGTAAGCCATAGTACCTATGTTTTCTTCTCTTTATGGAAACAAGGATGCTATGTTTCAAGCAAAGTGGGACGTGGAAAGTACCTACTTGATATTTCTGACTTTCTATCACAAAGAGATCTAGTGCTTGGAGATCAAAAACGAACCATGATTGAAAACCAAGCTCAAAACAAAGGATTCTACTCCTTGTGCTATTTTGTTCAAAAGATTTCTATCCAGTTCTACATTTGAGAGGATTGAACTGGATCCTTAAAGACCCTCCGTGCTAATAAACTGAATGCTAAGGGTGTCGGATGTAATCCATGCCGTGCAACCACAGAACTGGTTCCCGAAAGTCACAAACAAGAAATTCTACAGCACTCGTTTTACACAGAAAAGGATGATGATAAAAGCCTTCTAGAACATTCATTTTCTAAAGTGATATAAGAAAGGTAGAAAAAAATATAAAATGACAAATAAATTCAAAATATAATTTGATTATCCATCAGCATACAAATATGATTAAATCTGCTATTTGTGGTAAAATAAAAAGTCATAGTAAAATAAACAAAACCAATATTGTGAATCCTGTGCTTACCATGGTGTTTATTTAACGTACTGTATGTATTATTACTGTACTGTATTGTTCTATATATTTACTGTGGATTAGTTTGTTATAATGCTGGCATATTCAGTTTTCTCTCCAGCGTTGATCTGGACCCGTGCTGCTCCGGCTGTGTTAATGTGGGTTACAGCAGAGTAAGTAACATCAGGTACAGTCTGTGAAAAGAAAAAACATGAAAATTATACATCTAACACACATACCAATTTCTGGTGCTTTTACTGTTGACCCAAAAAACCTCAGCTTTTATTTATTCATCTGAGCAGTTGAGGACCCTGCTCAAGTAATTTGAACTCACAACCTTTCAAGAAGTCCTGTGACTTAACCACTAGCTATCAGTGCCTGAATGGTCCTGATAGAAGCAGCAGAAGATACTTTCCTATAACTCGCTGTTCAGTGAAAGCATGTGTGGTTCATGTGTGTTACCTGCAGTGTATCAAAAATACAGCTAAAGCTCTAAAGCTAGAAACAAATCTGTTATAACTGATTATTGTAGAAGCCATGCAGAATTGAATAGAGATCAAATTAAGAACACAGTAGGACTTTGATGGACGAGAATTTGGTGAAATTTTATAGTTCCTTTTCAGTCGTTTATCTCCTAGCTCAGAGATTTGAAGATGCCACTATAATATAATTATAACTTATAGTAATAAAAATGCAGCTGAACCCAAGCCTGCATATACACTAACCTGATCCTTCTGCCTTCTCTTACAGTCTGGACGTCCTTCAGTAATCATGTTCTCTCCACATCTTCCTCCTAAAGAGAAAAGACCTCAGAAATCACACCTCTAGTGGCAACTACTGAATTTAATTTTCCTTATCTAGAGAGACTTACAGAAGTGCTACTGGATTCTACAGGTTTTCAGTTAATCAATCTAAAAATGTATTTTGTGTGTTTGTGTGTGTGTTGTACCTTTGCATCTCCAACAAATAAATGCCACTACACCAGGTATCACCAACAATAAAACCGCCAGAATGCCGAAAACTGTGTAATAAAACACACCCAAAATGTTAATAACTGTAATAATACGGTTGTGTTTTTTTCCTTCCTGATGAAAAGTTTTGGCACCTAGAGGGAGGCCGCCGTGTTCCACTGTTGTTGAGGATGATGCAGGTGGAGAGTTTGTTGTGTTACTCTGAGGCTCTTCTGACTGATGTGTTGTGTCTGTTGTCCTAAAGTGTGTTGAAGTTTCTCTTCTTCCTACCAAAAAGAATGACAAAACCTATTAAAACTAATGACTGTTAGGATTAATGACTGTAGGATTGAATCACAAATTCCACAAGTTTTCAGTTAATCTTCAAATCTGTGTTCATAGTCTGACCTGGGAAGCCAAAATAGTGAGTTAAATTAATCAGGATATAATCAGATCTGAAAGACCAATTCATCCAGGTAACCCTTGATATATTTCACATTGTGTGCTTTGTGCCTCTGTGTATCCAAAAAACAGAATGCAAAATACTGTGTACTGATAAATAAATGTAAGAGTGGAGATATGTTTTTTTTCCACTTATGATTTAAAAGGAAAGTTTTGGCACCTAGAGGGAGGCTGCTGTGATTTTGCTGTTTACCTTCCAGTGTTGTTGAGGATGATGCAGGTGGAGAGTTTGTTGTTTTACTCTGAGGCTGTTCTGATGGAGGTGTTGTGTCTGTTTTCCTCGACTGTGTTGAAGTTTCTCTTCGTCCTACTGAAAAGACAAAACTTATTAAAACTAATGACTGTTTTTATCACTGTTAGTAATATGGCATATGACACTGGAGTAAAGCATGCTCACAGTCATTAATGAAAAAATGTACTTAGTTTTAATAAGCAAATTAATAATTATTAATGCATATGGAAATTAAATTATTTAATATTTTATATGCAAAATATATATTGAGATAATTTGAGAATTGGTACAGAAAGCAGACAATTATGTTTATTTTATATTTTGTTTAGTTAGGATTGTACCATATTTTCGTGTTGGGTTTGATTAAGAAAGATTCACCTCTGTCAATATAAAGCTCACAGCTGATGGTGAGAGCAAAAAACAAGTCATGAGGTTGAAGGAATTGTCCAGTTTGTCATTAAGAGGTTTATTAAACACACAGGGTCAGTAGTGGAACATCATCAGCTGGACTCAAAACCCCTAATCTCTTGTTTCTCAGCTCAGTTCATAACTACTGTGTGTGTTGCACTGTATTATGATCATGTGTTTATTTTTTAATCCCAGAGAGCCACCTGTAGTTAGACAGCTCTGATTAGACACTAGGGGTGTTTTTTTTAAAAAAAAAAAAAGGCTCGGCACTCATTTGCACTGCAGTTAATCTAAAGACTGGCGACGCATCTGTAACATCTGTTCTGGTGAAGAAAACAAAGTGTGAAATAGACAGACACAGCTCCGCTAATGCCCCTGTATGGCTCTGTAGATGGATTCACTCCTCCTGTGTATCACGTGGGTCAAAATGGAGTTGTTCAATCAACTGCGCTGTATGTAAATCAGTTGATGACTTCACCGTTCTGCACGTGTTGGTGTGTTGCAGTTTAACATGGCAAGCGGAGGAGACAAGCCGCTGATAGAGCCGCCCCCTGCATCATATAAGCCTCCTGTCTGGGAACATTTTGGGTTTGCAGTCAGTTACAACTGCGATGGTGAAAAACATGTAGAGAAAACAGTCAGTGTTTGTAGACTTTGCTCGACGCGAGTGCCGTATGCTCATGGCAATACATCTAATATGACGTCATCTACACCGTCATCACCCGGGGATTGATAGCGCGCGGGTATGAAGCCCGTTTCCGCCCCGGAGAAAAACATTAAAAAGGTAACTGCGAC
>CM040483.1:6174501-6190163 GCA_022758105.1 Pangasianodon gigas
ACTTGAGCAAGCTATAACTAATAGTTAAATCAGACATTGGTTAGCTAGCTTGCTACACCTCAGTTAATTCATCACTTTGTCCAAATGAATATGTTTGTAGCCTTGTAGCACATTGCTTGGAGTATGCTTCATATAAGCTAACAGCTTACACCATAATATAAATCACATTTCAGGACTTAAAAAAGACAAACAAGAAGAAGATAGACAAATAAAACTCAGAAAATGAGAAAAGAAATTGAGACAAAAAGCCAGACAAGAAGAGAGACAAAGAACATATAAAGCTACATGAAAGGAGAGAAAAGAGAGATGCAGTAGAAAGACAAGACAAGAGAAAGCCACAAAGTAAGGGAGGATCAAGAAGAGGAAGAGACAGACAAAAGTGAGGAAAATGAAAACAAGAAGAATATTATATATTAATAATAATATTAATATTAATATGTAAGAGGGCAGACAGACTAGAGAGACAAGAAGAAGAGACAGGGTAATAACTAATACAGACAACTAGAGTACTGGGAAACAATTGTGTTTGTTTATTGTGTTCAAAATGCAATAAATGCAGAATACCATAGGTGTTGGTGTGGTATCTGCTAAAATAATTTTTTTGAAATTGTTTTGAAAATTAATCCCTGTGTCCGGGGGGCGAGAGGTGGGGATTAGCTTGTTCTCAGGGTGTTAAGCCCCTTATCTCTTCCAACCCTAGGAAGGCCGCTGTTTCTGACTATTCTGTATGGATAGATAGATGGCACACATACATCACAAACGTCTACGGTGTGCGTGATATCATCCAGATGTTTTTTTAGAGTGTATGTAAATCTGCTTTTCTAAAAATGTTTATCAGATGTGGGTACACTATCGATGCTTTCCAGATAGATATATATTGAATAGAAAATTAGGTTGCACAGCTGTTCCTATGTATTCTGTGTATATGTATACCAAGACTGTCAAAGTATTTATCAGTACTGGATACTTACTGTTCCAGGTTGAGCAAAATTCCAAAGTTCTGTCACCCTCCCCCTTCATGTCCTTCTTTGAATTTTTTTTTTTTTTTTTTTTTTTGTATTTCATAATTCATGTATTTCATAATTCATGTATTTCATAATTCTCTTTCAGTTACTGGAATGCATATAACCTGAGAGGCCTTTTAACAGACACTTAATAGAATCTGTGTTTTTGTAGGAGTTGAATCTCAGTAACGCCATACTCATGTCAAGGAACAGCATTTTTCAGTATATGGAAATAGTACATTGAAAAAAATAATCCTGTAACCATAAAATTAAATTAGTACTAGGTGTACTTTCAATGGTATATGTATAGTTCTGTCACATGGCTTGTATCTCATTACTGAGATTATAGAATTTTGTTTATTACAATTATTTCAGTTGTGTGATATCTATAGGATCACAAACTCAAAAAAAAAATTTTGTTTGCTGGCTCTTATTTGTAGCAGGCCATTTGGGACATGTCCACCCTCCTTGCACATGTTGTATAAGAGTGGTATTTATTTCAAATACTCAGATACAAATATTCATCACTTTGTGACTTTGTTGAATGGTCTCAGCATGCATGCATACACACACAGGAAGGTATCCAGGTGATTCTTATGACCTCTGGAAGTTACCTGGTGTTTATAGAACCACAGTTGTGCACATAACTAGCATTCTCATGGTACTTCAGAGCCACTGTGAGACACTCAGCATGTCAGAGTAACCACATGATTGTGGTCAGGGCAGCATGGGGGCTGATGGGAGAACGGCTACTTTCTCTTTCTCACAGCATCAGTTTACCGACATTGTGCCGTGCACAGATAATACTGTGTAATACTCCACACTCAACAAGCATACTGACATACATCCATTAGTATTTTTTTTTTTTTTTACAGTTTGTTACATACATTTCTCAATACTGAGCTCACTTTTTCAAAACTCTTTTCTTTATCACCATGCAGCTCAGTACAGCAGTTAACCTCACATAAAACTAAAATGCACTAAAACTACCAAACACTTCATACACACCTCAAAATCAACTCATTCTACAAGAAAACTAGCAAAGGCTCTCTCAACAGGAACACATTATCATTCATAACACGAAGACCTGAAAAACACTAATATCAGGTATCATTACAAGATGTGTCACTGAATTTATTTAGATAAACCAACATTCCACTGCAAAACATGAATGGTGTTTCTTTATTGTATAGAAGGTACTACAGTATATGTAACAGGAATAAGTCAGAAACACTGGAATATACTCCAGTAAATCAAAAATACACAAAAAAGGGAATATTCAAAATCATATCATGAAACCATGGTAATTCCAAGAATATGACAAAAAGTATATACATTCACTACACATACTCTACATAGACACACATATGCATGTAAGATATCGATTATGCACACTGAAAAAAGTGGGCGCAAAAAGATTAACATTTACATTTACTGCATTTGGCAGATGCCCTTATCCAGAGTGTCTTACAGCAGTGCTTTGAAGTCTCTCTCAAAAAAACACATCCTCATGCTAGTTCACTAGGACAGGGACTAAGGGTATCATTGGTCTTAACGCACTGCTGGGAGGTTAGATCTGTGTGAAAAAGACTGTTAGATACAGTTAATAATAGAAGTACTGCAATTATTAATATTTCCTGCTTGTAAATCACATCATTTTCTGCTGCAAACTTAATAGGCATCTTCATAGGGCTACATGACACCTACGTAAACCCTTCATAACAACTGACAGGAACGTAAATAAATATTTAAAAAAGACATGTATTTAAAAAGACTTCCTAATGTGTCATCTGACCATCAGTATATTCACCAGTAAGTGTGTTTCCCTAGATTTACAGGAAGCAATAAACACAAATTTACCACGTGTGAGCTGAGGAGCACTTAGAGTCTGGTCGTGAGTGATGATCATGACTCATTATGAAGTAAGATTAATCAAAAGGGTATAATTATAATTATTGTCATGATTTCTTAGAGTTTAAGGAGCTTAATATGTAAAAAAAAAAAAAAAAAAAAAGTGGTTAGTGTATTTAATTATTTTTTATTTATTCTTTGATTATTCTAAGTGGTGACATCTTGTGCCATAAAGCTGCTACTACAGCTGGTCTACAGATAATTGCTCATTAGAGATCTAAATCTACATCAAGATTTCTGTAAAGCTGCTTTGTGAGCTCAGGATTGCCTTCATTTAAACTGCAAATCAACTGTGATTGATTTACGTGTTTGTATTAGATTTGGAATACATTAAAAAAATACTATTTTGTTTAGTTTTGTGTAAAATAGCCTAGACAATTCCATGCCAGACCGCCCTCTCAGAATTTTAATCGTCTTCTTCGTTTGTCATGTTAATTTCCTGTTTGTTTCCTATACGAAGAACATGGACCGTAACTACAGTGCAAAGCTTTACAGTTTGCACCATCACTCGTGTAAGTTCTGAGCTGTTGATTCTGGATATGTTATATCCATGGGCGTAGCAGCCATTTTAAAAGTGTGGTGGGGTGTGGTGGTGGAGAGACCCTCACACCCTGAGGAGACACACCTCAACAACATCCTAAAATTCTCAAACCATCCATAACTCAATTCTTTACATGTGAGAACATACAGGTACAAAACTAAACCCTAACACTGATTTTACTTGACTTCTCTCCTTTGAACATCCTGAAGTGTCAACTACTTCTTTCTCTACTGGTGCTGCCACTGCTGACCTCTCCTACACCAGAAGAACAGATCATCAACAAAGCAGAAAAGTGAAATAGAAAAACAGCATGATGAATATAGCTCATAATAGCTAGCTTAGCCCACAAAAACACACAAGAACGTAATTATTTATCAAGTGAAGCTAGGTTTGTGTGATGTTTCTATACTAGTAGGAATGCAGAAACTACACAGACAATAAAAATATATTATACATTCTTTATTTATGTGGATTCATTATTACTCTCTTTGAATATATTTCACCTATTCTGCAAAATGTGCAGTGATAAGTATTATTAGGCCTATTATTTATGATGGCTTTTTTAACCAAAACAAATGAAATAAATCCACTAATAGGCCTCCACTTACTTTATATGTTTGGAAGAAAGGGGTAATAATCTTTATTTGTTGTTGTTTTTCTTTACTGAGTTGGATGGCCGGCATCTCAGAAAAGCTTGAGAATACATAAGTATGCCTATAGGGTCATTATCATCATTCACTAACACTAGCTTTTATTAGACGGAGTGTCATTACAAGGCAGTTAAATTAGTAACACTAACTAGTAGCACTAACTAGTGCAGTTAGTTGTGTTCTGCACCAAACACATCTATAAGTAATTTTTTTATTTATTTATTTTTTTAACAGAACATAATCCATGTTTACATGTTAAAATTTTCTTTTTAAGTCCAGTCTGTGTTATAATTGTTTTGGATTGTGTTCAGTGTTTTTGGTATCTGAGCTGAAACTTTTTAACCCTGATTTTGTACAAATAAACCTCATGCATATGGAGCCCCAGAACCTGCCTGAGAGCCCAGTGTTACATTTTGAACCAATATTCAACAGTTTTGAAAATATTATGTAAACCAGAAAAAAAATGTGCTGTAGATACACAGAGCTTTGCTGGAGGTTGACTTTGAGTGAAAACAGAATTCATGAATTTTGAATGAGCTTCTTCAATGCCTTTTGTGTCAGTGCAATGAAAACTGATCCACAGCTACATCCAGTTTTGGAAAAGTGAAATCAGTATTGATAAATGCATGTAACTAACTGTGTTTGTATGTACGTATATATATATAAACAGTTAGCAGATTATAACGAGTGTTAGGAAAATTTCACAAAAGCTAGGTTAGAAATACACATTCAGTCCAGTCAGATTCAACAATCCTCCTTCCTTTATTTTTACCCAAACTCAGGAGACTTTAAAAGTCACAAACAAGAACTTGTACAGGAGTCTTCTTCCACAAAACAGGATGATGATAAAAAACCCTTCTAGAGCATTCATTTCTTAACCTCATATAACAATGATACACATAAGATACAAAATGACATGTACACTCAAAATGTTTAGCTAACATAAGTAAATGTAACGCAATATTCTGGAAACCACACTCGCTTCTCCTACATGTATATGTCTGAATCTGGTATTGACTTGAATAAAAAACAATAACAACAACAAAAAAAAAAAATCACAAAAAGCAACAGTTTGGGAACACTGTGCTTACCATGATGTGTATTTAAAATATGTTTTTAGCATTATTATATAATGCCTGAGAAAGTATCTATATTTACTTTGGATTAGTTATAATGCTGGCATATTCAGTTTTCTCTCCAGCGTTGATCTGGACCCGTGCTGCTCTGGCTGTGTTAATGTGGCTTACAGTAGAGTAAGTAACATCAGGTACAGTCTGTGAAAAGACACAACATAAAAATTGTACATATAACACACACCCTTTTACCACTGTCTCCAAGAAGCAAGTAAAATCCTGTAAAGACACAAATCTCCAAATCTGACTTCTTTCTTTACACCATGTTTTGTTCTGATAGAAGCAGCAGAAGATACTTTCCTATAACTCACTGTTCAGTGAAAGCATGTGTGGTTCATGTGTGTTACCTGCAGAGTATCACAAATACAACTAAATCTCTAAAGCTAGTAACAAATCTGTTATAACTGATTATTGTAGAAGCCATGCAGAATTGAATGGAGATCAAATTAAGAACTCAGTAGGACTCAAAGACTTAAAGATGTCACATGATAATAAAAATGCAGCTGAACCCAGGCCTGCATGTACACTAACCCGATCCTCCTGCTTTCCTTTACAGTCTCGACCTCCTTCAGTAGTCATGTTCTTTCCACATCTTCCTCCTAATGAGAAAAGACCTCAGAAATCACACCTCTAGTGGTAACTACAGAATTTCACTATTAAGTGTGTGGAGGCTGCTGTTCTGCTTCAACTCACATACATTAACCCTGAGTGATGCAAAGAGCCACATTTTACACTTTATTTTGCAGTGATTATTGTACATGAAAGAAATGTGTGGAAATTGTACTGGAAAAAAACCTCCACAAAATCCCAAATCACCTATTAGTTAATCAATCTCAAAATCTGTGTGTGTGTGTGTGTGTGTGTGTGTTGTACCTCTGCATCTCCAACAAATAAATACCATAGCACCGGGTATCACCAACAGTAAAACCGCCATAATGCCAAAAACTGTGTAATAAAACACCAAAAATGTCAATAAATGTAATAATACAGATGTGTTTTTTCATTGCTGATGAAACGTTTTGGCACCTAGAGGGAGGCTGCTGTGAGTTTGCTGTTTATTTTCTTCCAGTGTTGTTAAGGATGATGCAGGTGGTGAGTTTGTTGTTTTACTCTGAGGCTGTTCTGATGGAGGTGTTGTGTCTGTAAAAAAATGACAAAACATATTAAAACTAATGACTGTTTTTATCACTTTTAGTAATATGGCACATGACACTGGAGCGAAGCATGCTCACAGTCATTAATAAAAAAAAATGTACCTTTAATATATAATCTAAAATATCTGCTATCAGCCTGTACAGAACATCTGTAGATTCCCTGGTCCTCTTCAGTCAGGTCTGATATGAGTAGAGAGAGGTTTCCTGGAGAGTTTCTGACCAGTTTGACTCTGTTTCTGTGATGTCCAGTCTGTTCAGGGTAAATTTCCTGAAAGTGACTGATTCTAGATACTGGTAATGAAAACTCCCATTTTAGAGACTGTGGTTTGTCCTGTAGGTCAGTGCAGACGCAGGGCAGAACTACAGACTCTCCTGTGAACACAGTCACGTCCTCTACCTCTGCCTTCTTCACCAGCTCACAGCCTGTAAACATAACATTTACAGTTAATAATAGAAGTACTGCAATTATTAATATTCCCTGCTTGTAAATCACAACATTTTCTGCTGCAAATCAGAAGAGATTTTTAAGCAATGTGCCAATCACCTGTTTAAATTCTCTATATGAATCCAATATCAGGACTCTGATACACAATACTGAACCTATACTGCCTTATTTTTATTTTAATAACTGCTAAATCATTAATAATCTATAATATAGGTTTTAATTATTGTATTTCAGCTAATGATGCTCTTACAATGGGACGTAATAATTCCAGTTAAGTTATACACCTTGCATAAAAGCATTACGTATTAATATGTATAATTAATACGCATTAACTATACATATTAATATACGTATTTATGGCATGTACCTTAGCTTTGTCATGGAACTACACTTCCCAGCAGCCCCAGCACGTCACATGTCCTGACATGCAGACTGTTTATCAATGTTAATGTTAAGTTGATATAACACCTAGTCTAGTGACACATTTCTGTAGACAGTAAATGGTGTTATGATGCTTTCCAGGTTGACTGACTTTAGATCATTATGTAAAGTGTGTTATGTAGATTTTCTCTGACTCTAAACTAGAGTGAGTTTGGTTTTAATGTTTCATGTCATTAACAAATTCTGATGCATCAGATATTAACAAACGTGACATCTACTGAAGCCTTTATTGATGTTTATGTAGGCTTATGTCATTTGTAATGAAGGGATTATACCGGTGTCATGTAGTTCTAAACACTACAGTGTTACTAAAATAAATTGTAGATTAGACTGAAATTTCAAATCTAATCCAATACTACTCCAAAGTTTCAGGTCAGTCTGATACTCATAATCAGTATTTATTGTCATTTATAACTTGATACTGATGTGTCACAATATGACTCCTAGATTAATTCCCCTTTAGTTATGGTAAATGGAGTAGACATTGTCACATATGTAACTATAATTCATTTGAAGACTTATCAAGTCTGCCTTCACAATGAATATCAACTTTTATTTTGCATTTAAATGCTTTACCTTTAACATAAAGCCTGAAATATCTGTATTCCTTCTCAGTGCTGCACCTGTAGACTCCCTGATCCTCTTCTCTCAGGTCAGATATGAGCAGAGACAGATTAGCAGGAGAAATGTTATTAAACAGCTGAAGTCTGCCACGGTAGCGTTCATCATTTAACATTTCTGTCAAATGTCCTGTTCTGTCGCTCATCCAGGTGAATTTCTGAGTTTTGGTGTGCAGGTCAGAGCAGGAGCAGGGTAACAGCACTGAACCACCTTTGTGTCGTGTGATCACTACCTGATTATAATCACCAGAGAGAGCACAGCCTACAGAAACAAACATACAAAAACTCACAATCTACTGAATACAATATGAAGTACTTGTGCTTCAGTACATTCAATTCCAATCTCTTGTTTCTCAACCCAGTTCCTAACGGGTTTTGTGTGTGTGTGTGTGTGTGTGTTACACTATCTTGTATTAAAGTGTGTATTTTTTCTTTTAAATCCCAGAAAGCCACTTGTGGTTAGACACCATATTAAAACTACAGCTGAAAATAAAAATCACTTGGAGAGAGTAATACTATATAATTTCTTTAAACTGATCAGTTTCTAGGTTTTTTTTAGCAATAACAAACATTTCTCAATACTATGTTCACTTTTTCAAAACTCTTCACACAGTTGGCTTTACCAGCATGCAGCTCAGTACAGCCTCACATCCATAATGCACTATAACTATCAAAACACTTCATACATGCCTCAAAACCAACTCATTCTAACAGAACACTAGCAAAGGCTACCTCTCAACAACATATACCTGGAGTATACCAGAAATATACCCTGGATTGTATACCAGTCAACTGCAGTAACCACACACACACACACACACACACACACACACACAAAACAAGGAGCAATTTATTTTAGCCAGTCTACCTACTCGCATGTTTTAGGAGGAGGAAGGAAATCAGAGGAAACCCACATGGACATGGGGAGAACAAGCACAGAAACTCCACACAGATGGGACCCTGAGCTCAGGATTGAAGCGGGGACCCTGGAGCTGTGAGGAGACAACGCTACCCACTGCATCACCACGCTGCTCACCGGTCCACAGATTTCCCCTTTTGTATAGATGGTAGTGAAGTGAAAAACAGTGAAAAAAAAAATTGGAAATCAGCTGTGATTATTTATTTATTTATTTAGTTAGTTAGTTAGTTAGTTAGTTTATTCTTTACAATTTAAACTGTTTTTTTTTTATTATGAAATGTCCCAGTTGTTTGGCTTTGAACTTGTATTGATTAGTTTTGAAAACCGTATGTGAACATCTGAAAAATAACTTGTAGATACAGAGTTTTGTTGGAGATTCAGTTTGAGTGAGAAAAGAATTCATGAATTTTGAAAGCCAAGGTTATTGAATTCGTTTTGTGTCAAAGCAATAAAAACTGATACACAGTTCAGTCCATATAGACTGCTGTTGTGAGTTTTGAAAATGTGAATACAGTATTAATAATGGCATATAACTGTTTGTGGAAAAAAAAAAAATTGTAAACAAGGTGTAAGGTAGGAAGTGAAGATTGTGGTCACTGACAGAGGGACAGCAGAAGAAGGTGTGAAATTCACACGCATCTATTTACAGCTAAGACCAGAATGAAGAAGTAACATGCAAGTTAGAGGAAAATAACTTTTCTATAATGCTTTATATGAGTTATTATAGATACATTCAATAAGACACAGATTGTGAGATATAATTTAGTAAATGTGTAAAAACATGCACTGTAAGTATTACAGGAATGTTAAATAATCTCACTGTAGAATCCTCTTTATTCATTAGCCCACCTCTCTTCATCAGTACATTTTAGACTGAAGTTAATCAGGAAGAAAAAATCCACATGATCAAAGTTGTGTCCAAGTTCCATATTCCATAAAGATTTCTTCTGATTCTCAAAAGCTTTAGGCAGGGGAGTCACTCTCTTAAAATTGGTTGGATAATTGGTTTAATTTTTTTTTTTTCAGCTAATGATGTTCTTACAATGGAAAATAATGATTCCAGTTAAGATGCTTCATCTTGCATAAAAACAGTAAAATAGTTACTGTCATACTGGCATGTACTTTAGCTTGTAAATAAAGGTAACACATTACTTATTGGACATCTTCATAGGACTACATGACACCTGAATAAATCCTTTACATAGACATGCATTTAAAAAGACTTCATAATGTGTCAACTGACGTGCAGACTGTGTTTATCAGTGTTAACATTATGTTGATGTAACACCTAATCTAGTGACACATTTCTGTAGACTTTAAATGGTGACTGACTTTAGATCATTATTTACAGTGTGTTATGTAGATTTTTTTTCTGACTGTAAATTAGAGTGAGTTTCGTTTTAATGTTTCATATTATATCAGTGTAAATTCTGATATATCAGGTATTAACATAAACCTAAACTTATATAGGTTGACATTAAAACTGACAAAAAAAGGTGACAGTGACATCTACTGAAGCCTTTATTAATGTTTATGTAGGCTTATGTCAGTTGTAATGAAGAGATTATACAGGTGTAATGCAGTTCTATAAACACTACAGTGTAACCAAATTAAATCATAGATTAGACTGAAATGTCAAATCCAGTCTAATATCAATCCAAATTTCAGGCCAGTCTGATACCATAATCAGTATTTATTGCTATTTATAACTTGATACTGATGTGTCACAATATGACTCCTAGATTAATTTCCCTTTAGTTATGGTAAATGGAGTAGCCCTTTTTTTGTTACATATGTAACTATAATTCATTTGAAGACTTATCAAGTCTGCCTTCACAGTGAATATCAACCTTTATTGTGTATTTTAATGCTTTACCTTTAACATTAAGCCAGATGTCTCTGTATTCCTTCTCAGTGCTGCACCTGTAGACTCCCTGATCCTCTTCTCTCAGGTCAGATATGAGCAGAGACAGATTAGCAGGAGAAATGTGATTAAACAGCTGAAGTCTGCCAGGGTAGTGTTCATCATTTAACACTTCTATCAGACGTCCTGTTCTGTAGCTCATCCAGGTGAATTTCTGAGGTTTAGTGTGCAGGTCAGAGCAGGAGCAGGGTAACAGCACTGAACCACCATTGTGTCGTGCGATTTCTCCCTGATTCTTATTACCGGAGAGAGCACAGCCTACAGAAACAAACATACAAAAACTCACAATCTACTGAATATGAAGTAAAACATTTCAAAATTAAATGTAATGAAAATACTGACGCTTCAGTACATTTAATTCCAAAATCATGAATTGTGTCTGTTTTACTACTACTTACTGCTTAAGAATTATTAGTTCATATGGAAAATACATTTTGGGATAATTTGAGAATTGGTACATCCAGCAAGCAGGTAATTATGGATTGTACCATATTTTAGTGTTGGGTTTGATTAGAAAAGTTTCACCTCTGTCAGTATGAAGCTCACAGATGATGGTGAGAGCAAAAAACAAGTCATGAGGTTGAAGGAATTGTCCAGTTTGTCATTAAGAGGTTTATTAAACACACAGGGTCAGTAGTGGAACATCATCAGCTGGACTCAAAACCCCTAATCTCTTGTTTCTCAGCCCAGTTCCTAACTACTGTGTGTGTTACACTATCTTGTGATCACTGTTTTTTTTTTGTTTTGTTTTTTATCCTTGAGAGCCACTTGTAGTTAGACAGCTGTGGTTAGACACCATGTTACAACTACATCTGAAAATAAAGGTCACTTGGAGAGAGTAATACTACAGAATTGCTTTAAGCTGATCAGTTTAAATAAGGCGTAATGTAGGAAGTGAAGATGGTGGTCACTGACAGAGGGACAGCAGAAGAAGGTGTGAAATTCACACGCATCTATTTATAGCTAAGACCAGAATGAAGAAGTGACATGCAATTTACAGGAAAATAACTTTCTATTACGCTTTACATGAGTCATTATAGATACACTCAATAAGACAGAGATTGTGAGAGATGTAATTCAGTAAATGTGTAAAAACATACACTGTAAGTATTATAGGGATTTAAAATAATCTCACTGTAGAATCCTCCTTATTCATTAGCCCACCTCTCTTCATCAGTACATTTTAGACTGAAGTTCATCAGGAAAAAAAATCCATATGATCAAAGCTGAACAGGTCTAAATAAGGACATTATAACACAAGGCATGACGTGTATGTTTACCTTGCATATAAAGATTACTGCTGTCTTTGGGCAATTTAACTGGAAGTACATGCTGGTCTTGAACTTTAGAATTTTACTAACATTACATTTATAATATATAAAGCCATAATCAAATATTGATTGAATGTGTTCATCACTGTTGGTCCTATTGATATTATGACACTGTAGTAAGTAAAATTGTTGTTAATTAAAACTCTAAATGATAAACATTTTACAGTGTTTGGTTTGGTTTTTCAGAAACTGGGCTGAATTACGGCCTACTGTAAACCCAGTCTGGACAGAAAGCACATGAACTAAACACAAAGCAGCTGAACTAAGAACTGGCTAATATTCTCTCTCCTTTCTGTAATAGAAAATAGAAAATAACTTCACTCACCTGCAGCGACGTGAAACACAACAGACAAAAGATATAAGCACTTCATCATTACTGATTCTTCTGCACACACACACCAATCCCTCAAAGTGAAACACACACACTCTGTCACACTGTCTGAGTGTTTCTCTTTTATATACATTGGTTGTCAAGAAACCGCAACAACTGCTATGTCATTTCTCTTTTTGCAAAATCTTTTCATCACTCTTTCCATAACCTAATTTATTTTTATATGCAGTATTAATAGTTATTCATATACTTTCTCATGTGGTGGTTTTATCATATTTCATAGTGTCATTTTCTCAATGCTTGCATGTAGCGTTTTTCTTTAGATGAAATTTTACCTAAAGAAACAAATGATTGCATTAAAAATTACTCTTAGTGTTTCAAATTTGTACAGTTTCTCCTCGCCTTAATCTTGATTTTAAGGGCAGTTTCTATACTTTATCAGCTCAAATGAAGTTTGTTAAATGACCCCTAGGAAGCCTGAGGGACCGAGTCAACACAACAGTAGACTTCAGGAGCCAAACTTGTTCTGAACATATTGCAGTGTGACACAGCTTCCTTTTCAATTCAGTAAAAATGACAGATGACACTTTTTATAAATCTAAAAAAAATATTCTACTAGAACTAATAATAGTAATAATAATGATTCAACATAGGTCATTTGACTTTCATGAGTATATTAAAAGCAACACTGGACATGAGCTGCAACATTAACTTCACTTTTCAGCACACATGAATTCTAGTGTTTGGGACAAAGCTGTAATGTCCATCAGTATATTCACCAGCAAGTGTGTTTCCCTAGACTTACAGTAAGTAATAAAGACACATTTACCATGTGTGAGCTGAGGAGCACTTAGAGGCTGGTCATGAGTGATGATCATGACTCATCATCAAAAGTCAGATTAATCATGAGACTATAACTGTAATCAATAATATCATTTATTTGAATTTAAAAAGCTTAAAATGGGGGGAAAAAGTGGTTAGTTTTTTAATGATTTATTTATTCTTGGATTATGGAGCTATGGCTAAGCAGCTAATGGCGACATCTTGTGCCATAAAGCTGCTACTACAGCTGGTCCACAGATAATTGCTCATTAGAGATCTAAATCTACATCCAGATTTCTGCAGAAAGAAGAAAGAAGGCCTTTATTGTCTCATATACATGTACAGGACAATACACTTATTTTCTTTCACATACTGGTAGGAATTTGGGGTAGAGGTGTTAAGCTGCTTTGTGACAATGTCTAATGTTAAAAGTCCTCTACAAAGACCATAACATAAACTAGATAATAACTACTCATGAAAACAAATGCTAAGCAGCCGAGGAGTGAGAAAACAAAACTTATAAATGGGAACCAATCAGAAGAAACACAAGACAGGTGTGTACAGGAAATCAGTGGAACAACCAAGGAAGAAATTCATACTATGAGAGAGATGCCCTCTGCTGGTCTGGCAGGGAATTGTCTGTGGTGACAAATATAAAGTGATCTTTTCTGTTTTAATGACTCTTCTTTGTGTCACAGTATCTGCGTAAATTGTGCAAAACCTCATACTTTTGTACATTTTGCTTCGTTATTATTGTTTTTATTTAGAACACTGGGTTCAGTTTTTTTTAATCTGTTAAGTGAATTTAAGTATTTAATTTTTGATTTGTTTGATTCACCACTCCAGAAACCTTTTAGGTTTTTAGAAGTGCTGTGTAGAAAAGCAGATCTCTGTACAAGCCTTCTTTACTGATTTATTTCATTTTTGTCTATGATGAGATGGGCTGTTATAGGAAAATAATCAACAACAGAGTGGTATGATGCCGTTTATCTACAGTACATGTCGTAGTGTTTTATTCCGCTTATACCACCGCAATTTGGCAAAAATTACAGTTTTTATTTATTAAAGAATGCCACGTCTTATTTTGTCTCCTATATACACCCACCAAGAAGCAGGCCTAGACTAGATTTACTGAGAATGTCACCTTTTCACTACAGCATGTGATGTTATTACAGTCAGAGCTTTACAGTCAGATTCAGCCAGGTCACTATGTACAGTACCAACTAGTGGTGAGGATGTTAGGACTGATGATGGCAGCCATAACAGTAATCCCCCTCCTCCTTGTGCTAGAGTCCTTTAAGGCTCCTCCTTACAAGCAAGATACCAGGCTGAAATGGGTGTCTCTGAAAACTGCCTTTTTGCTAGTGTTCACTTCAGCGAAACATGTGGAAGAACTACATACACTGGTAATAAGCTCTTCCTGTGTGTGTTCCTCATGACATGGTGGCATACGTTATCCAGTTGATTCTCACCACTCCTACAGTTAAGAAGGTTGAAATAGTAGTTAAGTATGTAACTATGGTTCTATGAGCCCTGGATAAACAGAGTAAATGCCAGTAGGTTTCAGAGAAAACTGTCCATATGACAGTGATATTTACTGCATATACTATGTCATACTTCCTTTACAATCTTTTTTTATAGTTGGTTACATATATTTCTCAACACTGAGCTCAGTACAGCAGTTAACCTCACAACCAAAAATGCCGATTAGATCCATGTTCATTCATTCATGCATCTTCAGTAATCACTTTATCCTGCTCAGGGTCATGGTGGATCTGGGAACACTGGGTGCAATGTGGGAATACATCCTGGAAAACACACTCATTCACACTTAGGTGCAATTTAGTGTAGCCAATCCACTGGCAAGTTTTTGGGAGGTGGAAGGAAACTAGAGAACCTGGAGGAAACCCACATGGACTCGGGGAGAACATGTGAAACTCCATACAGACAGTGAGCTGAGCTCAGGATTGAACTGGGGACCCTGGAGCTGTGAGGCAGCAATGCTATCTGCTGTAACACTGTGCTTCCCATAGACCCAAATATGTTCCCTTATGTATAGAAAAAAAAAAGTGGGCAGGTCTTCAGCTAAACTGGGACTCAGCTGTGATTGACTGATTGATTATTTATTCATTTATTAACTTTTTTTACTATTACATTTGAATACATTTCAAAAAATAATATTTTGTTAATTTTATAAACTGTACTCAACAGCTTGGAAAAATGTGCAGTACATACATAGAGATTTGCTGGAAGTTGAATTTGTGTGAAAAAAGAATTCATGAATTTTGAACAATGAGATTATTCAATACCTTTTGTCGCAAAGCAGTGAAAACTGATCCACAGTTCAGTCCACTCAGACCGCTGCTGTGCTAACTGTGTGAGCTTTGAAAAAATGAACTCAATATTGTTAAAAAAAATAAATAAATCAGCCTGTAA
>CM040483.1:6222877-6273494 GCA_022758105.1 Pangasianodon gigas
CTGGGGCACTGTTGATGGTAAGTGGGGGGTGCAGTGGAGGTCCTCTTCTGAAGTCAATGACAATTTCTTTGGTCTTCCCCACGTTGAGGAAGAGGTTGTTGTCGTTACACCACTGGACCAGCCGGCTCACCTCACTCCTGTAGTTGGCCTCGTTGTTGTTGGTGATAAGACCCACTACAGTTGTGTCGTCTGCAAACTTGACGATGTGGTTGGTACTGTAACTGGGTACACAGTCATGGGTCAACAGGGTGAAGAGCAGCGGGCTGAGCACGCACCCTTGTGGCGACCCTGTGCTTAGTGTGACAGTCTTAGATGTTTTTCCGCCGACCCGTACATTTTGTGGTCTTTCCGACAAGAAGTCCAGCACCCAGTTACAGAGAGGGGAGTTTAGTCCCAGGTGTCTCGGTTTGTTTATTAGCTGCTGGGGGATGATCGTGTTAAAAGCTGAGCTAAAATCCAGGAACAGCATACGCACATAGGAGTCTTTTGAGTCCAGGTGTGTAAGGGCTGGATGGAGAGCGGCTGAGATGGCGTCTTCCGTGGACCTGTTGGTTCTGTATGCAAACTGGAACCAGTCGTGGGAGGGAGGAAGAATGGATTTTATATGCTGCATGACCAGTCTCTCGAAGCACTTCATAATGATGGGGGTCAGTGCAACGGGCCGGTAGTCGTTGTGACTAGATGGGTGCGGCTTCTTTGGGACTGGGATTATTGTGGTGGCCTTGAAACACTTAGGAACGACTGCCTGACTCAGCGAGATGTTAAAGATGTCAGTTAGTACATCCTTGAGTTCTTCAGCACAATTCTTAAGAACACGACCAGGTATGTTGTCTGGACCAGCTGCCTTGCATGGGTTAATCCTCAGGAGGGTCTTCTTCACACTGATTGGGGTCAGACACACAGCCTGTTCGTGTGGGAAAGGTGGGATCTTCTGTGCCTGTGAGTTGTTATAGGTCTCAAATCGGCCAAAGAATTCGTTGAGGCTGTTAAGCAGAGATATGTCACTGTCACAGGTCCGTGGAAGAGGTTTATAGTCTGTTAGAGTTCGGATGCCTCGCCAGAGACTCTGTGTGTCTCTGGTGCTGCTGAAATGTCCAGATATTTTATTGCTGTATTGTTGTTTTGCTTCCCTGATTCCCCGGGACAAGTTGGCTCTTGCTGTTGCTAGGCCTGCAGTGTCACCGGCTCTAAAGGCTGCATCCCGTGCCCTCAGAAGCTTGCGCACTTCTCCTGTCAACCATTGTTTCTGGTTAGCCCGAATAGTGACAGTCTTTCTGTGTGTGACATCGTCGGTGCACTTTAAGATGTAAGCAGTAACAGCCTCAGTATATTCTTCTATGTCTGTGTGGTTGTTGTGAGTTGCTGCTTCTTTGAAGATGTCCCAGTCTGTTGTGTCAAAGCAGTCTTTAAGGGCAGACTGGGCCCCCTCTGGCCACACACGTACCTCCTTCTTGGTTGGTCTGGTGACTCTCACCTTCAGTCTGTACGCAGGTCTAAGCAAGATGGTGATGTGGTCAGAGAGTCCAAGGTGGGGGAGGGGAGAGGCTTTGTATGCTCCTTTGCTATTTGTGTATGCTAAGTCCAATGTGTTATTGCTCCTTGTGGGAAAGTTTATGTGCTGATGAAGTTTTGGTAGAAAGGGCTTTAAATCTGCGTGATTGAAGTCCCCAGCAGTAATGAGAAATCCGTCTGGGTTTGCTGTCTGTTGTTCGCTGATAGCTTGGTAAAGTTCACTGAGTGCCTCGATTCGGTCGCTGTTGTTAGCGCTGGGGGGGATGTAAACAGCGACGAGTAAAATCACTGAAAATTCCCTCGGTAGGTAGAAGGGTCGGCACTTGATAATAACAAACTCTGCCAGCGGAGAACAGTGATTACGAACAACAGCAGCATTTTGGCACCAAGCATCGCTGATATAAACACAAACACCCCCGCCGCGAGTCTTTCCTCCCTCAATGCAGACTCAGTCAGCGCGGTAGCATGTTAGCCCAGCTAGCCGGATAGCGGAGTCCGGAATGTTGTCATTTAACCACGTCTCTGTAAAGATGTAAACACAGCATTCTCTCACCTCACGCTGCGCAGATCGTAGAAGTTGTATGTGGTCCATTTTATTATCCAGTGATCTTACATTTGCTAAGATGAGGGATGGTATCGTGGGTCTGTGTGGGCTAGCTGCTAGCCTAGCACGGATGCCTCCGCGTTTGCCTCGCTTCTGCTTCCTCTCGCAGCGCTTTCGACGCCTCCTCTCTGGGTGAGGTGCCACAGGCGAGGTCGGCGGTTTGGTTGGCCAGCGGAATATACAGAGGGCCCGAAGTTCCTCAGATACCGTGTTGTCCAAGATGTGGTTTATTGTCCTTGTTTCAATTTCCAAAAGCAAGTAGCGACTGTACCTAGCTTTGGACAGAGATGACGGCGAACTATGCGAACATGAACGTGAACAAAAAGCACTCGAAAATGCACAATTGAACACTGATGTCGGAGAGAGAGGGGCCGCTGCGTCCGTACGCGCCGCCATCTTGTCATCCCCATCAAAAGGGGGACCAACACAATATTAGGCAGGTGGTCATAATGTTATGGCTGATCGGTGTATATATATATATATATATATATATATATATATATATATATATATATATATATATATATATATATATATATATATTACACTCCTAGGCAAAAAAAGGGCCAAGCCAAAAATGGCAAAATGTTAAGCTCTTAATGGTCATAACAGCAAGTCATTGGTCAGAAAATTAGCAAGAATTAAACAAATGTACTCCTGAGACCTCTTGTGCCACCATTTGTTCGTTTGCTTTTGCTGCAGTGAAATGTTTGGGGAAAAGCTAGAAACAGGGAAATCCACTTATATAGTTACACATATAAGTAAACTTGGGCTAATCAGACACAGACGAGAATCATCACGAGTTACCTGCCGGTTTGACCCACCTTCTTTCCGTTCACAGCTGACGCTCAACCACGCCCCCGCTGCCACAATAGTCATGGTGTGGGGAGCCTTTTCAGCTGCTGGTACTGGTGAGCTGGTTCACTGTGAAATGTCAATTAATGCTTTGGAATACAGGAGAATATTTCTGAAAGGCTTGCTTCCCAAAGGTTGTTTTCTGAAGAGGAATGATCAGATATTATTTTTCAGCAAGACAACGCTCCTGCCCACATTGCAAAGACCACCAAAAAGTGGCTTGAGAGCAAGTCGGGATTTCGCAGCACCAGGGAACTCGTTAGGGCCTGCTTCAACTCCTCGAACGCCTGCTCAGCTTCCCAACTCCAGTGCACCCAGTCCGGTTGTCCCTTCCTATTGAGGTCAGAGAGGGGAGAGGCAATCGAGGAAAAGTTGGGCATGAATCGCCTATAATATCCAGCCAACCCCAAAAAGGCACATACCTGTTTCTTGGTGGTAGGTTTTGGATACTCATGCACGGCTTCAACTTTCTTCTCTTGTGGCATGAGGAGGCCCCCGCCGGTGCGGTACCCCAGGTACTGTGCCTTGGTTAACCCCAGATGGCATTTCTTGGGTTTGGCTGTCAGCCCAGACTTCCGGAGCTCCCCCAGGACCTCCCTGAGATGGTGTAGGTGGTCGGACCAGGTGGAGGAATGTATTACTACGTCGTCCAGATAGGCCGTAGCGTCCATTAACCTTGTTGCGGCCCAAAGGGGAGGACCTGGTACCTGGTCAAGAAGGCAGTCTTGGGCTTAGCTGCTGGACTTAGGGCCACCTGCCAGTACCTCTTTGTCAGGTCCAGCGTGGATATGAAGCGGGCCCTCCCCATTCGCTCCACCAGGTCGTCAACCCTAGGGAGGGGGTAGCTGTCGAACTCCGAGACCTGGTTCAACTTCCGGAAGTCATTACACAGCCGGATACTCCCGTCGGGTTTTGGGACCACCACGATGGGGCTGGACCATGGACTGGTTGACTCCTCGATGACGCTGTCCCCGAGCATCCGGCTGACCTCTTCCTTGATTGCCTTGCGACGGGCCTCTGGGACACGGTAGGGCCGCTGCCAGACCACGACTCCCGGAGGGGTTTTGATGTCAGGGTGGACCAGGTGCATAAGGCCGGGGTTAGAGGAGAAGACATCTGCAAACTGGTCCACCAGCTCCACCAGTTCTTGGTTCTGGGTTGGAGTGAGCTCTTCTCCTCGGTGGACCAAGGTACGGTCTGACGAATCTGTGGGAAGGCTCACAAATGCAGACACAACAGGGGTGGGCTCAGTCCATTTCTTTAGCAGATCGATGTGATAAACCTGAGTGTCTGCACGCTTACCTGGCTGCTGCAGGTGATAGTTGACCGGCCCCACCGCCAGCGGGCCAGGAATTTCCAGGTGGCGTCTGGGAGGAGAAGGACCTTGTCACCTGGGCAAAACTCCCGGGGCTGAGCGGGCCGGTTATAGGCCCTGCTCTGTTCCCACTGAGCAGCCTCCATATGCTCCCGAACGATCGGCATCAATATGTCCCTGCATATCCTGAATGTAGTCCACCAGGGAGCGATAGGGGGAGGGCTGCTCTTTCCAGGCCTCTCGGGCCACATCTAGCAGTCCCTTGGGGCGCCATCCGAAGAGTAGCTCGAAGGGGGTGAAGCCGGTAGAAGCTCACGGGGTTCCTCAGACGGCGAAGAGGAGGAGAAGGTCCCAGTTCCTCCCCTCCTCATTTACCACCCTCCGGAGCATCTGCTTCAGCGTTTGATTGAATCTCTCTACCAGCCCGTCTGCCTGGGGGTGGTAGATGGACGTCCTCAGGTGGGCCACCTGCAACAACCGACACAGATCCGCCATTAGTTTAGATGTAAATGGCATACCTTGGTCGGTGAGGATGTCCTTGGCAATTCCCACACGGCTGAAGAGGAGAAAGAGCTCTCGGGTGATGTTCTGGGAGGTGGCCTTCCTAAGGGGGACGGCCTCGGGGTACCGGGTGGCATAATCCACGATGACTAAGATGTACTCGTGGCCCTGGGCCGACTTTGGCAGCGGTCCTACCAGATCCATGCCGATCCTCTTGAAGGAAACGCCGATAATGGGGAGAGGGATGAGCGGTGCAGGAGCAGGCTTATAGGGGGTCGTCCTCTGGCACTGGGGGCACTTCTGGCAGAAGGTCCAGATCTCAGCGTCCATCCCGGGCCAGGTCAATTGGTCCTTCAATTTCTCGAGGGTGTTCCGGGGCCCCAGATGCCCCCTCCAGTGGATGCGCATGGGCTAGGTGCAGAAGGGCCTGGGTGCGGCTGCGCAGCACCACCAGCAGTTCGCAGGGCTGGTTTCAGCACTCTGTCTTGAGGTACAGCAGGCCTCCTGGCACCAGGAAGTTGGCAGCCGCTGGTCGGGCTGCTGGTGTACGCCTTCGATGACCCGCACCTTAGCCCAGCAGTTCTTCAGTCTAGCATCCTCCTTCTGCTCCCGGCCGAAATTTCCCTCTCGCGCGACCTGTCGAATATACAGAGGACACAGGATTAGTCGGGGGGAGGGGCTCACCTGCTGAGGTCACTCCAGTGTCTCCTTCATCCTGGGCGAGGCATGCCGGCCGGACCCTTGCTCGCCTCTGATTGGGTCTCCTTTTCTTCGTGGTGTGGGAGGCTTCGGCAGTGGAGAACCCTGGCCAGTCTCAACCCAGGAGCAGAGGCACAGGGAGCTCAGGGATGAGGCCCACCAGGAGGGGCCACTCCTTAGCCCGGGGGCCCACGGAGACATGGGCTGCAGGGACCTCCCTGGCATCCCCATGTACACAGGAGACCGCCAGGGATCCTTGAGCTTGTGGTGAGGCGAGGATGGAGGGCCGGGCCAGGGTAACTGTGCTCTCTGAATCCAGGAGGGCCGAAACTGGCCTGCCGTTAACGGGAACAGGCACTGTGGGCAGGCTGGGTGGGGCTGCCCTATGGAGGAGGCATCCAGCGAGCCAAGACTTTTCCGTCCGTCGGGGGGGGGGGGGGGGGGGGGGGGGGGGGGGGGGGGGGGGGGGGGGGGGGGGGGGGGGGGGGGGGGGGGGGGGGGGGGGGGGGGGGGGGGGGGGGTTTGGGTCCGGCTCGGTCGGCATGGATGCCTCTTGGGGCATCCCATAAGCGGAGCGGCTTTGGCTGTGTCTTCCCTCCCCTTGGGTGTGCAGATCTAAGTGCCTCGTTGGAGAGGGTTGGGGAAAGTCACGTCGGTCGCCCCTGCCGATCTCCAGAGTAGCCAACGCTCGCTCCAGAGCCTCCAGCATTTCCCTGGGGGTGCGGGCTCCCCGCATGCTCACCACCTTCCTTTCTTTGGGCGGCAGAGCTCGGAGGAACCGATCCATAGCCACTCGCTCGGCAACCTCAGTGGCTGAGAGGCAGTCAGGCTGGAGCCACCGCTTGGCAATCCACAGCAGTCAATCCATCTGGCTGCAAGGGGTGGACTTTGGATCATAGCTAGACAGGTAGAACTCTGCCACCGCGCAGGCAGGGGAGAGACCGCAGCGCAGGAGGATCTCGTTTTTCACTAGGCCATACTCCACAGCCTCCTCCGGGTCAAGGGCATGATAGGCCAGCTGGGCCTCTCCCATGAGGAGTGGAGCGAGGGGCCAATCTTCCCTCCGGGCGAAGCGCTCGAACGTGTATAGATAGGCCTCCACGTCATCGTCAGCCGTGAGCTTGGTGAGGAGGTGCTGGGCCTCATGGCAGGGGCTAGGGAGGGCGTCTGGCTTCTTCCTCAGTTCCAGGATCTCTTGGGTGGTGGCGTGGAGGCCGCTCCTGGGACAGGGCTTGCTGGTGCAGGATCGCTTGGAGAAGTTGTTGAAGTGTGGCTTCCATCACGCTGCTAGGTGCTGTGTTCACGCCTGCATTCTCCACCACGGTTTCCTCTGTGAGGATAGATTTTGGCCGCTGCTTTTATTGGGTGCCAGACGTGCTGCATTAGGCTGCTCTGCCTCACGGCCACGCGCACTCCGGCTGTCCAAAACGATGGGGGTGCTGAAGCGGCGTTGTCCTTTCAGCACCCTGCTGGCAGTAGTGTGAGGAGCAGTGGAAAAATTATGTGTGCGGGCCGTGGGCCCACCGTCACAACCATTAAAAGCTTAATATTTTGCTATATACATACATACAATTCTATAAATTATATATATATGTATTAATTTTTGAATTAACTTTGTTGGCACTAATTTATCAGGCTTTTCTAGCAAACTAACCAATTAACCTTACCTATTTTTGGTGAAACTGTACATGAACAGTAGGTCTAAGTTCATGTGTTCATTTGCAGCACAGATGTATATGTTGCTTGTATAAAAACATGATTATTCTAACTTAAATATTTGTTAATCTATTAAGCAAAAACCAAAATGCGTTAGACTGTGCCCTGCTCTCCTCTATACTGATATACAGTTGTATTGAAAACAAGACTCCTCTACCCATAAAATTACATTGGTACCAGTATCAGTGGTATATGTTTCCATGACTTGCGTACATGGCTTTTATCTCATTACTGATGTTAAAGAATTTTGTTTATTGGAATTATTCCAGTTGTGTGTTATAACTTACTGTTGCAATTTTTGTTAAGGTTGATATAAAGTATGTAGGACCCTTGTAAAGTATGTAACTATGGTTCTATGAACTCTGGATAACCAGAGTAAATGCAAATAGGTTCCAGTAAAAGATGTCCATATGACAGTGATATCTATTGCAGATACTGACATAAATCACTTTGTGATTTTGTTGAATGGTCTCAGCATGCACGCGCACACACACACACACACACACACACACACACACACACACTTGGAACTTCTGAGCCACTGTGAGACACTCAGCATGTCAGAGTAACCACATGATTGAGGCCAGGGCAGCATGGGGGCTGAGGGGAGAACGGCTACTTCCTCTTTCTCACAGAGTCAGTTAACCGACGTTGTGCCATGCACAACGAATACTGTGTAATACTCCACACTCAACAAACACACTGTCATATTTTTACATTTGGCTGCATACAGCATATAGTAGTCTTTTTTACACAAAATAGTATGATGGCAAAAAACTTCTAGAGCATTAATTGCTTAGCCTAGTATAAGAATGGTGTGCATATGAAAAAAAATGACATGTACACTCAAAATATAATTGTTTGATGTAAGATTATCCATCCAGTTTTATCCAATTTATTATTCATTACCAAAGTAAATGCAGAACAATACCCTTAGCTAACATAAGTAAATGTAACACAATATTCTAGATGAATCTGCTGAATTTGCTTTTTAATGTACAAAAAAAATACATATATAAATGTACATATATTTACTTTGGATTAGTTATAATGTTGGCATATTCAGCTGTCTCTCCAACGCTGATCTGGACCCGTTCTGCTCTGGCTGTGTTAATGTGGGTTACATTACAGTAAATATCATCAGGTACAGTCTGTGAAAACAGAACATGAAAATTATACATATAACAAACATAAAAATTCTGTGCCTTTTGACTCCAAAAAGCAAGTAAAATCCTGTAAAGACGACACAAATTTCCAAATCTGGCTCCTTTCTTTACACCATGTGTTGTTCTGATAAAAGCAGCAGAAGATACTTTCCTATAACTCACTGGTCAGTGAAAGCATGTGTGGTTCATGTGTGTTACCTGCAGTGTATCACAAATACAACTAAATCTCTAAAGGTAGAAACAAATCTGTTATAACTGATTATTGTAGAAGCCATACAGAATTGAATGGAGATCCAATTAAGAACACAGTAGGACTCAAAGACTTAAAGATGTCACATGAGAATAAAAATGCAGCTGAACCCAGGCCTGCATGTACACTAACCCAATCCTTCTGCTTTCCTTTACAGTCTGGACGTCCTTCAGTAATCATGTTCTTTCCGCATCCTCCTCCTAATGAGAAAAGACCTCAGAAATCACACCTCTAGGGGTAACAACAGAATTTCACTATTTGAAGTAATCAGGTAAAGTGCGGAGGCTGCTGTTCTGCTTCAGCTCACATACATTAACCCTGAGTGATGCAAAGAGCCACATTTTAAACTTTATTTTGCAGTGATTATTGTACATGAAAGAAATGTGTGGAAATTGTACTGGAAAAAACCCTCCACAAAATCCCAAATCAGTTATTAGTTAATCAATCTCAAAATCTCTCTCTCTCTGTGTGTGTGTGTGTGTGTGTGTGTGTGTGTCTGTGTTGTACCTTTGCGTCTCCAACAAATAAATGCCACTACACTGGGTATCACCAACAGTAAAACTGCCATAATGCCAAAAACTGTGTAATAAAACACCAAAAATGTCAATAAGTGTAATAATACAGATGTGTTTTTCATTGCTGATGAAAAGTTTTGGCACCTAGAGGGAGGCTGCTGTGAGTTTGCTGTTTATCTTCTTCCAGTGTTGTTGAGGATGATGCAGGTGGAGAGTTTGTTGTTTTACTCTGAGGCTGTTCTGATGGAGGTGTTGTGTCTGTTTTTCTCAAGTGTGTTGGAGTTTCTCTTCTTCCTACTGAAAAGACAAAACGTATTAAAACTAATGACTGTTTTTTGACTGTTTTAGTAATATGGCACATGACACTGGAGTAAAGCATGCTCACAGTCATTAATGAAAAAATGTACATAGTTTTAATAAGAATTAATGATTATTAATATGGAAATTAAATTATTCAATTTCCATATTATTAGTTCATACAGAAAATACATTTTGGAATAAATTAGAGAATTGGAACATCCAGCAAGCAGATAATTCTGTTTATTTGTTTATATTTTGTTTAGTTAGGATTGTACCATATTTTAGGGTTGGGTTTGATTAGGAAAGGTTCACCTCTGTCAATATAAAGCTCACAGCTGATGGTGAGAGCAAAAAACAAGTCATGAGGTTGAAGGAATTGTCCAGTTTGTCATTAAGAGATTTATTAAACACACAGGGTCAGTAGTGGAACATCATCAGCTGGACTCAAAACCCCTAATCTCTTGTTTCTCAGCCCAGTTCCTACCTACTGTGTGTGTTACACTATCTTGTGATCATGTGTGTATTTTTTTTTTTAAAAAACCTTGAGAGCCACTTGTAGTTAGACACTATGGGTGTAAAAAAAAAAAATCATAAAAAAAAAAAAAGCTCGGCATGCATTTGCACTGCAGTTAATCTAAAGACTGGCGACGCATCTGTAACATCTGTTCTGGTGAAGAAAACAAAGTGTGAAATAGACAGACACAGCTCCGCTAATGCCCCTGCATGGCTCTGTAGATGGATTCGCTCCGCCTGTGTATCACGTGGGTCAAAGAGGAGTTGTCCAATCAACTGCATTGTATGTAAATCAGTTTAACATGGCAAGCGGAGGAGACAAGCCGCTGATAGAGCCGCCCCCAGCATCATATAAGTCTCCTGTCTGGGAACATTTTGGGTTAAGTTAATCACATTTCAGGTACTGAGTCAAAGTGGATCTCTAAATAGTGAGAAAAAAGTCAGAACTGTTCGATATGAACTCACAATTGTGAGAAAAAAGGCTGCTGTGAGTTTGCTGTTCCAGTGTTGTTGAGGATGATGCAGGTGGAGAGTTTGTTGTTTTACTCTCAGGCTGTTCTGATGGAGGTGTTGTGTCTGTTTTCCTCGAGCGTGTTGAAGTTTTTCTTCTACCTGCTGAAAGGAAAGACAAAATCTATTAAAACTATTGACTGACTTCATCACTGTTAGTAATATGGCACATGACACTGGAGTAAAGCATTCTCACAGTCAATAATGAACTCTGATACACAATACTGAACCTCTACTGGCTTATTTTTATTTTAATAACTGCTAAATCTTCGATCATCTTTAATATCAGTTTTAATTATTTTTTTACTTCATCTAATGACACTTTTACAATTGGAAATAATAATCCCAATTGAGATATACACCTTGCATAAAAACAATAAAATAGTTATTATTATATGTGTTTATGGCATGTAACTTACCTTATAAATAAAGGTAAAACTTTACATAAGAGACATCTTCACAGGGCTACATGACACCTAAATAAGCCCTTCAGAACAGCTGACATGCTGACAACTTAAATAAACATTTATAAAGACATGTATTTAAAAAGACTTCTTAATGTGTCAGCTGATGTACAGACTGTGTTTATCAGTGTTAATATTAAGTTGATATAACACCTAGTCTAGTGACACATTTCGGTAGACATTAAATGGTGTTATGACGCTTTCCAGGTTGACTGACTTTAGATCATTATGTAAAGTGTGTTGTGTAGATTTTCTCCGACTAAATTAGAGCGAGGTTAGTTTTAATGTTTCATGTCATATTAACATAAATTCTGATGTATCAGATATTAACATAAACTTAAACTTATATAGCTTAACATAAAAGCTGATAAAACAAAGCGACAGTGACATCTACTGAAGCCTTTATTAATGTTTATGTAGGTCAGCTGTAATGTAGGGATTATACAGGTATCATCTGTGTAGCTCTATAAACACTACAATGTTAAAATAAATTATAGATTACACTGAGAAATGTGTCAGATGTGTTTATCGCCATTTATAACTTGATTTTGATGCATCACACTATGAATCCTAGAGTAAAATCCTCAGTTATGTTAAATGGAGTAGACTTTTTTTTAACATATGTAACTATAAATCAATTTAAGACATGAAGTCTGCCTTCACAGTGAATATCATCTTTTATTGGGTATTTCAATGCTTTACCTTTAACATAAAGCCTGATGTCTCTGTATTCACTCACAGTGCTGCATCTGTAGGCTGCCTGATCCTCTTCTCTCAGGTCAGATATGAGCAGAGACAGATTAGCAGGAGAAATGTTATGAAACAGCTGAAGTCTGCCACGGTAGTGTTCATCATTTAACATTTCTGCTAGACGTCCTGTTCTGTCACTCATCCATGTGAATTTCTGAGGTTTGGTGTGCAGGTCAGAGCAGGAGCAGGGTAACAGCACTGAACCACGTTTGCGTCGTGTGATTTCTGTATGATTTTTATCACCAGAGAGAGCACAGCCTACAGAAACAAACATATAAAAACTCACAAGCTACTGAATACAATATGAAATACAACATTTCACAATGAAATTTTATGAAACATTTAATTCCAAAATCATGAATTCTGGTTGTTTTACTACTACTGACTTAAGAAGTTCATATGGAAAAAACATTTTGGGGTAATTTGAGAATTGGTACGTCCAGCAAGCAGATAATTATGTTGATTTTGTTTAGTTAGGATTGTACCATATTTTAGTGTTGGGTTTGATTAGGAAAGGTTCACCTCTGTCAAAATAAAGCTCACAGCTGATGGTGAGAGCAAAAAACAAGTCATGAGGTTGATGGAATTGTCCAGTTTGTCATTAAGAGGTTTATTAAACACACAGGGTCAGTAGTGGAACATCATCAGCTGGACTCAAAACCCCTAATCTCTTGTTTCTCAGCCCAGTTCCTAACTACTGTGTGTGTTACATGATGTTGAGATCATGTGTGTATTTTTTCTTTTAAATCCTTGAGAGTCACTTGTAGTTAGACAGCTGTGGTTAGACACCATGTTACAACTACATCTGAAAATAAAAACCACTTGTAGAGGGTAATACTACACAATGCCCAGATTTCTTTAAACTGATCAGTTTCCAGTTTTTTATAATTACTTACACACATTTCTCAATACTATGTTCACTTTTTCAAAACTCTTCACATAGTTGGCTTTACCAGAGTGCAGCTCAGTACAGCGCAGTTAACCTCACATCCGTAATGCACTATAACTATCAAAACACAGTCATGGCCTAATGGTTAGAGAGTTGGACTTGTAACCCGAAGGTGAACCTGAAGGTCATGGGTTTGAGTTTCAGGTCCGGCAGGGATTGTAGGTGGGGGAAGTGAATAACCAGCGCTCTCCTCCACCCTCAATACCACGACTGAGGTGAGACCCTTGAGAAAGGCACCAAACCCCCAACTGCTCCCCAGGCGCCACAGCAAAAAAGGCTGCCCACTGCTCCGGGTGTGTGTGTTTGTGTTCACTAACTAGGTGCAATTTATCTTAGCCAGTCCACCTACTGGAGGTAGAAAATCAGAGGAAACAAGCACAGAAACACAGATGGGACACTGAGCTCAGGATTGAAGTGGGGATCCTGGAGCTGTGAGGAGACAACGCTACCCACTGCATCACCACACTGCTCACAGGTCCACAGATTTATAGATGGTAATGAAGTGAAAAACAGAACACCTGGGTAAGGCTAAATTGAAAATGAGCTGTGATTATTTATTTACTTATACATTTATCTATTTATTCATGAATTTATTCATTTATTTGTTTGTTTATTCTTTACAATTAAATTTTTTGTTATTATAAAATGTACAACTTTGGTTTTGATCTTGTATTGATTACTTTTGAAAACTATATGTGAACATGTGAAAAATAATTTGTAGATACACAGAGTTTTGTTTGAGTTTGTTTGTTTGTGATGAATTTTGAGGTTATTCAAACCTTTTTGTGTCAAAGCAATAGAAATTGATACACACTTCAGTCCACATATTGTGAGTTTTGAAAATGTGAACACAGTATTAATAAAGGTGTATAACCGTTTGTGAAAAAAAAAAATGCAAATAAGGTGTAATATAGGAAGTGAAGATGGTGGTCACTGACAGAAACAGCAGAAAAAGGTGTGAAATTCACACGCATCTATTTATATCTAAAGCCAGAATGAGGAAGTGACGTATAAGTTACAGGAAAATAACTTTTCTATTACACTTTATATGAGTTATTATAGATACATTCAATAAAACAGAGATTGTGAGAGATGTAATTCAGTAAATGTGTAAAAACATACATTGTAAGTATTATAGGGATGTAAAAATAATCTCACTGTAGAATCCTCCTTATTCATTAGCCCACCTCTCTTCATCAGTGCATTTTAAAAATCCACATGATCAAAGCTGAACAGGTCTAAATAAGGACAATAACACAAGGCATGATGTGTATGTTTACCCTGCATATAAAGATTACCACTGTCTTTAACTAGAAATACATGCTGTTCTTGGATTTAGCATTTTACTAACATTACATTTATAAAATATAAAGCCATAATCAAATATTTCCATTGAATGTGTTTATCTCTGTTGGCCGTATTAGTAATATGACACTATAGGAAGTAAAGTTGTTAATTAAAACTCTAAATGATAAACATTTTGCAGTGTTTGGTTTGGTTGTTCACGAATAGGGCTGAACTACGGCCTACTGTAAACCCAGTCTGGACAGAAAGCACATGAACGAAACACAAAGCAGCTGAACTAAGAACTGGCTAATATTCTCTCTCCTTTCTGTAATAGAAAATAGAAAATAACTTCCCTCACCTGCAGCGACGTGAAACACAACAGACAAAAGATACAAGCACTTCATCATTACTGAATCTTCTGTACACACACCAATCCCTCAAAATGCAACACACACACACACACACTCTCACACTGCCTCAGTGTCTCTCTCTGTTATATAACTTGGTTTTCAGGAAACCACAACAACCGCTATTTCTCATTTTTGAAAATCTCTTTCATCACTCTTCCCATGACTACTTTTTATATACAGTATTGATTTTTATTTGTATATTTTCTCATGTGGTGGTTTTACCACACTGTAAAGTATCATCATTGTTATCTGTCTTAGATGCCATTTTCTCTGTTTATATGTAGACTTTTTCTTTATATGAAATTGTACCTATATAAACAAATGAATGCATTATAAATTGCTCTAAGTTTTTCAGATGTGTACAGTTTCTCCTCGCCTTAATCTTGATCGTAAGGGCTGTTTCTATACTTTATCAGCTCATGTGAAGTTTGTTAGATGACCCCTAGGAAGCCTGAGGGACCGAGTCAACACAACAGAAGTCTTCAGGAGCCAAACTTGTTCTGAACATATTGCAATGTGACAAAACATCCTTTTCAATTCAGTAAAAATGACAGATGACACTTAAATAAATCTAATAACTAATAAGAATAATTATAATTCAACACTGGTCATGTGACTTTAGTGAGTATATTAAAAGCAAAACTGGACATGAGCTGCAACATTAACTTCACTTTTCAGCACACATGAATTCTACTGTTTGGGACAAAGCTGTAATGTCCATCAGTATATTCACCAGCAAGTGTGTTTCCCTAGACTTACAGGAAGCAATAAAGACACATTTACCATGTGTGAGCTGAGGAGCACTTAGAGGCTGGTCATGAGTGATGATCATGACTCATTATGAAAAGTAAGATTAATCATAACATCATTTATAACATTATCTATTAGAATTTAAAGAGCTTAAATTCTTTAAAAAAAAAAAGTAGTTAGTTTATTTAATTATTTTTTATTTATTCTTTGATTATAGAGCTCTGGTTAAGTGCCTAAGTGGAGACATCTTGTGCCATAAAGCTGCTACTACAGCTGGTCTACAGATAATTGCTCATTAGAGATCTAAATCTACATCCAGATTTCTGCAGAAAGAGGAAAGAAGGCCTTTATTGTCTGATATATATGTACAGGACAATACAATTATTTTCCTTCACATACTGGTAGGAATTTGGGTAGAGCTGTAAAGCTTCTTTGTGACAATGTCTATTGTTTAAAGTCCTCTAGAAATAACATTAAATTGAATTAAATAGGACAATCTACTAAGCAATGTTTAGGCTACATTACGTTCTAGTTCTGACAGACTAGATAACTCATGAAAACAAATTCTATGCAACTAATGAGGGAAAACACAAAACTTATAAATGGGAACCAATCAGGGGAAACACAAGACAGGTGTGTACAGGAAATCAGTGGAACAACCAAGGAAGAAATTCATACTATGAGAGAGATGCCCTCTGCTGGTCCGGCAGGGAATTGTCTGTGGTGACAAATATAAAGTGATCATCTTTATTTTTAATGACTCTTCTTTGTGTCACAGTATCTATGTAAATTGTGCAAAACGTCATACTCTTGTACATTTTTTTTCATTATTATGCTTTTCTACTTAGAACACTGGGATCAGTTTTTTTTTTTATTTGGTCAGTGCATTAAGCTATTTTAAGTTTTGATTCGTTTGATTCACCTCTCCAGAAACTTCCTGGCAGCTCGAACATGTCTGGCCATTTTCCACTGATCCCTCTTATCAACAAGGCATTTCCACCCACAGAACTGTCACTCATTCAATGTTTTTTGTTTTTCGGGCCATTCTGTGTAAACCCTAGAGACTGTAGTGTTTGAAAATACAAGGAAATCAGCAGTTTCTGAAATACTCAAACCAGCCCACCTGGCATCAATATCCATGCCAAGATCAAAATCACAGAGATCACACTTTATCTTCTGTGATGTCAGTAAGATCACAGCCTCAAGAAAAAAGTATTTCGTTTGCTGACTCCTGTATACACCCACCAAGGAGCAGGCCATTTGGGACATGTCCACCCTCCTCACACATGTTATATATATATATATATATATATATATATATATATATATATATATATATATATATATATATATATATATATATATATATATACACACACACACACGCATATATCTATACATATGCAAGGTATGAGGTAGAGAAAGTAGAGACCAGCTCAGTGCAAATATAGAAGGTGCATGTAGTAATTTTAGTCAGTAATGACAAGATACAGATGGTATTTAAGAATGCAAACAGCATTAATATTGTAATTTTTTTTTTAACATGGGTCAGAATTGGGGTGCACTCTTCAGCGCCTGAGTTCAGAATTCAGAAGGCTAACAGCTGATGGGAAGAAACTGTTCGTGAGTCTGCTAGTGTGACAGCGAAGACTCCTGTAGCATTTCCCAGATGGTAGAGGAGTAAACAGTCCATGGTTGGGGTGAGAGGTGTCTTTACCCTCCGTAAACAGAGTTTGTGATGATTGTCTCTGATGGAAGGCAGCTGGACACCCGTTGGAGGTCTTTCTGATCTGAGACAGTGCAATTGCCGTACCACACTGTGATGCAGTTTGTTAAGATGCTTTCAATAGTGCAGCGGTAAAAGTTCAGTAGTATCTAGGGGAACAAGTATGATAGTATGATCATCATTGTTATCTATCTTAGGTGTCATTTTTCTCAATGCTTGCATGTAGCCTTTTTCTTTAGATGAAATTTTACCTAAATAAACAAATGAATGCATTAAGAATTGTTCTAACTTCACTAATTTCAACACACATGAATTCTAGTGTTTGGGACAAAGCTGTAATGTCCATCAGTATATTCACCAGCAAGTGTGTTTCCCTAAACTTACAGGAAGTAATAAAGACCCATTTACCATGTGTGAGCTGAGGAGCATTTAGAGGCTGATCATGAGTGATGATCATGACTCCTTATGAAAAGTAAGATTAATCACAGGAGTATCATTGTAACCAATAACATCATCTATTAGAATTTAAAGAGCCTAAAATGGAACAAAAAAGTGGATGGTTTATTTAATTATGTATAATAATATAATAATATAATATATAATAAAGATAATTATATAATAATTATCTTTGATTATAGAGCTATGGTTATGTGCCTAAGTGGCGACATCTTGTGCCATAAAGCTGCTACTACAGCTGGTCTACAGATAATTGCTCATTAGAGATTTAAATCTACATCCAGATTTCTGCAGAAAGAAGAGAGAAGGCCTTTATTGTCTCATATACATGTACAGAACAATACTATTATTTTCCTTCACATATTGGTAGGAATTTGGGGTAGAGCTGTAAAGCTGCTTTGCTACTTTCTAGTTCTGATAGATAATTTTTGTCTTAGTGGAAGATTGTAACTGGTAATAAAATAATTTCAAATCAAGTTTGCTACATTAATATTTATCTGCAGCATCAGTATAGTGTTGTAAAGATTTGGAAGGAAGATGCAGGTCCAGACTTTGATATTTATTTAAACAAACACATTCAGCCCTCTGCTGGTCTGGCAGGGAATTGCCCACGGTAACAAATAAAAAGTGATCATCTTTATTTTTAATGACTCTTCTTTGTGTCCCAGTATCTGTGTAAATTGTGCAAAACATCATACTCTTGTACATTTTGCTTCATTATTATGGTTTCCACTTAGAACATTATGATGCAGTTTTAAGTAAAACATCAGTGTTTTAATTTGCTTATACCACAGCGATTTGGCAACAATTACAGTTTTTATTTAGTAAAGAATGACATGTACTTTTATCAGTTTATAGTTACATTTAATACTGTGGAACATTTGCAAAATTAGAGAATTCAACACTTACCATAACAACAATACTGTAACATAATTACAAATTAAAGAAAGAAAGTAACCTTAAAGCTGAATTTTATCCAAGTGAAACTACATGTTCTAGCTTGAACACTAGATGCCGCCATTTCTCTTATAATGACAATGTATACCATTAACAAGCTTTTTGAAATAGCTGTCCTTTTGCACTCCAATTATAGGCATCAGCCACTCACTAATGAATAATAGAATAATGATTCACAATATTAAAATTATATTGCTAATTGTTTTAGTAACACAAATAAAAATTGAAGCTACAAATTTGGTAATTCCCCATTTGGGAAATAACCCACCAGGGTCACCCTTTGGGCTTTTTACCAAATAATCCATGGGCAGGAGAGAGCCATTTTGCAGTTGAAATTAGCACCCACCTGATCAGTGTGCCTTAATATCTCAGTGATACAAACTCTGGTTCCTCCACCAGCCACCAACCATCACTGGGCTTAGGGCCTTGTTAATATCAGAGCCCAACACTGGTCAGAATTGGTCAGAGGCATGACTGAAACCAAAGCTAAAAACATTTATGTGATAGGCTGCTATCAAGTTAATTTTTAGAGTAACCCCATAATAAACAGACAACATACATCATACATCATCTAGCACACAGTCTAGGAGATTGTTTTGAACAGTTTTAGACATACCTTTGTTAGACTGTGTTTGATACAGCAGGTGTGTTTCCTTTTGTTAGAGAGATGAGAACAGAAGACGTAATATCATTAACCAGGGTTGCAAAATTAGCAAAATTTCCAGCCCATCTGTATCTCAAAAATCACACAAAAGACCTGAAAAAATTCAGACATTGGGAAAGTGACACATTTTTCATCTTTTTCTTAATCTTTATGTGGGAAGTTCACTGTGGTGCACTCGCATTTCTGATGTAAGGACATTATCCATTTCATAACCTCCCTTCTTCTCTCCTAAACTTTGCAATATACACTAAACATCCACTTTAAAAGGAACACTTGTGCATTTGCTTATTTATGCAGTTATCCAATCAGCCAATCATGTGGCAGCAGCACAGTGCATAAAATCATGCAGATACAGGACAAGAGTTTCAGATAAAGTTCACATCAAACATCAGAATGGGGAAAAAATGTAATCTCTGTGACAATGGCATGGTTGTTGGTGATGGGCTGGTTTGAGTGTCTCAAACCTGCTAAACTGTTGATCTCCTGGGATTTTCACACACAACTATCTCTAAAGTTTACACTGAATGGTGAAAAAAACAAAATACATCCTGTGAGCGGAGGGTCTGCAGGCTGATACACCTTGCTGATGAAAGAGATCAAAGGAGAATGACCAGACTGGTTTGAGCTGACAGGAAGTCTGCAGTAACTCAAATAATCACTCTTTACAACCATGGTGAGCAAAAAAAGCATCTAGGAATTCACAACACATCATATCTTGAGGTGGACGGGCTACAACAGCAGAAGACCACATCAGGTTCCACTCCTGTCAGCCAAGAACAAGAATCTGAGGCTATCATGGGCACAGACTCACCAAAACTGGACAGCTGAAGACTAGAAAAAGACCAGGTGTTTTCTTTCTAATCTTCAACTGTCCAGTTTGGGTGAGTCTGTGCCCATGATAGGTTCAGATTCTTGTTCTTAGCTGACAGGACTGGAGTCCAAGGCGTTCTTCTTCTGTCATAGCCCATCCACCTCAAGGTTCAATGTTTTGTGCATACTGAGATGCTTTTCTGCTCTCCACAGTTGTAAAGAGTGATTATTTGAATTTCTATATCCTTCCTGGCAGCTAGAAACAATCTGGCCATTTTCCTCTGACCTCTCTTATCAACAAGGCATTTCCACCCAGAGAACTGTAGCTCATTCAGTGATTTTTTTTTTTTTTTTGCATTATTCCCTGTAAACTCTAGAGACTGTTGTGTGAGAAAGTCCCAGGAGCTCAGCAGTTGCTGAAATGCTTAAACCAGCCCATTTGGTACCAACAAACCAAGCCACAGTTAAAATCATGAGATTTCATTTTTCCCTTTTCTGATGTTTGATGTGAACATGAAGCTCTTGATGTGTATCTGCACAATTTTATGCACTGTGCTGCTGCCACATGATTGGATAACTGCATAAATGAGCAGGTGTACAGGTTTTCATATTAAAGTGGACTGTAAGTGTATCTGACAATAGAACTTGTTCTTTACATCATACACACTCTGTCTACACTTACATTTTGCCATTGTTTGCAGAAATTTATTAGATTTCATTCATAGTGGAGCATTATGGGTGGTGCAAAGTATTTTCAACTAGCCCAATTTGGCATAAAAACTGCAACCCTGTCATTAACTGTCCTGTTCTTTACTGAAAATGTTCATAGAGCGAGCATGGGGCAGAGTGATTCCTGCCTCAACGGGCCTCTATGTATGCTTGTTGCAGTTCCCATTTTGACCATTAGGTACAAAAATAACTCTGGTGAGCTAATTGGGGTGCTGAGCACACTGCCCCCACAATAGCACAACCTAGAAAGGTGATCAGATTAGTGGCATATTGGTTTGTAGGTTTTTAAACTGTTAGTCACACAAATAGGTAATAAGTGTTTTGTGGTGGTGGGGGCGTGGTCGAGCGTCAGCTGTGGATGGAGAGGAGGCGGGTCAAACCGGCAGGCTTATTTATGTGGGTCTTTTTCTGCCTTCAGGGCCCGTAACAAGCGACGAGAGAGAGCTGAGAAGCACAGAGCCATGTGTGTGTGCAGAGCATGAGATCAGTGCTGAAAATCGAAAGTTCTAAATTAAAAATAAAAGCTGTTTGAGTTGCCCCAAGCCTGCCTCCCGTTCCTCATTACTGACCCAACCCAGGGAAGTCTTACATATTTCAACGGAATTTAAAAAGTGTGAAGCTGTGAATGAATTTAAGATACATGGAGTTGTTCATCTTTAAGAAGATTAATATTCGTTAAATTATTGATGTATATGGTGGGGAGCCAAGACTGCTCCTTGCTAATAACTGAATGCTCAGGTTGTCAGATGTAATGAATAGCATGCAACCACAGGACTGGTTCACATCAGTAGACCTGCACAATGCCTATTTTCATGTCCCTAGCATCCCAGAACACAGATGCTTTTTAAGTTATGTGTGGAATTGGGGGAGTGGTCCAGTACCGGTTTGTGAATGGAGGGCGGAGTGAGTGGTAAGGTTCACACACCTGGGGGAAATTTGGCTACTGAATGTTCTGTGTTGCCATGAGCAGTGGAGGGGTAAGGGGGAGAGAGACAAGAGCCTTGAGAGAGAGTGTCTCTGAATGAGTCAGCTGAAAAGCGAAAGTAAAAATACAGAGAATAAAGAGCCCTTTTGAGTTGTCCTCAGCCTGCCTCCCACCTCCTCACTCCCGACCCAACCCACGAGAAGTGTTACAGTATGCTTTCCAGGAGCAAGCTTTTCAATACAAAATGTCCATATGACAGTGGTATATTGCAAATACATCACTTTGTGACTTTGTTGAATGGTCTTAGCATGCATGCATGCACACACACACACACAGGAAGGCATCTGGCTGATTCTCACCCCCTCTGGCAGTTATCATGTGCTAAATAAAACCACAGTTGTGCACATAACTAACTATCTGACTCTCAGCATGTCAGAGTAACCACATGATTGTGGCCAGGGCAGCATGGGGGCTGATGGGAGAACGGCTACTTCCTCTTTCTCACAGCATCAGTTAACCGACGCTGCGCCATGCACAGAGAATACTGTGTAATACTCCACACTCAACAAGCACACTGTCATACATCCAGTATATACATAGACACACAAAGCACATGTGTGATATCACATATCACCAAGCATTAAAGATATTCTATTCATGTTCAGCACAATTAAAAAATCAAAGGTCATGCACAGAGTTTATTTAGATAAGTACATCATTTATATATGAATGAACTATGGCAATGTTAGCTCAGTGGTTAAGGTCAGAAGGTTGTGAGTTCAAATCCCAGCATCACCAGGCTGCCACTAGTGGGCCCTAATCTTTAAGCTGCTCAGTTATATCCTGTCTAACAGTAGTATGTTTTCAGAATCATTCTATAATATCTGAGAATGTGTCTATATTTACTTTGGATTAGTTTGTTATAATGCTGGAATATTCAGTTTTCTCTCCAGTGTTGATCTGGACCTGTGCTGCTCCGGCTGTGTTAATGTGGGTTACAGTAGAGTAAGTAACGTCAGGTACAGTCTGTGGAAAGACAGAACATGAAAAATATATATACATATAACACGCATATAAATTCTGTTGACTTTACTGTTAACTCCAAGAGGCAAGTAAAATCCTGTAAAGATGACACAAATCTCCAAATCTGATTTTACACTTTAGGGTGTAATGTTTCTTTACACCATGTGCTGTTCTGATAGAAGCAACAGAAGATACTTTCCTGTAACAATACAACAAAAGCTCTAAGGTAGAAACAAATCTGCTATAACTTATTGTAGAAGCCATGCAGAACTGAATGTAGATTTTTAAGAATACAGTACGTCTCTGATGGACAATGAGAATTTGACGAAATTTTATAGTTCCTTTTCAGTCATTTATCTTCTAACTCAAAGACTTAAAGATGTCACATAATAATAAAAATGCAGCTGAACCCAGGCCTGCATGTACACTAACCCGATCCTCCTGCTTTCCTTTACAGTCTGGACGTCCTTCAGTAATCATGTTCTTTCCACATCTTCCTCCTAAAGAGAAAAGACCTGAGAAATCACACCTCTAGTGGTAACTACAGAATTTAGTTTTCCTTATACAGAGTGACTTGGTTCTACAGGTTTTCAGTTAATCTCAAAATCTGTTTTGTGTGTGTGTGAGAGAGTGTACCTCTGGATCGCCAACAAATAAATGCCACTACACTGGGTGCCACCAACAATAAAACCGCCAAAATGCCAAAAACTGTGTAATAAAACACACCAAAAAATGTTAATAAATTTAATAATAGGGATGTGTTTTTTTCATTGCTGATTACAACGGAAAGTTTTGGCACCTAGAGGGAGGCTGCTGTGAGTCTGCTGTTTATCTTGTTCCAGTGTTGTTGAGGATGATGTAGGCGGCGAGTTTGTTGTTTTACTCTGAGGCTGTTCTGATGGAGTTGTTGTGTCTGTTTTCCTCGAGTGTGTTGAAGTTTCTCTCCTTTCTACATAAAGAATGACAAAGTTTATTAAAACTAATGACTGTTTTTATCACTGGTAGTAATATGGCACATGAAACTGGAGTAAAGCGTGCTCACAGTCATTAATGAAAAAATTTACCTTTAACAGATAATCTGAAATTTCTTCTATCATCCTGTACAGAACATGTGTAGACTCCCTGGTTCTCTTCAGTCAGGTCTGATATGAGTAGAGAGAGGTTTCCTGGAGAGTTTTTACTGACCAGTTTGACTCTGTTTCTGTGATGTCCAGTCTGTTCAGGGTAAATTTCGTGATAATGATTGCTTCCAGAATCTGTTGGCATAAACTCCCATTTTAGAGACTTTGGTTTTGTCTGTAGGTCAGTGCAGACGCAGGGCAGAACTACAGACTCTCCTGTGAACCCAGTCACCTTCTCAAAATCTCCATTCTTCACAAGTGCACAGTCTGTAAAAATGAAATTTACAGTTAATAATAGAAGTACTGCAATTATTAATACTCCCCGCTTGTAAATCACTTTTTTTTTTGCTGCAAACCAAAGCAAATTATCTGTAAGGATGAGCGTTTCACCTTTTTAAATTTTCAATATGAATCCAATATCAGGACTCGGATACCCAATACTGAACCGATACTGACTTACTTTCATTTTAATAACTGCAAAATCTTTTTAACTGTTTTACTTCAGCTAATGATGTTCTTATAATGGGAAATAATAATCCCAATTAAGATATTTAACTATGCATTAAAAACAATAAAATAGTTTATTATATTTGTTTGAGGCATGTACATTCCCTTACAAACAAAGATAACACATTACTTAATGGACATTGTCATAGGGCTACATGATACTTACATAAATCCTTTATGACCACTGACATGAATGTATCCATGACTGAATACTCAGTATTCTCTCTTAAATGTAATCAGTAACATATTCAGTTTCATTACTTAAAAAGGGAAACCTATTCAGATTACTTTCAGAATACTTTTAAAATACATGTTTTAAAGGCACAGGTGGAAGAATTATAGTATGTTTAGGTCATTTTTGTTTTATTTTGCTTCTTACTGATCAGTGTTTTTGGTTGGTAGCTTGCTGTATGATATGCAAAGCCCTTTGAAATAGTGAGTTTTTTAATTACTTGTTCATGGTATACAGATAAAAGCAACAGAAATGGATTGACACCAGACACCAGACAATCCCTTGACATTCACACACATTAAGTGTTAATTATTGTATAATAAATTTAGACACCTTGGATTGGTTAACAATACCTACAGGAGTAATCCTCTTATGTTCTGATGTGAACAGATTGACAGGGTGACCATAATTCGGGTTTCAATAAAGATGAGGTGGGTTGACAATCGATCCATGCCTCCAAATTAAATAAATCTTTACTGCTTTACTTGCTATTGACACATATATGCCAGATCTACAGAATGTAGCTTTGAAAGGTGTTTATATATATATATACATGATTCAAAACCTAACGAGGGCTGTATACAGTTACTTTATTTTTGGATTCTGAATAAATAACACTGTTACTTGTATTCTGTTACAACTCAACCCTGACTCTTAAATAGTAAAGGTTTGTAATTTTTTCTGTAATTCTGTAATTTCTTTATTATTTCTCTGGCTTTTAAGTAAAGTGTGAGGTTTTCAATGTTTTATATGATGTAGTCATATAATTCTAATATAGGCCTACCAGATATTAACTTAACATTAAACCTGCTTTCACAATGAATATCAATTTTCATAGTGTATTTAAATGCTTTACCTTTAACATAAAGCCTGACCTCTCTGTGTTCCATCTCAGTGCTGCACCTGTAGCCTCCCTGATCCTCTTCTCTCAGGTCAGATATGAGCAGAGACAGATTAGCAGGAGAAATGTTATGAAACAGCTGAAGTCTGCCACGGTAGTGTTCATCATTTAACATTTCTGTCAGATGTCCTGTTCTGTCGCTCATCCAGGTGAATGTCTGAGGTTTGGTGTGCAGGTCAGAGCAGGAGCAGGGTAACAGCACTGAACCACCATTGTGTCCTACGATATCTGTCTGATTATCATCACCAGAGAGAGCACAGCCTACAGAAACAAACATACAAAAACTCAAACTCTACTGAATACAATATGAAGTACAACATTTCAGAATGAAATTTTTATGAAAATACATGTGCTTCAGTACATTTAATTCCAAAATCATGAATTGTGTCTGTTTTACTACTACTGACTACTGACGAATTATTAGTTCATACAGAAAATAACATTTGGAATTATTTGAGAATTGGTACATCCAGCAAGCAGATAATTCTGTTTATTTGGTTATATTTTGTTTAGTTAGGATTGTACCATATTTTAGTGTTGGGTTTGATTAGGAAAGGTTCACCTCTGTCAATATAAAGCTCACAGCTCATGGTGAGAGCAAAAAACAAGTCATGAGGTTGAAGGAATTGTCCAGTTTGTCATTAAGAGGATTATTAAACACACAGGGTCAGTAGTGGAACATCATCAGCTGGACTCAAAACCCCTAATCTCTTGTTTCTCAGCCCAATTCCTAACTACTGTGTGTGTATTTTTCCTTTTAAATCCCAGAGAACCACTTGCAGTTAGAAAGCTGTGGTTAGACACCATGTTACAACTACATCTGAAAATAAAGACCACTTGGAGAGAGTAATACTACAGAATTGCTTTAAGCTGATCAGTTAAAATAAAACATAATGTAGGAAGTGAAGATGGTGGTCACTGACAGAGGGACAGCAGAAGAAGGTGTGAAATTCACACGCATCTATTTACAGCTAAGAGCAGCATGAGGAAGTGACGTACAAGTTACAGGAAAATAACTTTTCTGCTACACTTTGAGTTATTATAGATACATTCAGTAAAACAGAAATTGTGAGAGATGTAATTCAGTAGAAAAACATACACTGTAAGTATTATAGGGATGTAAAATAATCTCACTGTAGAATCCTCCTTATTCATTAGCCCACATCTCTTCATCAGTACATTTTAGACTGAAGTTAATCAGGAATTCAAAATCCAATCAAAGCTGAACAGGTCTAAATAAGGAAATTATGACAGAAGGCATGGCTTGTATGTTTACCTTGCATATAAAGATTACTGCTGTCTTTAGATAATTTAACTAGAAATACATGCTGGTCTTGAAATTTAACATTTTAGTAACATTACATTTATAAAATATAAATATATCACTGTTGACCCTATTAATATTATTGACACTGTAGGAAGTAAAGTTGTTCTTATTTAAAACTCTAAATGATAAACATTTTACAGTGTTTGGTTTGGTTGTTCAGGAACAGGGCTGAACTACGGCCTACTGTAAACCCAGTCTGGACAGAAAGCACATGAACTAAACACAAAGCAGCTGAACTAAGAACTTTACTTTCTGTAATAGTTACTTTCTCAAAATAACTTCACTCACCTGCAGCAATGCGAAACACAACACACAAAAGATACAAGCACTTCATCATTACTGATTCTTCCGCACACACACACCAATCCCTCAAGGTGAAACACACACACACTCTGTCACACTGCCTGAGTGTCTCTCTTTTATATACTTTGTCTTTCAGGAAACCTCAATAACCGTTGTCTCATTTCTCATTCTTGAAAATCTCTTTCATCACTCTTTCCATGACTCAATTTACATTTTATATGCAGTATTAATATTTATTCATATATTTCCTCATGTGGTAGTTTTATCTTACATGATAGTATCATATTTGTTATTTGTCTTAGGCATCATTTTCTCAATGCTTGAGTGTAGCCATTTCCCTTAGATGAAATAATACCTGAATAAGCAAAGTTTTTTCAAATTTTAATTTTTTTCCTCGCCTCAAATTTAAAGGCTGTTTCTATACTTTATCAGCGCAAATGAAATTTGTTAGATGACCCCTAGGAAGACTGAGGGACAGAATCAACACAACAGTTGTTACAGAGTCATGTTACAGAGGACCCACAAAGTCCTCCATTTCAAAATTTCAGTTTCAAATAAAGTTTCAATTTTATCTCCGACTGTTATAAGCCCTAACACTGGAGACTCCTTATAAAATACTGAATAAATCTTTCCTCACAGTAAACATCACCATAACAACAACTCCATTGTTAATCCATGGATGTGGTCCATCTATAATACAAATCTATGTGTAATTTGTTACTATAGAAACAATAACATATTAAAATATGAGCATGTTGATAAAAAAAAAAAAAAACTTACAACCAAATCTACTGTTAGAGCTGCTGTTTTAGAAAATTAATCAACACTTTCAGACCAATCAGATTAGAGAATTCAACAGAGCTGTGGTTTGAACTGACATATTTAACATTGTGCCCATGAGTCAGCTGACGGTGGGTTTGGGTAAGACAGATATGAAACTGATTTTGAAATTCACATGAAATTACTCACAAAGCAGCCAAGAAAAAGGAAGTAGACCAGAAATAATCAGAATCAGAAATGGTGTAAATTCTGCACATAGATGGAGAAGTATCTGACCTTCTAGCGATCCAGATCCACACAGCAACATCGATCATGTGACTTTACTGAGAGCATTAAATGCAAAACTGTAGGACATTGCTGCAGTATTAACTTCACTACTTTCAACACACGTGAACTTTAGTGTTTGAGACAAAGCTGTAATGTCCGTCAGTATATTCACCAGCAAGTGTGTTTCCCTAGACTGGAAATAACAAAGACAAATTTACCAGGTGTTAGCTTAGAAGCACTAGTTTTTATTTCAAAACATAAATAATAACAATTACAATAATTATTATTACAATCATTATTGTAAATCTAAAAATGCTGGTTTATTTAATTATTTATTTATTCTTTCTAGGTTTTTGATTACAGAGCTATGGCAAAGGGGCTAATTGGCGACATCTTGTGCCATAAAGCTGCTACTACAGCTTGTTCAGATTTCTGCAGAAAGAAAAAAGATGGCCTTTATTGTCTCGTATACATGTACAGGACAATACAATTGTTTCTTCACATATTTCAGCTTGTTAGGAATTTGGGGTAGAGCTGGAAAGCTGCTTTGTGATAATGTCTATTGTTAAAAGTCCTCTTCAAATAAAATTAAGTTGAATTAAACAGGACAATACTAGACAATCTTTACGCTGCATCACTTTCTAGTTCTGATAGACTTTTTTTTTTTTACTTAGTGTGGAAGTTTGTAACTGGTCTTTTTTTTTTAAAGTAAGTTACATTAATATTAATCTGCAGCAACAGTACAGTGTAAAGTTATGGCCTTTTCTATTTTAACGACTCTTTTTTGGGTTACAGTATCTATCTATACCTCATACTTTCATACATTTTGCTTCATTATTATGATTTTTATTTAGAAGATTAACTAGACTATTTTTTTTAAATCCGTTATGCAAATTGAATCTTAAGTTTTAGTTCATCTGATTCATCACTTCAGAAACATTGTAAAAAAATACAGTTTACAATTGACCTCTTATAGGAAAATAATCAGCGATGAAGTGGTGTGATAACCGTTACCACCCTGAAGCTGATTACTTTCCTACGGCATGTGTCAAAGTCCTCTTACACCTCAGCAATTTGGCAACAATTACGATTATTATTTGTGAAGGAATGACACAATGTACTTTTATCACTTTATAGTTACATTTAATGTTGTGGAATGTGCAGGAAACAAGTTAGTTCCTCTGTCTCTTGAGGTTAACACAGCTTGTCATGTCAATCATATAAAAAAAATTATGCATTCAACATTTTACTGATTATACCTAAATTTGGTCAATTAAAAAAAAAAAACAACTGCATGTTAAAGCTTGACCACTAGGTGCCGCCATAACGCTTCTAATGATAATTACAATGATAATGTGCATCAGCAACAAGTTATTTCTCTCCTGGTTAAAGGAATCAGCCATTCACTAATGATAACACATAAAATGGTTTATGATAGTCATAATACTAATTGTTTTACAGACACAATATTTATTCACATAGAATTTTTCAAAGTCACAACATAAGATTGATTTTAAAATTACTCACTTATTAGTCATCTAAATTTAAAAGCAAAGTAATAATAGTTATAAAGCTCCATCTATCATTAATTAAGCATTAATGTTTAATACTTTAATAATAATACTTTAACAAACAAATATTTAATGAAACCTTGTTCGTGCAGTGCTTTAGTTCAGATCTCGTGCATGTGCGAGACTGCAGACGTTTCCTCATTCTCATTTGTATTCTGATTGTGTCAGAACATTAAGACTTAATTTTCCCTCTACACCTCCATGAGCTAAAGACACCAGCTGTTCCCCTGTCCATTCCACTTCCACCCATCCATCCATCCATCCATCCATCCATCCATCCATCCATCCACACACACTTGACTTACTATCCTTGTGAGGACCTTGTTTTAACATGGAAGCTAAATAATGCTGTGCTAAATAACACCTAAATCTAACCCTAACCTTAACCTCAGTAACGAAAAAACCACCTTTTGTCTTTTTTTTTTAACCAGAATGTCTCCACAAGGTCAAAACTATCAAGACTTTCCTTCTCTTGTAGGGACATTTGACCCTACCTAGATATAAAAACATAAGTACAACCTGGAGGATGCATCATATACAGTATATTTAGATGACATAACATAACTTTCAGCAGGTAGTGAAGCTTGTAGTGTAGCTTGTAATGTTGCTGCACGAACATGTACTGCTGCGTCGTACTGCTAAAATTCAGCCCAGGATGAACAAACTTTATGTACAGTATTAACACATGTTCATAACACTATGTAACACTCATTACAGGTTATATATTTACTAATCTTTAGGTCCTCCAGGTAAGCACAGAAATGAATCTTCATAAAACTTTACACTGACTCCGGTGTGCAGCGTGAACTGAAAATTTCCGGTGTAAATTAGTAACAAAAAAAGAGCAGCACTGTAAAGGGTCATTTGGAAATCAACATCTTTAATTACAGTTAAGCACATTAAAAAAATTGACTATTTCTTCCAATGATTTAGTACTGAATATGAGGAGATCAACTTCACCACTAGCAGACATACAGTCGAGCATGTACTAAAACCAGTAACAAAAAGGGTTTAAAAAAAAAAAATAATGAAGAGAGTAGGTGTTCAAGTCAGGTTTAGTACTGCGTCTCTCTAAGGCATGAGAATCGTTTGGTCTAGCACAATGAGGATATGCCTAGACAGCTATGTAGAAAAAAGAAACAAAAAAAAGGTGTGTATGAATGAAAAAATAAAGATGATATGGAGTCAACTAGTGTGTCAGCTTCTGCCTGAATGTTTTTTTTTTCCTTGATTTTGTGCTACTTTATTGACAGGATGATCTTGGGTGAACTCGACAACACAGAACAGGCACTTGAGCTTCCCGTAAGAGTGTACCCAAAAAGAAAAAAAAAAACACCAGCTAGTTAGCTCATTGAGGTCCTCCTACACCAGCACACACTTGTAAACAGCGTTTTGCAATCACTGTAATATCTGTTCGCTAAATAGAATCAAACTAAAGATGCGTCTACAGTTCTCAATGATGAAGGTCAAACACTGGATCAGGTAGAAATGTCTCCAGAAACTATGGAAGGGACAAATTCTAACTGCATATGGTTTTGGTCACGATTATAAGACGTCTTGATTTGGATCATAACACGAATGTTAAAAAAAAGACAGTAAATGTCAATGAGTCATCTGGAAAAAGAACGGATCAGCTAATTCTGGATTTCTGAAGTGAGTCTTTAAGTACATCAGTCATTATTTATTATCGTGGGATTGTGTGCAGAAGAGGATGGTTAGGGAAAAAAAACCAAGAGAAGTCATGTTTGTGCATGCCAGGGGTGACAAAAGCAGCAGCCTGCAACCTGTAATAAGGAGTAATAAGCCATAGATTTGTGGTATAATCTTGATATTTCATAATGTCTTCCTCGCTTGAGTTGCACAACAGCTCTAAGATTATACCACAGATGTATAAGGTGTTTAAAATGACCTGCATGACAGACATGACCACTACTGATGAAACTGTGAGGCAAACATGACCAAAATAAAGAACACTGAAGCGGACACGCTGGGACGCTGGACTTGTGGCCTCCGAGCCATCACGCAGCTCTCATCTGTTGCACCTTGATCAAAAAGGTCAATCCCTCCTCTGTCGGGCATAGTGCAATAGACTAAAATTAGCTGTAAATCGGGGAACACACACACACACACACACACAGACACACAATAACACACACAACAACAACGCAAGACGACATAAGAGTAAAAGGATGAGTGTGCTTCAGTGATCCATCACTCAGCTGTCAGTCGTACTCTCATATCCAAAAAAACACATAAAGGGAGCCAGCAGCTATCATACTTTAATATATAGAAATATAATTAGTACAATTTGAGTTAAACATCTATGCCACCACTGCTCAGATGCTTTCTATGGAGTGTATTTTCTTTTCTTTTTTTCTTTTCTTTTTTTTTTTTTTTTTAAATATCAACAGTTATATCAGAAGCATTAACCACACTACCTCTAAACCCCGTTACTGAAAAATCTACAGCAGATTCATTACATCCCCACTTCTTACTCTGCAATACTGAGTCATGTTCACTACGATTCATCGTGCATGAGCCACCGCAACTTCGACGCTTGATAATCCACTCAAACGACTCGAATGAACGACTGGGTTTTTTTTTTTTTTGCTCATGAAATTCACTAACCCATGTAATCTCAATTTCTGCATGTATATTTATACGCACTGGATCAAATTCGAATATCAGTATTTTTTAAATCAGTAGTAAATTAAAGTTCAACTATCTTCAGGATGATCAACAGTAGTTTAACTGGGCAGTGAGCAACATCCATTCTGTCGAAGCAATGCATAATCAGCGATGACATCCGACTCCGTCCACCGATGACCAAGCGACGCAAATCAGCGACACATCAGGGGCAGCCAATCATAGTTCACATTAATCATCCATCAATACCCTACAACCAAAACTACAATGTTTTTTTTTAAATGAGTATAATAAATTCATATCTTCCAGCTTTGCTCAGTTCACTCATAGATAAGCTCTGTTTGCTTATATACAATAAAGTGATGCCGTATAAGGCACGCATTTAAACCGTTCTGAAATACAGGTACATAAATTAACGGATTATCACATGACGAGCTCTACTCTCCTTTGAGTCTGAGTCAAGTGAGTGCTGTCTCATGCTGTCTGTTTTATACATGTGCTTGAGATATGTGCTTTTTTTTTATTTTAACGTGTCTCTGTGTAAAACTGCAAGTGTGTGTTCTGCTCCAAGAGACTGTGACAGCCTCATGGCGTCCAGGTTGTGTTTAAAAAAAAAAATTGGGTTGATTTGTGCTTAGATCCACTCTCACATACACACTGCTGATCCTTGTCCGTTCTGCCCGTCATTGCCAGGAGCTTTCCAGGCAATGGCAGCTGCTAACCTCATAACAGCTTGGCATAATTTTGCTTGATAGCAAGCATGTGTGTGAGTCAGATGCTGTCGACGAAGCTGCCGGGAAAGAGGCCGGTTCGGCCGTTCCTCTGGAGTGTGCCTTTGAACCAGCCGTCCTCGCGCTTCTTGTGCACAAACACAATGTCGCCCTCCTTCAGCTCCAGCTCAGCCTCGCTCTGTGGAGGGTAAGACACCACCACACGGTACCTGCACAGGAACAGCCAACAGCATGCAGGTTAATCACGTGCGTTCAGGCATCTGTAACAGGGTGAAGCATTTGGGTTACAGTAAGCAGTGCGCACGCACGCACACACACACACACACACACAGTGAATGGAGGAAATGAAAAGAAAGCAACAGGAGGTGGTGTCTAAAACATTGACCTTCAGTGTAAATGACTGCATAAGCAATATGTTTCCCTTAAACAAAACATCCACTTGTGAAAGAAAAGTCACCTAGCTCTTTGCTGCGGGATTTAATTCTGTACGTCACACGCGCAAGACACAACTATAAGAAGCGAAACAAACCAAAAGCAGGATGAAACTGAGCTATCCAGCACAACTGCACAGTTATCAGCCATATCAGCAATTACAAACTGCTCCGGACCACTTTCGACCAGTTTGATCCTTGCAGCACGAGCCACAAAAAGTGAACCGCAGGGTGCGACCAGAAGTCACTAGTCATTTGCAATGTGCTAAAAATCATGTGGTCCTGCACGCATAAGGTAAAATCATATAATTAAGATCATACAATATAAAGCCTTTTTTATGTTTATCATCATAAGTGATATTAGTGGGTGCCTGGAAGACTAGTGGTTAGGTCTCGGTGCTCTCGCCACCACGGCCCAGGTTCGATTCCCGGCCAAGGAACCTACCCCAGCCACTGGGGTTGCACACGACAGTGCACTCCCAGTGTCGGTCCCAAGCCCAGATAAAACTGGGGAGGGCTGCACCAGGAAAGGCAACCGGCGTATTTAAAAAAAAAAAAAAAAAAAAGAAAAAAAAAACTGCCAAATCCAATATGTGGACCAATGATCCGCTGTGGCAACCCCTAATGGGAGCAGCCGAAAGAACATCATTATCATCAACATGTCATATTAGTGTACTTCAAGGAGCCATCTACAGGCACAAGAACATAACTACTGGCCCTATTAAGGTGGAACGTAAAATCCAAATTAGAAACTGGAGAATAAGGGGCCAACTTCAGCCTCGTTTTGAGGGATGAAAGTTTTCAAGATGACAACTGTACTCCAAGTCATTACACTTTCTGCCTTGAAAGCTGTTTCTGTGGCTACTAAACACATGAGCAGTACACGAGTAGTACAGATAATGTTTTTTATTTATAAATATGTAATTAAATTAATGAAATTAATAATTAAGTACTCTGCCTTAGGTTTGCTTCAATGGAAAAGAAGTATTTTGGAAGGAAATGGAAGGAAAATAGTAGTAAAAAGTAACAGAGTTCAAGTCACTCCTTCGAGATTTCCGACATGGGAAAAGCTTAAAGATGGAGGAGTCTGAGCTTTGCACTTTCTCAGTAACATGGGGAGAGAATGACTGTATGACTATACAACATTAAAGAATAATAAGAACTATCATTTCAAAATCGAACATGACTATAAACGGATACAAGTTATGACATTCTTTAATAAAGCAAAAATTGTAATTCTTGGCAAATTGGCAAATAAGAGGAATAAAACACTATAATGCATGTTGTAATAGGAAAATAATCAACGTCTGGGTGGTAACAGCATCAAACTACTCTCCCGTTGATTATTTTCTTAAAACAGCACGCTCCCTATTGTGTTTTATTCCTTTCATATAGAAACTATGACTACTGTATATATAGTGTGAATTTGATCAAACTCAAATAACAGAATAGTCATATCAGTAAAGCCCTGTTTAACCAAAAGTACTGATGTTCTGTCTTTTTTTTTAACCATATAAACTTGACCTCCTGTGTACATATGTCAGAGTGAGCACTAAGGGGGAAAAAAAAAAGAAGATGAAAGAAAAAAAAAAAGAGATAGACCTAAAAAATGAGTCTACAGATTCAATACTCTTATCTATTTCCGGCCTTTCGTCTAAAAAAGTACCACATTGATGTTTCTGTACCTTTCACACACTATTGGCCGTCCGTCATGTTGCATGGACAGGAGAGAGGAGCACGGTTGCCGTGGTGGCGGTGCAATGGGGGCGGAGTTTTCCTGACAGCCACTCCTGCGTGCAGCATCAGTATTTGATGATGATGATGATGAAGGTGCAGGTGTCTCAGCCTCCACAGGACAGGGCCCGGTCCGGGAATGGTTTCCACTGGCCACTGCTGTTGAGTTTGGCACGGGCATTTCAGGTGCCATGGCTCCTTGCGGCATGTCCGCGGCAACGGCTTGCTCCGCCTCCAGAGTTGGAGAAGATGGGGGAGAGGGGCGGAGTTTCTTTTTATTTGACAACAGCTTCAGCAGGCCTTTCTTCTCCCTCTAAAGTAACAAGAGAGTACAGGAGTTTACATAAACACACAGAACAAGGCTGACAGGAGCTGAAATGTTCTTACACATGTCTTGGGGAAAAAAATTAACATTATATTCTCTCATATGCTTTTATCACAGTTTCAGGATCCACATATTTCTCTTTGTGTCTCTATAAAACATCTTCGAACTTCTTCTAATGGCTGATAGACTACCAAGGTCACCTTTACTCATCAGCGAAATTAAATTAGCATCGAGAGTGAGGCAGTTCTCTGATTGACTGTTTAGCCAAGTGAGTCAGTGCAGGAGAACAGAAACAGATTCGGCCACGTCCCAAAAACTACTTACTAGCGCGCTACACAGTAATCCAAATTAGTATCTGACTATAACTACTGATACTGTTCTATACACAATGTGATATAATAGTTAGCAATAGTATCCAACTTGGGATGTTTTCTGCAATACCGTATCTTTCAATATTCTCTTTTTCATCAATAATACATAATACTGCTACTATTTTCTTTCTCACGGAGGGAGACACACACATGCATTTCAACTATCAACTGTAATCTTTGTTGTGTCCTCAAGCGCAGTTTTTCATAGAACAGGCGACAGTCAGTCTTAGATGGTGCAAGTTCTTCAAAATCACCTTGAAGTGTCACGGCTTTAAGAATATCAACTGCATTTCTTGGAGGCTGTTGAAAAATGTGAGCTATGCTTGACATCCCTGATCCCAGGAAAAATAAAAGAGGAACATCATCAGTCTAACTCAGATGGATAGGAGAAGTACCAGTCTGGGAAATCACGTATGTGGAGGAGGCTCCTGGCTGACAGACAAAACCTTGAGCAGCGAATGCGAATTATTTAATATTCATTCCTAGGTTTATGTTAATGTGCTCATCCAAATATATGATCTTCTCTATAGTAAGAGTAGTAACTTGGACAGGGACTTGTAGGGCGGATTCCGCACATGAAAGTCTCCTTTCAGAAAGCTTCACCATCTCTGTTTATTTAGCATTTAGGGATGAATCTCCAGTGTCAGCGCTTTTCTTTAGAAAGAAAAAAAAAGAGAGACTGGCAAAGAAATGACTGTTTACAGCTGATATACTGTGAGTAGTCACAGGAAGTTTTCTGTATGTTCCACAACATTAAACACATCCATAAAAAAATACGACATCTTTTTTTTTTATAAAAAATGGATAGTGTTGATTATTTTCCTATAACGCACCCTGTCGTGTTTTTTTCCCTTACATAAGAAAGCATAAGGTTTAGAAAAGTTTTACGAATAAATGTTTGTGATTTTCAAATAGATCGATCTTGTACACCAGAAAAAAAAGGCTTTTGTAATACACAGAATCAGATACACATAGCCAAGTGATAAAATGACACAAAACAACATGTATGCAGGATCATGGAAATTCGGGCTTGGTTTTCTTGGCAGTATTCTCTGCATGTTATTTGATTCAGCATTTTAACAGCACAGATTCCAGGACAGCAGATGTTTTATGCTATTAAGTATCCTCAGGCCACCATCAGTGGGTGTTCACGCACTGCACTGCAGAACATCTCTCTCTGATTCAAGCCATTAAAGACTAGTTGATTAGCTAATTAGAAGAAGTAAATGAGCACACACACACACAATTCCCCAAGTGTGATAATACATATATATGATTCTCAACTTTTTCTCAGCTATCATCCTCATCAGCAAACTGAAACTCTTGGATGTAACTGCAGTGCCTCACCTTGCAGTCCTTATCTAGTTTACAAGCAGGAGCCTGATTTGCTGCGGTGGCACCAAGAGGCTTGGCGTTACCAGGAGCGACCGGGAGTGACACCATGGCGGTGGGTCTCATGCCATCGACCTCCAAAGAAGCAGCGCTGATGTTTGGTGGGGTAAGTGAGGCGGCGGCGCAGCCCATAGCCACTCCTATTCTACTTGACGTAGGGTTCGAGGCGGAGGTGCTGCCAGGTGACGGCTGCGGACACACAGCCAGGTGAGGCAGGAAAGCCATGGCGTTCTGGGATTGGATGGGCGTTACAGCTGCAGTGGGGCGGTCCTGATTGTGGCACACAGCTAAGTGTGTGCCAAAAGAAAAGGATGGACTGTATTAATCAGTGACCAAAAATGTTATTTCTATACAATGTTACCTCTGTACATGCTGGGAGGCCAGCAAAACTGGTGGACTAGTAACTAGTGTAAGCCTCAATTAGGCACAAATGCAACTCGGAGGCTAGCTTTCAGTACAAAAGCTGAGGTTTTCACAGACATTGAGCAATATTTTAATTAGCCGTGCTTGACTTACGTCTGAGAAAGCCATAATGCTGCTGGCAATTTGCAACAATTAAATAAGTTAAATTACAGAAGGAGGTGTATATTTAAAACTATATTTTTTAAATTATTCATTACAGTGTAAGAGACGTGGTGATATCTTACCGGTCCTCACAGCGTTGCGTGCCTGGTTCACTGTCATCTGTGACGTCACATGCATGAGCACTTTGGGATGCTGACCAGGAGGCATGTGAGCTGCTGTCACTACGGCCGCCGGAATGGGGCTTGAAGGGGCGGGGCCTGTGCAAATAGGGAGGGGCTTGTTGGGGTCAATGCCACCCAGGGCAGCTCCGATCGGAGAGGACGAGGCGCTAACTATGGTGACGCCGCGTCCAGCCTGCGAGCACATTGCTAATGGCACTTTGGGCTGACTGCTGCTTGCCACCGTTCTGAAAAAAAATAAATAAATACATTTTGAATAAAATCTAAATATATGAATATGGTTTATTTATGAAGGAAAGTCCTACTGAGATTTAAAACATATTTTTTAAAAGATGGTAAGTAGAAAGCAAAAAAAAATGCAATTAATACATGAAAACAGCTGAACTAAAATGAACCAATGACCAGTGTGTGTATATATAAGGTACCTGCTGACAGGACTCATGTAGTTGCCAGGAAATACTCCGATCTTGCCAGTGTGCATGGATGTTCCTTTAAACCAGCCGTCCTGACAGCGCTCCAGCACCAGGAACATCTCGCCCTTTCTCAGCTCCAGCTCATCCTCCTTACGGGGTGTGTACGGGAACATCGCAACATACCTGAGAGACCCAGAGTTAACACACAAAAAATTTAATTACCACCTCTATGAAGAGTTGCGCTGCAAGTGTATAACCTTATGCATGAGGTCAAGCTGAACCACCACCTCATATCACTCATAAGGACATCATTTACAGTGTGAGGTCACAAAAAAGTGGACAATTATTATTTTTTTAAAAAAAAAGACACTCAGACACAGATTAGTCACGCATGTTTTAGGGTAGTGAGAGTGATGCTGAAGCAAGAGGTGAAAGGTCAGGGGATAAACTCAGAGTCAGACTCTGGGATGGGACCCGAGAGACTGCAACTGCAACACTCCCCCCCACAGTGCTGACCTCTGAACTCTCACCTGTGCTCAGTCACGCTCAGCTGCCACTGAAGGAAGAGCAGCGAGGTCAACCAGAGGCAAAATCTCACACGCATAGCAAATGAAAAACACGCACAGCCATATATTTTCTGCAAGTATGTGTGTTGTTTTAACACTTACACAGTCGGTCTCTGACGTCCACTCTGGTCACTCGCAGTGGGGGACGGCCTCTGCCCTGTGGCCAACGATGACGCAGCGCCCACAGAGGAGGATTGTGGGGGAGGAGGTGGAGGAGGAGGTAAAGTGTCCTGAAATAAACGAGCAACCAACATTGATAAACTTTCACACATTACACGTTACACTCTTAAGTAAAAAGCACATAGTAACACAACAGACAATATAAATATTTTAGCTCAGTAGACTGCAAACTGCTCTGTGAAAATATCAAGAGAAGGAACTATAGCAAGTAACACATGATAAAACATCTTGAATATAAAACCTGTAATGTGTGCTTTCTTTTCTGTTGTAGAATCCATTGTGAATGTGTGGAGGAGAAAAAAAAAAGCATTGTAGCGACGCAATACAACAGCATGGTTTACAAAACAGACTACGTGCTACAATCTGCAGAGAACATGCATAATGTCAAAAATGGGCTAAAACGTGAGGTTTTTAATCTATAAACCTGTAACGATCATATAAACCTTAAAATGGATCAAAATTTTGGAATGGATTGCGCTAGTTCATTCATTGATTCATTGATTCGTTCATTGATTCGTTCATTGATTCATTGATTCGTTCATTGATTCATTGATTCGTTCATTGATTCATTCATTGATTCATTCATTGATTCATTCATTGATTCATTCAGTAAGCACTTTATCGTGGTCACCGTTGTGGTGAACCCAGAGCTTATCCCGGGAACACTAACCGAATATGCCAGGATGTTTCTGTTGAAAAAGAATTTCTCGCAATCTACAATCTTTTCGGTATGCATCAATGTCCAAAGCCTAACACAAACCACATTTATTCTCAGATTCTTCAACTTTAACAGTAACCATTTGTTTCCTGATGTGCTGGCTACAAAACTTAAAAGCTATTAAAGTAAGGGGTCTAAAATAAAGTACTGCAATGTTGCTGCTCTAAACCATATTGTGCCATTTTCCAAACAAATCAATGCATTGAAAATGTAGAGCTATGGAACAGACACACAGAATACACACTCACCCAGGCATTCGCAGACACATCCATCACTCACAGACATGAGTGTGTGGTCTAAGGCCAAGAGGGCACTGAAGGGGGGTGTCTTAGTATCAGATGGCACACTGTTCTTGTTCCTGCTTTCCAATTTCACCTTGTGTGTGTGTGTGTGTGTTCAGTTTGGTTTACAGCTGATGTTACAACGGATGTATTTGAAATATAAATTACACGCTGACTTTTTTTTTTTTTTTTTTACAAAAACAGATTTGTATTTTGCATCAATTTATATGCTTTGAAATACAAAAAACCATCATGTAAAAAAAGTTAGTCATGTGACTGAAGTAGATCCTCACCCCAGAGTTGCCCTGCAGCTGCAATTCTCTACAGCACCAAAGACTTTTCAAACACCAATTCCCTTCACGACGCAACAATGTACCGAATCGTTGACCCTTTCACACGACACACCTTTATCATTCGCACACTACACAGTCTTTCAGATCCGCACCAGGGAGAAGTGAATACAAAGTGTTGGAACTGACCACTGGGATGGAGGCATAGCTGGTCTCTGGGGGAAAGGTGAAGACCGTCGCTGTTGTTACAGGACTGCTCGGAGGTGGAGTGACGATGAGGCCTGTTGTGCAAATGTGAACCTGTATGAAAAGGGGACAGAAAGACAGGCGCGTCAATTAACCAGAATCAACCTGTGGAAATATTGAGACTAAAGACACAAAACAGTCTCTAAAAAAAAAAAAAGTCAAGGGAATGTCTCAGATCCTCGTAAAAGAGACAGGACAAGCCTGAACGTGATGGATGTTAAGAAAAACAGAACTCAATCCCAAAGAGACACATCTGTCTTCACGTTTTTTTTCCCCCTGCCTATAAGCCTGGCTAAGCGTACACGACTTGCTCTCATGGAGAACAATCCGCCTCAACTTAACACAACTAACAGAGCTGACCTGAAAATGTCAGAACCAATAAGAACTCATCTTTGGCAGCGGCAGAAGCGTATGACACGACGGCCCCTCTGGAGCTGTTCGAGAGATCTAGCGGAGCTAATTACTGTCTATGCAAAGGTGAAGTTGTGTGAAGCAACTCACTGTATAAAAGAGTGAGAACAGGACATCAGATTAGACATGAAATCCTGACCTCTGCACACAGATGTTAAGAAACGTTTCCAGATGTTAGTACAGACAAATCCAGGCGTGGACAAATCATACATTCATTAGCAAGCCTGATGGGCAAGTGAAATCTCCAAATCTCCAAATTTCCATGATTTAGTTGTCCAGAAGTCCAGTTAATTAGGCTATAAAGTGGCCAGTAACAATTAATGCACTAATACAGACTATGGAGTACCTGAATCTCTGGGAAGGGCGACACTATACAGCCATAGTCTTTATCCTCTGCTGATGTTCATCTCAAGAAAAAGGCAGAAAAGCTTTGGCTATGAGCTGCGGTGTTCTCTCATTACACAGAAGCACGTAATTCGAGCTTGCGTCTTCACTTTCGCTTAATGAAGTATTTAAATGCAAGGTGGCAGTGTGTTGTGCTAGCGTTAGAGTTATATAACTGTTTTCTTTTTGTGCTGCACTGCACTCATCACTTTTTGTCCTTTCATGTTCTGGAAATATTGTCTGCTAGTGCAGAAGGTGGTGGGATTCGGAGAAGAACAGTGTGCAGCAGAGCATTAAGGAGAAATTTATGAACCGTGCTACATTTAAACAAATGAAAAGCATTCTTCTTTGAGTCTAAAGAAAGTAGAGTTTTTCTTTCTCCGGTTGTTGGACGTGTGAAGTAAAATAAACCGCTGGTAACTGTTATATCAACAGCGTTCTGAACCTGCTGGTCTGTCAGGCGACTGTGACTGAAAACTCGTCCTGAGCTAGTCATTTGGTTATAAAGTTATTAAGTGACTCCTAGGCCTGAGTGCTAGCACATGCTCCAACAATAGTGTTCAGCTGTGTCTCCTTTTGTTCTTCCTTAACCATCAGGCACTTTAAACATTTATCAGCTCTGTGCTTGGATTGCATAATGCCTCACTTGTGAGATGTTTTACATGAAAGCAGCTGCCAAAATGATTAAAAGTTAAAATGGATAAAATGTTAATGTGCAGCAATGCATCAGCTCATTCAGACCAATGAGGTATTAAGTTTTAATTCAAAATTTATTAAAAACCATTAACATCATAATCAGACTTGCTTCTTCTTCTTCTCTGCACATTATTCCCTTGTTCAAAGTTATTCTTAAATGCTGCCCTCCACCTCTTTCTCTCTTAAAATCTGCAATTTGTGATTTTTTTTTCCACATTCACGCAGACACTGAGGTCTACTGAAATTGAAATGATATTATTAACGAACACTCTGACCATTGTCACTGAGATTGTTATAGTTAAAGAGCTAAACAACTCCTCGATTCCTCCTCTATGAGCAGAGCAGAGACGCATCGCATTTTGGTACAAATGAATTAGATTTTCCAGGCCACATTATTAACACCAAAAAATGTTTTTCCTATAACATCCCAAATTGTTTTATTCCTCTTATATCACAGCAATTTACCAAACGATTACAAGTTGTTTTTATTTATTAAAGAACATAAATTTTTATCCATTTACAGTTACGTTTAGTGTTGAACGCCCACAAAACAAGTTTCTGCTTTCACTTGTGTTATAGCAGCTATAAATATTCACTCCCTCCCTTTCTCAAAGTTAATAAGACAGAAGAACCACAAAACGGCAAAACGTCTTTTAATCCGTCCACCATACAAGTCTCTGTAAATGAGCTGTTACTATAGAAATGATAAACATATTACAACAAGTGTTTTAATATATATCTGTGATTTGCTTCGCAATCAGCACTACTGTGAGAGCTGTGGTTATAGAAAATGGATTTAAACTAGTAATATGACTGACATTACACTACAATGTTAATCCAAAGGAAATGGAAAAGAGAATGGTACGTTCACTAAGGGGGGTGGAGAGAGTGGGTGTTGGCTTGTACCATTTTTTTTTTTTTCAGTTGAGTTGTTCAAGTCCTTCATTAACTGATTTCTGAATCAATGCTCTGTCAAGACCTGTCCTTAGAGCAGCACAGCTTTTTATGTCAACATTATCATAAATCCATGTCTTCAACAAAGCAAACTAACTTGTTGGATGGAGGGATCAAGATTATCCATAAAAAAATTTCCTCTATTTCCGAATCCCACTTTTGAACCTTTTTTTTTTATTATTATTATTTCTTTTCAGCAGTGTGCTTGCCTTTTGCAAATTAAGCAGGTAAAAATCAGCTACTTGCTACTGAACTATAAGAGAGTAAAAATGCTTCTTGAGTGTGTTATACTTAACAGACATTTCATGGCCCCCTAAAAACAGAACAGTTAGCCATATAAACACGACATGGGTAACCAATGCCACAAAAAGCTTTTAAAAAAAATAGCAAAAAAAAAATTGTGGGTTGGCAGAATTTTTTTTTTTAAACTACAGCAAAATAAAACCTTTGGTACCTGCATCATAGAGTTACATACGCATCAAGCATATCAGCAGAAAAGTGGAGAAAAGTGGAAGAGAAATTCCACACCACTCACAAGCAGTAACAAAAACAAAATGGTTCAAAGTGAGAATGCTGAAAATCTCAGGAGGCCCTAAGAGAACAGGAAAGCAAAGGAAGTTCCAGTAAGTCTCACTTGGAACGTAAAGCAAGTTTAAATGCAGATTCACACAAAAATAGGAGTCAACAGGGACACGAGTGAAGTAATAATTCTACAGAAAGGATAACATCCTCTAGTCCCTTTTAAATTTGATTCAATTTCCTGATCTCGCTCTCACGGTGCACAGGAAGTCTTTTTGCAATGATTCTGCATATTGTATAGCTGCCTAGAGGACACATCAATCATGGACACCTTTATCTTGGTCCCTTGGTCCAGAATTATCCCCAGCCTGCCAACTGCATGACCTGAAAGTACCTCTTTCTTGCTCGTGTGTTCCAAAACACGAAGAGCTAATAGTTATTACGTGTAATGAATTGTGCATGACCATGATGAGGCTAAGGTAAAGCTGCCAGATCAGTCATTAACCCGTAGCACTGTCTGTGTGTGTGTGGGGGGGGGTGGATTGGGGGCTTTGTTTGTTTTTGAAATATGTGCAGAGACAGTGTTGAGATTTAGAGTATGCTTTTTGGAGACTTGAATGACTCACACTAAAGCATTTATGCTCCTTTCGTCACAGGCTTCCGGCACTTCGGAAGCGCCTGGAAGGTTGCTGAGCATGGTGGGAAATTCACTCTCCGAAACTAAAGCGTCCGAACTGCCCACTCACTTCCTCTGTGACTGAACAGTAGAGACATATGAATACATGAGGGGGTGGAAACTGGTGGGAGCTTTGTAGGTTTCTCCTAATGTTTTAGTCATTGCTATTTCCCAACCAAAAGCTCGCTCTCTGCTGTCACAAGATAGCTACTAACTGGTGAGGGTGAAGCATAACTCATGCTTCCTATGCGATATGTGAAGCAAACCATTGTATCTTTTCAAACTGCTGCTCAGGCTACATCACAGGGCAGCTTAACAGACTCTGAGAAAAGCGCTGTCTGCCCTCTTCCTCATACATGAGCTCACATACACCCACGCTGTGATTGACAGGGGAGGGATAGTAACACCATTCCTCCCACCCAGAGCAGGCCAATTACTTCCTCTCAGATTCCCAGGGATAAGGCGTACACTTTTCTGGTGCACCAACTGTCAGTGCACTGTTTACATTTACATTGCATAACTTATGTAAATATATAAATGGTGGATATATTATATGTAAATATACAATACAATAGTGGTTCAACTATTTCTGTTACTCAAGCTGGCTGGCTGGAGAAGTACTCTTTCAACTGAGCTGTTTTGTTTTTTTTTCTTTAAACGAAATCAGTGTTTGTAGATCAAGATCTAACTACAATTTAAATGAGCTTGAACCCTCAAGTGTAAATAGTAATATGGCACAAGCTGGAATAAAAGTCTTAAGCTCTTGCATGATAGCGGTGGGAATTGGCCAAGATTAAATTAGGTGAAAAACGGGAGAATCTTATTAAGCTATTGGTCAAGTAAACCGCAAGATGTCGACAATTTATTTCGAATATGCTTTCAAATAAGTAGTTTTCAACACACAGTGTGATTCTCTAGTCTTGCAATCATATTAAAGCACATAATAATAGTTCTGCGTATATGTATTCAGGAGAGATTTCTACATATAATACCATAATCCTTACTATATTTGCACATGCATTATTTTTGTGAAAAGTCTCTGCTATTAATAATTTGTTGATAAACACTTAACGTATGATTCTAGCTTATTATAATTCCATGTGTATTGTACAATCTTTAACATAATGACCTATGAATAATTCTAAAACAACTGCGATATTTAGTAACAATTATAAAAAAAAAATCATAAACATTTACAATGTTAATAGCCTCCTACTTACACAAGCACTCAGTGTTTTTATAATTGTTAATAAATGTTACATGTTACAATGTTTATAATGCATCATAATGCTTTATAATTATGAACAGGTCATTATTGTGCAGTACACCACATGGCATAATAATGCATAGTGACACTTGCGTTCCATAATTATGACTTATCAAAGAATTACTTATAGCACATTAATTAGAGCTTTATTACAGTTTATAAAAACCCAACTTACTAAGAATCACAAGCAGAGTTATAATGATTTATGAATATGGGCTTCATAGAATGTGTTACTGAAATGAGCTTACTTGATGTCCAGTCTGGCCTGCATATTTAGAGAGTTATTTGATGGCTAATTTTAAGACTAATTTTTTCAATAAACTAAACATAATGATACTTTTTTTTTCACAAAAAAATGATCAGCTGATTTTAAGGCAGTAAAATTTGTCTGCAGTTGCATGTGTTTGTGGATATGAAGCAAGGAATTGGTTATACTTCAGCTCAGGGAAGAGTCCAAATCTTTGGCTTCAAATCATACTTCCTCTGCCAAAAAGCAATTCCTAGAGGAGTTAAAATTTAGACAAATTCATATTAGAAATATTAGAGTCACTCCTCCTATTTCACTCCCTCTTTCTCTCATAACCCTGGGTCTCTCCTTCCCTCATACACAGCCTCTTCTCTCCTTCAACTATCCTTCCAATTCCGATATCCTCATATCCTTTCACACAGGGTTTGATTTCTGCTCCTTAACTCCATCCTTTTAAAACCATTTGAAGTAGAAGAGAAAGAGTGAGAACACAGAGAAAATCCAGACTGATAGATGGGTCACGTTCGGTGAGCTGCATGATGTAATTCCAGAACTTAAACCTGGAAAGCATAACGCGGTCTTCTCATGGAGTATTAGAAGTGCGATGCGTGTTTCGTGTTACAAGCATGAATGCACTTTTGTGGTATTTGGATCGCGTAGTTAATTATTAGCATTGAAACAACCAGACAGGAATGTTTAAAAAGACTTGATTATAGAACTTTAAAATGAGAGGGAGTGTGACGGAGAGAAGGATTGCGTGACTGAAGGCTCCTACTGCTTTATGACTTCTTTATTCAGGAATAAAAGCAGAGGTGCAACATTGCCGAGACTGTTTGCTGATTGCAGGGAGTTTCGCGACTGGCACCAGCCGTCTGTCAGTCGACGTAAAGCAGCAACATGGACTAAATTGAATTAATTACAGCGAAGCCCGAGGAACGAGTTGGCTGTCAATAAAGGAAAAAGATGCATACGTGGGCGAGGGAAAAAACAAGAGATGTGAAATGGGGGGTGGGGGTTGGGGGGAGCGAAAGAGAAAAGTGGAAGGATAAAAACAGACAGATGTAAAGAGAGAGAGGGAGGGAGATCAATGCAGAGGTCCTCAGGCTACTGAGTCGTGCTCTGAGATTCGTGCTGAACGTGTTTACTGCAGTATCGTGAACGGACAAACAACAATACAGCACTGGTGTAACTAAAAAAAAAAAACGGAGTCTAATTATAGACACAAAACACAAAGGAAATGGAGCTAGCGTGTCATCAGGCTCTTCAAACCAAGCAGAGTGTTTATATAAAACAGAGAGGTACGATATAACCAGACAAACACGCTGTAAAACTCTACACGTCTATAAAGCAGCAATTGCACAGACGCCCAATCACCAATTCAAATGGGGTGTAACGATACACAAAATATTAATTCTAGCAAAAAATAAGTATTGCCTGAATGTGTGTTAGTGCTACCAGCCTGAACTTATTATTTTCTAATAACAGCACATCTTGAAGTGTTTTTTTCATCTTATGCCACAGCAACGTGACAACAATTACAATTTCGTTTTAATTAATAAACAAGTCAAACTCGACACATGACAGCATTGACAGGGATGCCTCCGGGACCAACAAGTCCATCCCTTCTTCATACTAATTTGTACACCAGAAATACCCTTTATATATACTTCAAACATGAAGGAAGCTGTTGAAGAAAAACTTTTTCAGAACTTTGACCTTGTCGTGACCTTGACCCTGTTTCGATTTTTCAATTAAAAATCTAATCTGTTCATCTGCCGGTCACAATGATAATTCCAAATAAATCCTACAAACATTCAATCACTTGTTCTCGAGATATCGTGTCAACGAGAGGCATAAAAAAAAAATTTTTTTTTTAAAACATCATACTTTATCAGTTTATAGTTACATTTAATGTTGTGAAACATCCAAGAACCAACTTCACTTCTACAAGTTCTGCTACCAGCCTTTCTTTAAGTTAATAAGATAAAAATCACAGCTAGTCTTAAAATTAAAAAAAAAAAAAAATGCAGCTAGTTACAGAGAACCCAAACAGCACAAACTTACTGACTGTTACAAAGCACTGACACTGGAGACTCCTTCCATTAAACATCTCCTTACAGAAAGCATATCAACGATTACACGTGTTTCTTTTGTTGAATAACAATCCATTTATTTTTAGGTGTAAACTATGTCGAGTGTCTGCCATACATACCTGTGTAAGTGGTTACTATAGAAACAATAACGCATTCGAATGAGTGCATTAATAGAAACCTGTTATTTGCCTTGCAGCTGGAACCACTGTAATCAACACCTAGTGACCAATCAGATTCGAGCACTATGGCAAAAATAATAATAATAATAATAACACTAAGATGTGATTGAAAGGAGGATATATATACATATATATATATATATATATATATATATATATATATATATATATATATATATATATATATATATATTTTTAACCAATACATCATTCTTGTCTACACCTAACGTAATCCTAACCTTGCTAACAAAACCTAAAGTCTGCAACATAATTACAGGATTGCTAAAATGTCCCTACGGCATCAGGTTTCCCATGTCTCCCATCAATGTGGAGACGCTGTTAGTCTCTACAAATGAAGCAAAAGAGTACACAGACACTTCCTCATTCCACTGCCATGGATAACATTCAGAGAGCTGAATAAGGATCAGTGTTCTCTCAGCTCCGTCTCGGCCTTTCCTACCGCCAACAGCTTTCAGATCAGACAGAAACCTGAGAGACTCCAAATCCGTCTCAGTAGAGGTGACCTATCTGTCCTTCTCAGTGCTTAGGAAAGCCAAAAGGAACAACACACGACAGGCTGTGCTCTTATAAGATGCAAAGCGGACGATCATTACCGCCCCGAAGGTAATCATCTTCCTATAACACATCCTGAAGTGTTTAATGAATGACAGAGCAAAATCCTCCATCGTGAGGACTTTCATGTGGTGGAAAACTCACTGAGTGACACTGGAGACTCATATAAACGTCTCCTTACAGAAAGACAGTTTTCTTGGTTAAATAACATGTTTTTGTAAAAACTGTTTATTATTCGTCTTATATTATGTGGAGCATCTGCTGCTAAATTAAAGAACATATTAGGAAAAAATCCATTACTATAAAAATCATTTACGTGGCAGCCTGAAAATTAATCAGCACCTTCTGATTTGAGAATTGTGGTATAAATCTATCTAGAAGCTTCCTGCAGCAAGGTTACAGGATGTCGCCACGCCTGTCTCTCAGATCTCAGTGGGAGTGCGGAGGCTGACTGTCCTTCCGTCATTACTCCTGTAACCTCGAAAATGGATTTTTTTTTGGTCAGTGCGGTCAAAAGCTGTCATCCATCCATGATTTCTGGAGACTCGGAAAGTGGCATAGTGCAGACAGAAGGAAACCGGTGTGGTTAAACACATCTGAGCTGAGGACTGAGCTGTTTGCATTTCATTCCCTCTCCTTCACTCATGACCCTCTGAGGCTACACACACCCTACCCTCTTTATAGAGGGATTTTTATCCTGCACAGAAATGCATTTCAAATGAAAAATCATGTGCTGTATCCATGATGAGGTAGCATCCATGATGACCACACTGGGATCATAACCTTAGATTTTATGGTGTGAATGTGTGTGCGCTCTGACGCTGTAATCAGCACTGACCTGCTACTCCTCCTGACATGAGCATGAATACTATTTCTGCATCACACACAGTCACATACTATCCAACTAACACAATAGAATAAAAAGGAGAAACGGACTATGTGGAAATGGTATTATTTTCCAGCATTTTTTACCACGGACAGTAAAAAGTTCCTTACTCTGGAAATCCATGTCTATTTTAAACACACTGCTGTAGGGAGTCATGAATATTTATATTCAAAAGTCATGAATATTCATAAGCAGACTCCCCAAAATTATTGCTGCTTCTGAATAGCTTTTAAAATACAGCTGTGGCAACATCATGAACCTTTATGAGGTAAAGTCGAAGAGCCAAATATGGAACCGAGTGGGTGTTGAACCTTTTCAGAATGCTGATTTGATACTACAGTTTATCAGCATTATATTCAATTACAGGAGCCTTGGGTAAATTTCTCTTACTCCATCTTAACGTTATCTTATTCCAATTAATTAGCTAATAGCATTCTCAACAACAGGAGAAGGAAATTGGTGTTTTAGGACATGTTGCTATGTGAGTATAAAAGAATCATCACTGGTTATGAAGAGTTTTGGGTTTGGGAAGGAATAAAACGAATACTTGCTGTATTACAGGCTATTCTGCACTTATTCCGGGTTAATTGTGGTTTCATTTCGAGCATGAGGTCACTACAGAGTTGTGGCTAATGCTCCTTGCTTGCACTATACACTCTTGTGGAGGAAGAAAAAAAAAAAAAAGTTATATCTTGGGTCCCGAGCATCACAACAGAAAACAGATCACGAGTTCAAATCCCAACAATGGCACAGCCAGCAAAGTTGGCCATACACTCTGAGTGGGAGGGAAGACATACTCTCGCTCCCCTGTCAATCACAGCGACACTAGCCAATCGTTGCTTTGTGTGAGCTCATGTTTGAGGAAGAGGGTAGATAGTACGGTCCTCCAAGTGTTATGCTGCCCTATGAACAACCGTTGGCTGGCTTCACGTGTCTTGGAGGAATCATGCGATGGGCTTCAACCTCCCCAGTTGGTAGAGGTCATATGATAGGACAGAGCTGGCTGGTGGGTGTGAACTGGCAGGTGAAAAATGAATGAAAATGGGGAAAAAAGTTTACATCTTAAATGTTTTAGACTGGGGAAACCATTAAAGGATGATTGTCCTTACAGGAGTGGGTTCCAAGTTGAAGTGAAGAGCGCACAACTACAGTCAGGTCCATAAATATTGGGACAGTGACACAGTTTTGGTAATTTTGCCTCTGTACACCACCACAGTGGATTTGAAATGAAGCAGTCAAGATGTGACTGAAGCGTAGACTTTCAGCTTTAATTCAAGGGGTTTAACAAAAATATTGCATTAACCGTTTAGGAATTACAGCCATTTTTTACAGAGTTCCT
>CM040483.1:6273594-6301296 GCA_022758105.1 Pangasianodon gigas
AAAAAAACATTGTTACATTATAATAATTACAACCACAATTAGTGTAGCAGATGTATCTCTAGCATGACCTAGATGAATGGCTTGTAAAAGTTTCTTAGTGTTGCTGCAAGCTCTGTGAATTTTCAGAGAAAATGCAATGTGCTCTTCTTACATGATGATACAAAACCTTGCAAGTCATCCATCTCTGTCTCTTTTGCTCACCTGGGAGGGGGCGCTGGAGGACAAACCACCGCTGAGCTCTCCAATGCGTGCGGCTGCTGTAGGGTTCGAGGAGCTGATGAGCACGGGCCCGCTGATCTCCATGGAGTGGCGCTGTGGCGGCGGGGCCAGGCACGGCTTATGGGACATGGTCAGTGAGGTGAACGAGTGGCGCTTCTTGCTGTTCTTTTTCTCCCCTGTTGCTTTTTGTGAGCCGTTGGCTTGGGGGCCTGAGGAGGAGGATGAAGAGGAGGAGGAGGAGGAAGTGCCCTCGGCAGAGTCGTCAGGCACCTTGTCGAGCTCGATAAGCTGCCGTGCAGCCGAGTTAAACTGGGAGACAGAGAAGACACGGATATTCAGAAAGTTAGAGAGCAATTTACACAAGTGTTACTTTGTGTGAAGCCTATTGTCGAGATGGAGATGAGAAGATAAAAGGACGACAGGATCAGAAGAGGAAGAGAAAGCAGGGGAGTGGGTGGAAAAAGAGAATCAGCCACATATTACTGTCAATCAGGAGCAGTTCTGCTCAACGCACGGAAAGCGATGAGATCGTAGGCAGAATGGGAAAAGGGAATCAGTGGAAAGTATAAAAGCTTTAGCTTGTGATAGAACCTTGCTTACTACATCTCACACACACACACGACATCCAAGCAGCAAACTCGACACCACTGCATAAAAGCAGCCAATCAGAAGTGGAACCGTGCACTAAGCTGAGTTCACCTGCATGTCCTGGAGCACATACATACTCATTACGCTAACTGAGTCAAGCTTATACATGTAGAGACACTAAAAGGCACTGTTGATGTTTAAGGCATGTGTGCATTAGCCACACCAAATACCTATGTATTACCCTGTATTATGTGTTTAAAGGGTGGAAGTCAGCCAAGGCCTATTGATACACAATAGCGGATTAGATATTGGTTGTATTCCAAATAGTTTCTGAATGAAAAAAGAAAAGTGTACCTTTATTTTACAAATAACTTTCAAAAAAATAAATCCAAAAAAAAAAAGTTTTTAAAAAATGAAATGTGCGCGTATCCTGCAACAAGACAACAATGCAAGATCAACGGAAAAGTTTGAACAGAACCAAATGAAAGAATCAAACTCTAAGCATCGTCTTTTCATTCTCCAGAACTGTGTATGACATCTGGCAGAGTTACAACAGATATGTCAGGAAGAATGCAAGTGAGAGGATCCAAAAGCAGTTATGAGGATACAAAAGAACATGGAGGGAGTAATAAAAGCAAAGAAGAATATTTTTCAAATGATATCACTTGAGTTTTCTCCCCCTCTCTATTTGACATTTTTGTTTTTCGTCATAATAAAAAAACATCTGTGATACATAACACATTAAATGCCTTGCTGGTACAAATAACTTCTTAGGATGTGCAAACTTTTGGAGTCAGCTATGACTATTGTAATTCTCCAAGTATTGTTGTTAGATCTTTGTTTCCTGAGTACATTTAATTATTCTTTAAAAATCATTATTTTATCAGTTCGAAGGTCTAAAAACAAAAATAAAATATCTAAGAATAATGACATTATTCATTACATTTCTGTAAACACTCCATACAGTCACCTCATCACCCTTTAACAGGCACGCAGAGGAGCACAGGAACAGCACGAGTGCCAGAAACAGCTATCCCCCCCTCTTCTGTCACTCTCTTTCATACAGCCGTGTTCGTGTCTCTTCTGATGTCAGCCGAGGCTGATATTACACACACAAAAGCGCTCGCTTGTTTTTGGAAACAAGCCGGCACAGTGGAAATAGCTATGGCTTTTGTGATCCTTGTCCCTCCGCCCCCTCTCTTCCCCCTCTCCCTTTATTTCTCCATTTGAATGCGAGTGGCGCTGCTGAAGATATGCGTGTGTGACAGCAGCTATTTTGGACTGTTTTGAAGCTTATTTTAGGGCCCAGGCTAGTGACGGAGAGACACAGACTAGATAGAATGAAGTTGTGAATGTTGGGAGAAAAGTGTAACTACTCTGTTGAAAGAGCGACCAAGTGAGTGAATGAATGACTTGGTGAGTGGTTGAATGAATGCCCAAGTGAGTGAGTGACTGACTGAGTGAGTGACTGACTCCCAGAGTAACTAACTGACTGCCTGAGTGAGTGACTGAGTGAGTGACTGACTGCCAGAGTTACTAACTGACTGCCTTAGTGAGTGAGTGCAAGCCAGAGTAACTGACTGACTGCCTGAGTGAGTGACTGAGTAACTGACTGCCTGCCTGAGTGAGTGACTGCCTGACTGAGTAACTGACTGACTGAGTGAGTGACTGCCTGAGTAACTGACTGCCTGCCTGAGTGAGTGACTGCCTGACTGAGTAACTGACTGACTGCCTGAGTGAGTGAGTAACTGAGTGAGTGACTGACTGACTGCCTGAGTAATTGACTGACTGACTGACTGACTGAGTAAATAAGTGCCTGAGTGAGTGACTGACTGCCTGAGTAACTGACTAACTGAGTGAGTGACTGCCTGCCTGAGTAACTGACTAACTGCCTGAGTGAATGAGTAACTGAGTGAGTGACTGCCTGCCTGAGTAACTGACTGACTGCCTGAGTGAGTGAGTAACTGAGTGAGTGAGTCAGTGACTGACTGCCTGAGTGAGTGAGTAACTGCCTGATTGAGTGAGTGACAGACTGACTGCCTGATTGACCGAGTGAGTGCCAGAATGATTGATGGATTGACTGACTAGCCGAATGACTGACTGCGTGATGGAGTTAGTGACTGAGTGAGTGACTGAGCACAATGTTCTGTGCACAATTACAGAAGGACAACTGTAAGATGTATATATCAGAACATCGAGCAATGTTGTTTACAGGGTATGAGCATGATGTTTTTTAGACCAGTGACATAAGTTCCCATGTACTGAGGACTGTTCTCAAACTTTACATATTAATAGAGCTGTGAGGATGTGAATGTGTTTGAAGACCAGAGTGACGACACAAAAGAGTGTCTATGCACGTGAGGAATAGGGAGCTGCGAGGGTACGCCTCAACTCCCACAACAGCCTCACCAGCTGTTCCATTCTAACCCATGGGGCTACTTTGCGTCAGTCATTAGTAAAGTGACTGTTGTTTTGCCACAGAAGGTTGTCACGCATCTCTATTCAGAAAGCCAATTTTAGAGCTCTGCCATTCAGGAGCTTCACTGACAGCATGGACCGTTAAAAAAAAGAGCTGAGTAATTGGCCATGCTTGCGGTTATTGAAGCTGATGATGGAGATGTGTTTCTGAATGCTTGGTAGCTTTTCAATGAGTCAGCTATACAGTCATGGATGTGTCTACTGAAACCTCAAATGAATGATGATGATGATAGTAGCATGTCCAAGAAACATGTGCTCAATTTTCTTGGTTTTTTTTTTATTATTATGAAGGCACCCCATTTTTCTTTTTAATTTTAGTCAATACCAAATCACACTAGATTCCCCAATCACACAGCTATCAACTAGGAAGTTTGCGAATGTGAACACGTGCTTTTCAAAAGGTGAAGGAAAAGTGCCTTCTCCCATAATACACAAGCTTACAGATACCCAAGATAGGCCCGTGTCAGTAGCGCCAATCCTTCCACCCAGAAAGCAGAGCCAATTATGCCCTCTGGTACTCGCGGTCATGGATGGTTGTGGGATTGTCAGTAAAACGTCTTCGCCATTGTTCCACTCAGGAACCCAATTCAAATAAATATACTGTCATTTACAGTATATGCTGATCTCCATCATGTCAGCTGTATGCTATAAATATAGTGAACATTACATTAGAGGTCGTACGAGATCTTTAACAACCATTTACTGCAGTTCTATTCAGGTAAACCCTTATTCAGTTCAATTCACTTTTATTTGTATAGCGCTTTTAACAATGGACATCTGTCACAAAGCAGCTTTACAGAAATAAATACATTCAAAATAAATTAAATCAAAATAAATTGTAAATGTGTGAATGTATCCCTAATGAGCAAGACAGAGGTAACTGTGGCAAGGAAAACCTCCCTAAGACGATATGAGGAAGAGACCTTGAGAGGAACCAGACTCAAAAGGGAACCCATCGTCATCTGTGTGATAATGAATAGTGCAATTATAAATAAATCCCTTCTATAACTGTGTACTACATGGACAATGTGCAATTGTGCAACCAGTAAATTCACTAGAGTTTTCACATGTATTCCTTATTTATGGAATATTTTAAAATAATAACGAAAACCAAACTAAAGGGAAACTCTCTGTTGTAAGGGTGCCTCAAAAGGGACAATTCTACTATAATGTACACATAAAATTGAACAGCTTTGAAAAACCTGGCAATGCTTTCCTAACTGAAACATGGCAATCCATCAGAATGTGCCTTACCTCTACGTAGGATATGGGGAAGATGCCGATCTTATCTCCCAGCATTCCCTCAGCCCAGTTCTGGTCCACGCGTCGAATTACTGTCAGAATGTCGTCCTGCACAGCAGAGAAGTGACAGCAGAGGGACAATTAGTGTAAAATAGTGATGTGTTATTAAGAAATAAATAAGTAAATACATTTATTTAATATCAATCATTTCCATCACATGGTTTACACATAGAGACCTTCAGTTATACCACCAGTGCCAGTAAAAACAATAGTTAACTCTCAAAGCGTTAATTAATTCAAGTTAATTTAATTAATTGTATTAGCCACCATTTACAAAACAATCAGTCTTTACTCTAGACTCTATATAATTTGTTTGATTCCTGTCATTTAGTATTGTAGGAGGTAAAAACTAGCATTTTCATAACTAAGCTCAAAGAGAAAGTATTTAAGAAAGAAGAAAGCATCCATGTAAAAACTTAGTTTAACTGAAATTTGACTGAGCTTAATCCAATTTAATGAGCTTATCATTACTGGCTTTGCACTCTTCACATGTGCTCTCAATCATGGTTGACCATAATCTTTCAATTCATGCTTGATGGAGTTCCTCACAAAAAAAAAAAAAAAAAAAAAAAACTACTGTTGCTGGTGCATGAGGGATGTGTTTTTGTTAGCTAGTTCGTTTAAATGTTAATGTAAAAGTTACATTAACTATTTCAAGTGAATATAAGAAATAAAATGATCAAAAGTTCAGGAAATGCATGGTATTTTCATTTGTTGTCTGGGGAAAAAAAAAAAAAACATATCGTTCGACCGCAAACCAAATATCCACAATTTCCGCCACACTGACAAATACCACAGCATTACAAGAAAAAAATTCACTTCTGAAGTTATGAATATCGTAATTGGGAGCAATGAGCTATTCATGTTGAAACTTTGCATAAACCTGCGCAACTATGATGTAGCACAAGTTCCTCACCTTTGAGAAAGGAAGGCAGTCCTTGTCAGCCTCCTTGTCCTTCAGCTCGAAGTCGTACAGGGCCTTGCACTGTGGCGGCGGCTGTGGGAGTGGCTTGATCACTTGCACGAAGCTGGCCGGGAAGAAGCCGTGCACTCCGCCCACTTCGCCGTGGTACCAGTTCTCGTCCACTTGCCGGCGCAGGATGATGATGTCTCCCTTGCTGAACTTGAGGTCGCCGGGTTCCTTGCCATCGTAGTTGTACAAGGCCTTGGCGCAGGGGAGCTGGGGTACTCCCTGCAACGAGAGGGAGAATTGGGTTAGTCCAATTTGTCCAGAATTTTAAACAACAGTACTCAAAGGCGTATTTATTCTTAAAATGTGCTGAATGGGGAAAAACAGTGAGGAGGTGTAGGAGTGCATGTGTAGGAGGTATGTGTGTGTATAGAACACTGACGGCTTCTATGCTCCTATTATACACTCTTTACTGAAGGTTGCTTAACTGCTAACAAAGAACCATTAACTGCAATCTATACAGGCAATGACTCTCAGGATTCATGCAAAAAGCAGTGGGATAAATCTCTGCCTTGCTCCAAAAGACACACACTTAATGCCAGCGCAGATTTGTCTGACTGACTGCTTGCACTGCCTCGCATTTTAGCCCCATCTGTGTTGCTTCACTCACTGACAAGCCCGTTGTCCAACAGTCCCAGAATGCTTCGGGGTTCGCCCAAGGATCCACAATACTGCGAGCTGAGACCCATTTATCAGTGTGTGAAGAGCTTTGTGGTGCTGGCCCAGTCGTCTGGAACCAGTCAAAGCTCCATTCAGCAGTGACAATGATCCACAGGCAGGGGGAAGGGAGCTCGAGTGCTTCCCCCACCACAAACTTCCTCCTCTCTGCTTCAAACACAGAGCAGAATCCTAAACAACACAGCACACAGTCTCTATGCTTAAAAAAGTGAGAGAGAGCACATAGAGAGGGTTGGCACGACTGTACTGTTTACGACTAATGACCCACAGAAGTGTACACAGGAGGATCAGCACACACACACTGCCATTAACGTGCCACGAAACGGAGAAAAATACAAGTATTCATTCAAACTTTCTGCAAACTTTAAACAAATGTCCCTGAATGTTGGCAAACGTGAAATGGGAATTGTTATGTTTCACGATCATCCAAGCCAGGGAGAAGCAGATGATGTCCGGGCTGTCAATTTTTTTTTTTTTTTTTTTTAAAGCATCGCCTTGAGTGCAAGACTCAGCTGCTGATATGCCAATCACCATCATTTTTCCTTCTGTCCTTCAAACCGGAGGGAAAAAAATGCTTCCTACTGGCTTTCTGCTAAACAGTTTATCTTTTCAAAATGCGCGTTACTTATTTCCGAATCCCATCATCTTCTAAACTACGGATAGTAAGGACATTTTCTGGCTGTTTATAACCCATATAAATGATATTAACACCAATCTGTATTAATGCACTAGTTGACCAACTCATTATACATTCAATTACATGGGTCACAATTTTGGCCTATTTAACAATGATAGCTATGTTGACTTAAGCGTGGTCTTAAATATAGGGTTCCGGACATCCAAAACTTATGACTGGGAGCATTCACTTGCCTGCTGTGCCAGCTAATACATTTAAGATTTTGAAAACCATGTCTGTTCAGTATTTATCATGCATTGTCTTCAAGCTGGATACAAACATCCCTCTCTCTCCCCTGTCAATCACAGCGATACTAGCCAATCATGGGCATCTGTGAGCTCATGTATGAGGAAGAGGGCAGAAAGCGCTTTCCTCTGAGTGTGTTACGCAGCCTTGTGATGCGGCATGAGCAGCAGTTTGAGAAGATGTAGTTAGCTGTCTTCATGTGTCCTGGAGGAAGATATCCATACTACATACTACATACTCCACTAAATATTACTGTTACACATCAAAACTACAGATAGATATAATTCATGAATCAAATCCTTTGACTGAGATCCTTAAGCGATGATGTAATAAATGTCTCAGGCCTAAAACAAGTACTTGCTAATCATAACTTCTAAAAAATACTATGGCAACGTTTTGATATTTTCTGGCTTTTTACTTAGAAACAAGTTGTTTAAGGACCATATTATAGATAGACAGTGAAATAGACTCAGATGCAAAAACAATCCAATATCCACCTGAGACTTAATACACAATCCAATTTTGTGTGCACAGCATTGTTGTTGTTGTTTTTGGAATTTACAGCCACAATGGTATAAGGTCTCTGATAACAAACCCAAAAGCTCATGGTCCAGTGCCCATGTTTAATCCCTATGTGCTTCTCATTTTGTTTTCCCCCCTCAATGTTCCTCGCTCTTTTCCTTCCCCTCCATGGGCCTCTCACAGAACCAGCTGTCAGCACATTTACAGACCAAGCCACTTCTGCCAGGAAGAAGGAAGACGGGGAACCATCTAATGAAAGAATGAAGCCAGGGTGGTCCTTCTGTGCATGTGTTTTTTTTATGGGTTGAGTGTCAGGTGTACCGTAGTAGGAGAATACTAGAAACAGAGGAACATAAAAGGATACCTTTCTGAGCAATAACATTGCGTCTGTGAGCGCACGTTTCTTGAATCCTTTCATTTCCACGTCAGAAATCAGACCACTCGTCTCAGAAGGCGTGATTGTTATTGTGTGTTTCTGATCTTGATGTACCGTATGAACCCGAGATGCGTTCCATCTACTCTGGTTATGAACTAAACTAACCCACAGCTCACTGACCCATACTCAGTCTCAACCATAGTGGACATGGTGTGTTATTTTAAGCATATCCTGTGTTGCATCATGTGTTTAAAAAAAAAAAAAAAAAAAAAAGGTGATGCATAAATCCATTTTCTGCCCCAAAAACATGAACAGTTCTGCCTGAGCTCAAGCGTCTCTGTCTGCTCTCTGTCTTTCAGCACCTGTCCTGGTGTGGGCTGGGGTAGTAAAATGGGGAGAGAAAAAAGAGGAAAAAAAAAAAAAAAAAAGAGGGAGCAGATAAGGCAATCGAACTGGTGCAACCTTTTGTCTGATTAAATGCACATTAATCCTGATCTCTGCTGAATTCTCAAATCTGATTGGTCAGGTGTTGATTCATTTTCTATAACAGCACTGCTGTGAAATAAAACACATCCGGACAATGCGGTTACAGAAAAATAATCAACTCCAAGTCTGATTCTCAGTGGACTACACTGCACTGTTGATTATTTTCCTAGAACAGCACACCTTGTCATGTTTAATTCCTTACTATTTCTTTGTAATCTCCTTCTTTGAGAAACGAGAGTCTGTATTAGCCTCCAGATCACAGCACTAAGTTCCTCTCTTGTCTTCCGTCAAGTTGTGTGTTCTGTCGCAGTCCTGAGAGACTCTAGTGCCATTTCGCGGTCGCCTCGGGCCACTATGGACTCATAGGGTGCCGACTAATCTGTCAGCTCGAATCTGTTTTGATGGCTAATGCAATTAGTGCTTGGAGCTGTCTAAGGTGTGGCAGGAAGCACAGAGCATCCACACGAGTCAACACGATGTCAACAGCCAGCTAGGATTGTACATGAGAGGGCAAACTCACTCACTCCCTCACTCACTCACTCACTCAATCCCTTGCGCGCACACACACACAGAGGGATCTAGGGTTAGGGTTAGACATTGTGAGGACTACTAAATCCTGAGAAGACCTGTAAGCTCATTCCCAATTTCTATTTCAGCTCACAGCACCAGCAGAAAATAAACTCTGCTTATTAACTAACGATGTTTGGACAGTTGATTTGTTATAGCTTGTATAATGTACATCTGTTGCAGATGGTTCTTCTGCATGTACACTTCCGCCTAATCTGAGCTGATGATAGCTATCATATGTTATTCCAAATATAGAGCGGAAAGAGTTTATTCCAGAGGAAGTTGAAATCAGTTCTGTGACATGTTTGTCTATAATGATATGTTTCCCAGACTGACGCCTGGAACTCATTATAATCACATGAATTTCTTCCAACACCGTATACTTTCAGGTATATAATCTCCATCTTTTGTAATCTGATTGCAGCTGAGCACCTTCTGGACTTGTTGCATCACCAGCCTTGTAACTGGACTTGTCTTAACAGCTAACTTTTTTTTTTTTTTTTGGTAAAAATGTTCTCGACAGGATGCACTTCTATTTCTACTGCTTTTCTCACATGCACACACCCACCCACACAGAAAATAGCCATCAGTGTTTTTGCATAATCCAATACACACAAGCACATGCATAAAACACACATCCACATGTCACACTGCGCTCAGTCAGCATGCAAATCTGAACTGCGGGTGCTTAGAGAAGTCATGTGACCATAATGAGTAGGCTTGAGCAATATCGATTTTTCCCTGCTCATGATTGTCTATTAAAAAAATAATCACGATGCACGATTTAATCGTCCAGATACAATAGCGTAACTACCATTTCAGGTTTAAAAAAAAACAGCGTATTTAATTTCTAATCATTATTATTAATATTAATTGTAAAGTGTTTGATTTGACACTTCCTTGTACACCTGTTTAATCTTTTTTTTAAGGTCAAAATAAAAAGAAAACATGGGACAAAGAAATAAAAAAAAACATGGGACTGGACAGCATGCTGGAGCTTTCACTTGCCAACAGTTAACACATTTGTGATTTGTCCACCCCTGAGTATCTAACTTCTGACCATCTTCAATAGCAACTGCACCTCAAAGAAGTACATCATGACAATTTATCATGCGAATTATCAAGCTATCAGCCATATCGCAATATACCCAAGCCCTAATAAAAGGTCAGGAGATTATTGTGAAAGTTTTGTCTGTGGGTAAATGCTGCGTGCTGGGGTTTGTTTTCACAGGCAGTAAAGAGTAGCAGTGTTTTCACAGGCAATCCTTTGTTCGAAATCTCCGTAGTCTATCAGTGTTTATTAGGTGCTGTTATTGAGGGTGTGGAGAGGAAACTAGACAGGGGATTGTCTTAATCCTCCACTCTTCCAGCCCTCAAGGGTTTCCAGTCAGAGATTACCACTGTGCATGCGCACGCACACACACACACACACACACACACACACACACACACACACACACACACAAGGAACTGGGGAGGCAATTCTCCCAAGCACATTTCACAAACACACTTCACGTTTTGTTTACTGATCCCTGCCCCTAACTGGGGGTTGCCTGCTCATGACACAGAACTATATTGAGCAGGAGGTCGAGAGCGGCCATCTTGTTCTGATTACAACCCCATTAGCTGAAATGGGCTCCTAATGGCCTTGTTTGCAGCTAGTGGGGAGTACAGCCGTCCCATATCTCACACCTCAGTCCCATCTGGTCCTGCACCACCTCCTCCACCCTGCCACCTTTCCCCAGGAGCAATTAGTCTGAAATGGGCCCCTCTACGCATACGCTGCCTCGCTTTATCGGTTCCCATAAGCACTCTTGTGAGATACAGTTGACTAACTGCTATGAAATATAGGCCATTAGACAGGCTGGTCGTAAAGCCGAGAGCTGGCCGCGTCCTCAATGATGCAGCAAGGTCACAAAGTAGGTGGCTGAACAGAAGTCCAGGTAGAAGCAGATATCTATCTCAGCTAAACACTGTGCTTCCTGGCCTTTCAGCCTGTTGATTCAAGCAGAACTCCAATCCTGATCCCATCACCCCTGGGGCCTTTTACATAGTGTCCATGCCTTTCGTAACCTTTTGTCACAGAGTCGGACATGGTCCTGTTGCCGCTTGATGGATCTTGACAAAAAATGAACCTTCAGCATTCTGGTTTCTTTGCTAGTACATTCAATACCAACAAAACATTCCATGTGTTAGGTCTCACATACGTTCCACTTATTATTACTCCAGATAACAAAAAAGTCATTAATTAAAATGACCAAAGTGATATTAGCTCAAAGATTAGCATCTCCTTTTCTGCATGCAATATAGCTTATGTAAAGAATAAAACACAATAGGGTGTGCTGTTACAGGAAAACAAGCAACGACGAGTTGATTTAAGTGTTTTAGTGATAGTGTCCCAAAGTGTTTTATTCCTCTAATACCACAGGATTTTGCCAATGACTGCATTGTTTATTAACTAAGAAAGACACGAATGACTTTTTATCCATTTATAGTTGCATTTAATGTTTTGTGGCGCATCTGCAAAAACAAACAAACAAAAATTTCTGTTGACTTAAGTTATAGCAGCTTTCACGCAGCTTATCATGTTACTGAGAAACTAGAAAGTGAAAAGTCCTCCATCATGAAGACTTTCCCATAGCGGAAAACCTACTGAGTGGTACAAAGTGCCGACACTGGAGACTCCTTCCATAAATGTTAAATAAACATCTCCTTAAGGAATACTTCACTAGATCAGTGCCAGAGTCAAAGTCAGAAAGTGAGCAAAACAAAATCCAAGAAAAGGGAGTAAAATAAGAACACACACACCGGGCCGGCTGTCTGGACAACAGATGTGAGTCTGGACCAGGATCACACACCAACCTGATCCTTCCAGTTCACTTGACTTCTACCTCTCCTTTTCCTCATACCTCCACCCTCAAGCCACAGTTCTAGTCAACTTCTATAATGCATATCAGACATAGATGATGTTAACCAACACACACACACACACACAACTATGGTATTTATTAATACAGCACACACCCTCTGCACAATCCTCATTACAGCACACCTGCTCCACAGTCATCGGGCACTGACCTCCATAAATTTCCTTCTCTCCATGTGCTCAGCCTTTGCGCATTAAACTGTAATTTGGGGACTCGTGGGAATCGCAGCCATTTAGCCTGATCGAGACAAGCTGCCTGGCAGCGGCCAGTGGGGCTTGTGGGAGCCAGAGTCCTTGCGTGTGATCAAAGCTGCCCAGGCCTGAAAGTGTGGACAGATGAACCATGAGGTAGACATGTGCAGACCTAGAAAACTCGAGGACAAGACTGAACTTCGGTTTTGAAGGAGAGGGCAGCGTTTCACCGAGTGAAACATTAACCATATGGAAGTGTAAAGGCAGGAGCATTTTGTAAGCTACATATTAGTCATCAAAAAGAGTGTTTTAGCAAGGAGGGAGTCTGGAGTTTATGGGGGAATTATGGAATGGAGCAAGGAAGCATGTGGTATTCATAAAAGAGACTCTGAAATGTTTGTGTGCGCGTACATGCATGTGTGTGTGTGTGTGTGTGTGTGGTTCGTTTTGAGTACAGTATCTGGAAAGGCTGAGAGAATAGCAAAAAAAAGTAAAAGTGTACACCCAGCCTTATAAATGTAAAGTGAATGTGGCTAATTAGTCCTCAAAAGCTGGTGTGTGTGTGTGTGTTTGTCTTTCTCACTGCTTCTCTCTCTATGCATCTCTCTCTCTCCCCATCTCTTTTTCTGTGAGTCTCTCTCTTTTTCTCTCCTTGTCTCTCTGTGTCTTTCTCTATCTCCCAGTCTTTCTCTCTGTTAGTCTCTGTTTCTCTCTCTACTGGTCTCTTTGTGCATGTCTCTAGTTCTGGGTCTCTCTCTCTCTCTCTCTCTCTCTCTGTGAGACTCTCCATCTCTTTCTCAGTGTGTGTCTCTCTCTCTCTCTCCCTCATTCTGCTTGTCTCTGTGCGAGTCTCTCTCTCTTCCCATGTCTTTTTCTGCATGTCTCTCTGTTCTTCTCTCCTTGTCTGCCTCTCTCTCTCTTTGTGTGTGTGTGTGTGTGTGTGTGTGTGTGCATGTGGCAGCAGGTCTTTGGCCCAGAACAAATCATGTCTAAGTGCATTCAAAAAGCAAAAGAGGGATCTCTTTAGCATATGCGAACAGAAAGCACTACAAAGCTGTATGATTAAAACATTTCTCCGTCTGCTTGTTCCTTCGAAGACGTGACTCAGCAGCAGCTGCATCCACAGCAGGCTCTAATTTCATTTCCACTTCCGAGCTTCTCCCATCTCTCTGCTTCTAAATGCCTCTTTATCCATCCTCTCCTTATGAGGATCAGATCCTCCACATCGCTCTACTCCCTCTCTCCCCTGCTTTTCAAACCTTCTACATGTCATTTTCCTCTCCCTTCTCACTCCATCCTTCATACTCAGAACCTCTCAGAGAGAGAGAGAGAGAGAGAGAGAGAGAGAGAGAGAGAGAGAGAGAGAGAGAGATCAGTAGGATCACACTGATTAAAACATTAACAGCATTAAAACAGCAGTTGACATTTGGGCTTACTAGCTAAGTGTATCTGAGCTCATCAGTACTGCAGTTTAATTTAGGAAGCAAAATAAAAAAAGCATGTTCATGATTAAACTAAACGGTTCCATGGAATTGTAAGAGCGCGTGAAACAATTTCATTCATAACTAAGCAAAGGTTGGAAAAAAAAATAATCATTCAGGAGAAAAAGAGTCAACTCTTATTGGTGAGCTGAGCCAAATGATCCGACTCACTGCAAACGGATAAAGATTTATTTATTTATATGTATATATACAGTCTATGACAATTTTCCACTCTCTGCTTCTCAAATGTGCTGAAAACTGAAAATAAGTGAGGTTTATTCACGCTACAACACAACTAACAATCACAGACAATGTGAGCTAAATCTGCAACAGACACAACTGCATTTATTTTATAGTCTAATTGCGTTTATATTTAAAAAATTATTATAATATCTCTATAAGGGGTATTGTAATCTCTCTCTCATAACATTTTTTAACAACAATTACAAACTAATTAGAATAAATTAACTGATTACATTTATTAAATAGTAAAAATTGAACATTTGTGCAGAATTTACCATTTTTCGTTCATTCATTACAGCATTAAATAAGCAAAATCTTCTTTTAACATTTAAAAAAAATGCAATTTCGCTGGCAATTTGTGAGCCAGAAGATCGTGATGTCTATTGTGTATCACAGAAATGTGTTTAGGTACAGTGATGTACTGTATTTTTGTCATATTGCCCACTACTTGTTTGAATAACTGCTATATTTCAAGGAACACGCTTAAATCTGTGAAAGAAAAGTCTGTTTTCTGTTTATTTAAAGCAATGAACTGCAATAATTCAGTTCCCAAATGGGTTGAATAATCGTCCTTTCAATGCTGAAACAAAAATAACTAATTATGGAGCCCTGTGTTAAATCTGGACTCTTCCAGGCTGACGTCTGACTTGAACCCTTGTGTACGGCTCCTGTATAAGGTGCTATTTCTAGACCAACCTGGGATTAAATGCTGCTTTGGCAAGAGTGCGGGCTGTATTTCCCGTCTCTTCGCTAGAGTAGAGATATGAAACCAGAACGAACGCACAGACTAGAGTTTGTGTTTCTCAGAATGCACATGAAACTGTCTCACAGCTGATGCTTAGGGAATGAGACTGAGTGAAATCTCACACCTAACCGTCAAGATTTCCACTCTCCAGCTGGTCATCGAGTACACACTAGACCCAGAATGCACTGCTGCTCTCCTCGGAAAGTGTAGCAAGCAACCAAATAAAGCTTGAAGCATAAACATACACACAACAAATGCACTTTACAGCATTATGTCCCTCTACTTTTACTGGACTTTAACATTCTCATTCTAATTCATTCTAAGACTTGTATGGAGGACGATCCACATAAACGGTGTGTGATTGCTGATATGGTGAAGTTTGCTGTAAGGAGATGTTTATTTCGCTTTATGGAAGGAGTCTCCAGTGTCAGCGCTTTGTAAGAGTCAAACTAAATGTAACTAAATTTTCCGACAGTTCAGGATGGAGGGCTTTGCGGTTTCTCAGTGCCAGACTGAGAAAGAGTGAAAGAGAGAGATTGGTGAGAGAACGATGAAGTTTATAGGCTTTATAAAGTCTGCAGGAACTAACTTGTTTCTCGGACATTCCGAACCACGAAACGAATAAAAAATACGACTTGCTGTTTATTTATAAATAAAAACGCGTAATCGTTGGTAAACTGCTGCTGGAGCTGCCGTTACAGAAAATGAATCATCACCTTCTGGCCAGTCGAGAATTTGGCAGCACGGGGGTGTAATCAGTACAGGTCAGCACTGACTCCTGTTTCTGGACGTGCTTTAGCTTGCTGGTATCTTTAGACTCGGCATAAGGATGTTTTCCAAGCAGACACCAGAGCATTTCTGTAAGAGCGTCTGCCAAATGCTGTAAATATAACTGAGAACACCAAGTGTGACCAAGATGATTCACTGTGGAGTCCTAGCTGCACTATTTACTCTTTAAGTTCAAATGCAATGAGATACAATATGGTGGTGTCTCGATATGACACGTTTTAATACAGCAAAATAAGCAGTGCCTGAATATGCGTTTTATTATAAAAGTACAATAAATGAAATTTAACAATGCCACCATGTTTCTGTGATCCTTTCAGACATATAGTAATATATAACAAAACAAAAGCTGTGCATTAGAATTGCTAGCTAAATGGTGGGACTCACAAGTGGGCGTGACTGTAGCACAGAGCTTTTCTTAATCTGCTGTTAGCTAGTTGTGTTCTCAGAGTCACGCAGCTAGATGTGTTTTTGAATGCTGCGCTCTCTTATACAGAATATGAACTTTTCGATCGCAACGGTGTTTCCCTAGGCAGGATAGAATCAGGCTTCCTGAATGCAACAGAGAGCTTGTGTTTTTAATACATTTTGCACTTAGTTCTTATACAAGTCGCTTCCAAAAGGACTGAAATAACTGATCTGATATTATAATAATGGCACATGAATATGAATAAGGATTAACTTTTGGGAGGGTTGGGGGTGGGGTGGGGTGGAGACACGGTTGTTTAATGGTTAGCGCATTTGCCTCGCACTTCCAGGGTTGGGGGTTGTTCTCCCTGTGGTTCGGGGGTTTCCTCCGGGTACTCCGATTTTCTCCCCCAGTCTAAAGACATGTGTCGTAGGCAGATTGGCATTTCCAAATTGTCCATAGTGCATGAATGAGTGTGTGTGTGCGATTGTGTACCCTGCGATGGGTTGGCAACCCATCCAGGGTGTCCCCCACCTTGTCCCCCGAGTTCCCTGGGATAGGCTCCAGGCTCGAGCCTGGGTATGACAAGTGGTGCAGAGGATGGATGGATTAACTTCGAACAGGTATTAGCGCTGGTGTAAGGTCTGCATCCACCATTCACTGGCTGTTGTAACTTACCAGGAAGCTAGGATTCCTGAGTGGTGCAACAGAAAAACGTATGCCCTATCGTCCCTAGATCACGAGTTCGAATCCCAACAATGCCACAGCCATCCGTGGCCATGTTTCCTGGGTGGACGGGATGGCATGCTCTCTTTCCCCTGTCAATCACAGTGACACAAGCCAATCATGGGCATCTGTGAGCTCATGCATGTGGAAGGGGGCGGATAGCGCTTTCATCAGAGTGTGTTACGCAGCCTTCTGATGCAGCATGAGCAGCAGTTCGAAAAGATGCAGTTGGCTGGCTTCACATGTCTCAAAGGAAGCTACTCTAAAGCCTCTTCTAATTCAAAGTGTAAGTGTGGGCTTGATTAAGTTGTAGTGTTTATTGCACCTCATGTAATATAAGCGCTATTTTATGAGGATTTTATAGCCTACTATAAACATATTGTTCGATACACACAGAAATATCGAATCGAGAGCCTTGGATCAAATGTTACGTATCATTACACCCCTAAAAGCTTTAGTAAGGGGCAGGTTGTACTCAAAATTAAACGCCGCCGTCATTTATCATCTTCCTATTTCGTTCCCAGCAGCCTCATTACACGCTGGTCAGATCTGAAAGCTCAACTGGTATCAAGGTTTTACAACAATACACTCTAGCGATATGATTCCACTTAAGCAGGCTGTCAACCCTCTCAGTACACACTCGGCTCCCACTATTGATAGAGTGAAGTGCTCATTTGAATACGTCGCGCTAATTATTAATAGAACCTCGTGAAAAAGAATCATGTGGCTAAATGCAATGTAGCTTATCAGAGGTAATTAATTACTGAGGCAGTAATCACAGTGTTCAGATAATTAGCACATCATAACATTCTCCTATCTTAAATTAGGTTTGGCGTCAGTTTTCAGCAGCAGTGCTCTCCAAAACAACCATTTTCAAGGTTTCTATGGCAACAGGTAGTAAGCTGTGATGTTATTATGGGGTGGAGAGCAAGGAAAGCTGTGTTTGGTTACAGGGTGGAGACTGGCGATGACAGTCTAATGAGGTTAAAGAGGTTAGCTGTACAGACTTTATCAGTAAGCACACAAGCGCATGCATGCACACACACACACACACACACACACGCACGATTATTGTTTTGAAATGTTAGAGCAGGCAGTTATCTCTCATTGTGGATCGATTAGAGGCCATGTTTGTGTGTTTATGCCACTCTAATCTGTCACAGAAAGTCTGCTGAAAAGACACATCAAGAGCCAGTGGTCCCCTATACACACACACACACACACACACACACACACAGCTGATTAGCGGTGTTTCAGCACTGACTGTTGAAGTCCTAGGCCACCCACAGCGCTGGATGTCTGACAGTTCAGAACATTACAGTTACACAGTATAATAATGCTTAGTCACGAGAGAGAGAAAAAGAAAACGAGACGGGGGGAGAGAGAGAGAGAGAGAGAGAGAGAGCAAGAGCAAGACTGAGGCAGAGAGCAAGGGCAAGAGATACAGACAGAGAGAGACAGAGAAAAAGAGATAGAGAGATGACGGCAAGAGAGAGAGACAGAAAGAAATGAATTGATTTCACAGTGAATGAGCAAGAGCAAGAAAGAGACAGAGAGACAGAGCAAGCAAAAGGGAGACAGAGAGAGACAAAAACTGAAAGAAATGAATTGAATTCAGAGAGAGACAAACAGAGGAAGAGAGAGAGATGGCCAGAAGGACAGAGGGTCCGACAGAGAAAGACAGAGAGACAGACAAAGAAAGACAGAGAGAGAGAGACAGACAGGGAGAGTGAGAGAGAAAGAGAGAGGGGGGGGGGGGGGGAGAGACAGAGAGAGAGGGAGGGAGAGAGAGAGGGAGGCACGGATAGCAAGAGAGAGAGAAAGAACTGAATGAAAGCACAGTGTGTGATGTTACTGAGTGTATTGAGTGAGTAGCTTTAAATCCCACACTCTGTGTTTATAAGTTATTAATGCACCGCTGTGTCATTTCTAATATGAAATGTACTTACATTCTGACGTGTATGTTACACTGGTGTGAGTCAGGTGTTTCCCGATGTGCTGACAGCAGCCGAGAGCCGTTTATACACACACTCACACTCACACACACACACACACACACACACACACGCTTGTATGTGTGCGTAAAAATGTAAAATGAACTTTAATTACTCTGTTTTTCAGGTCTGTGTTTCTACCTCTTATGTTCAGACACATCAAAAAGCATCACTTACACACACACACACACACACACACACACCATCCCCAGGGCACAATATTTTGAAATAAAGAGCTTGTAGTCATGGCTACAGTGGTATCGCCTCATTGCGCCATTTGATGTCTCCCCCCTTGTGAAATGTAACCTCTGGGTAAACATTCAGACACACACACACACAAAACACAAATTCTTCCTGACAAGCAAGAACAAAAACATATTCAAAAATAACACACACACACCAGGGATGTAGTTTACCACAATGCACACAACGAGTATCATGTGTATCATCAGGGTTTTGTTGCACACTTAACTTGTTTTGTGAAGCATTAAGTAAAAACCTAGCGCTGCTGTTTTCCTGTCACTTTACAAGCAAGACTCCATATCGTGACTTCCAACATCCCGGAAGTGTCTTCAGGCATGGACATTTTTACAATCTCACCCTCCCCTGAGAGGAACTTCTAAAGAAAATTAAAGAAAAGACAAACTGTGGGCGTTGGAAGATCAATTATCTTAAGACAAAAACAAAAAAAAACCTCATATGGTGACTAATGGGGCTGACCCGCACATTCTCACTCTCACACACATCTTTGGGAAATCATCCTTTTTGCTCCGCATGACTTCCTGCGAGCAGCTGAAGTGGCAAAGAGAGAATGAGAGGGGAAATAAAAGAAAAAAAAAAGATAAGATGATGAAAGACTGAGCACAGTGAAAAGAAAAAAAAAAGAATAAAACAAGTGCTGCAAGGACAAAGATGGTTAAAAATAAAAAGTCAAAAATGAGTAGACGAGTGTGTCAGAAAGAGCAAGAAGATCCAAGAGCGAGGAACAGTGTGATCCTGTGTGTGTGTGTGTGTGTGTGTGTGTGTGTATTTTAAGTGTAGCCTTGCCTGCAGGGCTTTGGCCTTAACAAGGGGCTGCCATGACACAGGCTCGGGTCAGCCAGGGGTTCTTGCGGCATGAATGATGTCATCACAAAGGGCCAGTGTGAGTCAACGCGGCTTGGCTGGTCACGGGAGCCAGCGTGGGAGGCGTTTATACACACCAGGGTACAATAAACTGCAGTCCTACTGAGTGTATTAAAAGCCTGACCAGCTAACACCGCAGAAGTGCACACACACACACACACACACACACACACACACACACAGACACACACACACACTCTTCCAACCAGACTCCGGAAAGAGGAGTCAGAAGCAGAAAAAAAAAGACTTCACACATCAAAGAGAGGAACTGCAGGATTTAGCTGCGAGCTCCTGGGGAAGCTCGTCTCCTGACACTGAACAAAACACAGCCACCGATGGACAACATTTCGGGAATCTTTCTAGCTCTGTGTGTGTGTGTGTGTGTGTGTGTGTGTGTGTGTGTGTGGCTTGCCGTAGGAGTATGCATGCCGGGGTGGGGGAGTGGGAGAGCAGGAATGAGTGCCAGAAGCAGAAAAGAATGCAAAAAAAAAAAAATTAATAAATGAAATAAATAAAAAATAAATAATAAATAAATAAAAACACTGAGGGCTTAAAGTAAAATCAGAAATAAAAATTACATGTAGGAAAATTGTGATGACAATCTCGGTTTATTACAGACAGGATCAGTTTGTTCTGGTGAATGTTTATAGATTAAACATCACATAAACAACGATAAATAATACACACACACACACACACACACATACACATATATATACACGCAAGTGGATTAAACAATTAACTAACCAGTTTCAGCTGTTTTCAATACACCGAAGAATTTTACCATTTCACAAGGCGTGTCTTAAAGCCTGTTATATCACAACACTACTGAATTCTCAATTCTGAATGGTTAGAAGGTGCTGTAGTAGATGTACAAGTAGTGCTGCTGCAAATCAGAGGTTTATATTTATCCTAATGTGCTATCACTTCTATAGACTTCTACACAAAATGTACACTTTTCTGGCCACAAGCTTCAGAATCTTGATGGATGGAATCTGATTGGCTGTCCACTCTTGTGATTTCCATCAGGAAAAAAAAACTTTTGAACAATTAACTTTAAGGGAGAGAAACAACTGTTAACAGCTGCTACAGGTTAAATGATATCGGGAACTGACTTCTTTCTTCTTTCTTTAATTAATAAAATTGTAATCGTTGGCAAATTGCGGTCGTATAAGAAGGACTGGAACACTTCGGGGCATGCTGTTACAGGAAAATGATTAACTTTAGGGTGCGGATGGCATTACACCACTCCTGAATAAAAGAATCTTATTCATAAGCTAAACTTTTAATATGGGATCTAGAAGAACAATTCATAAAGTAAAAAAAGTTTAATAAAATGGTGTAGCCGATGTTGCGTTAGCAGGCTGCCATTTTGGATACACAGGAAGATATTGAATTTTCAATCATCACCAAGCTTGACAAGGGACAAAGAAAGTGAAAACAGAGGAAAAAAAGAAAAAAAAGAAGAAGGCACTGGAGTGGGAATAAACGTCTTCCACCACAGAAGAAGAAACTACCTATTTTCCCCAGCTCCTGGCAGAGAGCAGGCAGGACACACAAGCACGGAGATGCAACTGTATATGTCTGTGTGTGTGTGTGTGTGTGTGAGAGACATTGTGAAAAGCATAGTGCACGCTACGTGACTTTCACAATCTCAGAATCGCTGTACTGCTCACCCTACACTTTAATCGCTTGTGATCTGTTGTTTGGTGGACGTAGGGGTGTGCACACAACAGGAAAATAAAACGCAAGTGCTGTCTCTCATGTGACATTGGCTATGGTAGTTGTTTCTGCACTCTTTTTTTTTTTTATGGAAACATAACGTAAGAGAAAAATTTAAATGAAGGATTAGGGCTGGGTGATATGACTACATAATATTGATGTCATGATAAATTGTCATAGCACACTTTTCTGAGATGTGCATATTGTGATATTTTTTCAAAAAATAAATTAAATACTTCTTAAAATAAATTACAAACTGTTGATGTTAAAATTTTGCATTTAGTCTTTAAAATTTGAAGAAGTTTTTGCCAATTATTATTATTTTAAAAAAAAATCGAACAGTTTTTTTTTTTTTGCAGCGCTACCATATTCCTGGCACTTTGTGAGCAAACCTATTTATCATTATCCACATTGTGTATAATGTGTATATTGTATCATAGAAATGCCTTAACAAATCGTGGTATAATCTTTTTTCATATTACCCAGCCCTATGAAGAAGTGTTCGGGGAGACCTGGGCAGCGAAGAAAGCCTGTTCTGCAAAGAGAACTGGAGGTACAGTGCAAAAATATGTAGCTATTTGTGTCTATACTGTGTGTTTTCCAGTAAACATGTCATGTTTGTTTGCTGTTCCTAACAACTTTTGTGTATTTGTGTCATGCTGAATCATTTCTAAGCAATAGTATTTTGCCCTCACTCTCGTGCACAAACAGACTGATGAAAGAAACTGGATTCAGGGATCTGCTGCGCGTGACAGCAGACGAATTTCCTCACAGACTCTCACTGGCTGTTTCTCAGCGCTGGTCTAGCTACTTTTCATCTGCGATTTTTTGAAGATTCATCGGCAAGAACGTTAAACATGCTTAAAAATATTGGAGCATCTGCGACAGGCCAAGAAAACTGCATGCACCAGAGTACATGAGCAAGCAAGGGGGGTGTCGCCGATCCTTAAATTTACTCAGCACCAAGGAAATCAGCGCTAAAATTGTGTCGTGTGCGCTCAGCGTAACTGGGTCACATGCAGTGGTGTGAACCTTCGTAACACTTTCACACAGGTAGCCCTTAACTGTCATTAATGATGATATAACTCTAACCATTAATCGCTCCAGCTATTCACATGTACATGTGTGTCTCAGGGGGTTCAAAGAGTAGATTTCTCTTTCTCACACATGAGTCCTGACCCCACACACTTATGACCTTTCACCCTGACTTCTGACCCCCTGCTGCTATTTCTTTGTGGGGTTCATCTGGGACGCCTCGGCTGACAGGGTCAAAAGTGTCTTATTTAGCAATTAACAGGACAAAAGATTATAGCAGATTATAATATCAGCATTTAACAAAAGCACCTTGTCATACTTTACACCTATCCACATGTGACACAACAATTAGATTCTTAGATTAGATCCTATAAAAAAGATTTGTACTTAAATATTACAGTGTTTTTCAACCTCATTTTTGTATGTAGTGTGAGTGATCAGTTATAATGGACATATAAGGGCAGTTATTGCATTCAATAAAACGTTTAAATGCACAATTATACAGTATAGTCAGCTTCTGAATTTGTCACTGTACACTGGTCTACTGAATGTCCCTGAACAAGCCGAAAAAGCATTATTACTCTACACCAATGTGTACATAGACGTCTGCACTTTTCTGGGCACAAGCTTCGGAATCTTGCAGTTTGCATTTTGATTGGCTCTCTGCACTTCCATGTGAAAGTAGGTTCACAGAGGTTTGCTTGAAGCAGTCAGTGGTGATTAAAGCCAGCTTTCCACTGCCAGATTATACTGTTGCAGACAAAAATCACACTTTATAAAAAATTCTTTGTCAGTTGAAATTAAACAAATTGCAATATAAAACAGTCTTTAATTAGACTTGTCTATTAGGACTTGCAAAATAAGAAATATATGCAAGCCTAGGGGCAGTTGTTGAATTCTGTTGAGAAAACTTTCAAATACACCGTTATCTAGTCATCGTCTACAGGCATGTTTCAGTACAGTTGCGTGTTCAGTGTTCCTAAGCAGCAAAAAAAAAAAAAAGTATTTTGTTATATTCTACACCTGTGCCTTTTTGTACACTTTTCTAGCCACAAGCTTCAGAATCTTGATGGTTGCAGTTTGATTGGCTCTTTGCATTTTGCATGCAGGGAAACCAAAAAGCTTTTCAGGCCCGAGATTGTTGCTGGACTGAAGGTTCCCAGAATCCTGTTTTAAAAGTGTTTCGTTTGAGGACTAAACGAGATAATTGTTTGCTTTTAGGCTACAGGAAAAGGTCTGTGGTTGGTCATCTGCCATGTCAGTCAAATTTACTTCTTTCTGTGAAAGTATGCAGAGCTTGGCCATACCAGACTCTTTAGTGAAAGCTAGGAGTTTGGCTAAAAAATAATGCGCAAAAAAAAAAAAAAAAAATTCTGAATTTCCATTTATTGGATTAAATGCCTGTGGATTAATATCGAGCGTGTGCAGGATCACAGTCTGTTAAAGTAAAACCAGCAGTTCAGTTTTGTCTCACACTAACAAAAGGTGACCCTTGAGCGTGTTTGGTCAGTAAATAAGTCTCTTACACATACACTCACTTCCTTCTGGTCCTGTGAGCTCAATATACGGCTGGCTCGTTTTTTTTGTTTTTTTTTTTACCAAGTTTGGCTTTTCTAACTGCAGTACACTGAGCCACGGTGTCAGGGGTGACATTTCATCCTCGGGCCACTACAGTTCCGACACCTCGCTCTTTTGCTCTTTCAATCCTCCATTCCATCTCGCTCCCCAGCACTGGTTCCAATTCCCTTCACGTCTCCCGCACCCCCATCCCTTTATGGGCTTGACAGCTGGGTATGTTGGTGGAGCGTCACACCATGTGTGGCGGGAGCCTCGTTAGGGAGAGCTCCGTCTGTCTGTCACGTTAAAGGAGACACAAAGAGATTGACAAAGATAGAGGGTGGTGATCGGGGGCATTCGGGTGGAGGTTTGGAGCAAATGAAAACGCAGAGAGATCAAAAAAAAAAATACAAGCCACATTTGTGTGCTGTAATCTCTCTCAGCTGGTCCAGTGCAGCAGAGAGACTGAGAGCTTCTTAACCTGTAACAGGCGTCTTGTAATGCATTAGCCTTCATATACACAGACGTTTAGCATAATAAATGCACATATGGAAAAAAAATACAGACAGCAACCTGACTAATATACAGCATCCCACTCACCACATAAACTGGGAAGACATTTCCACTGTTTACCCTTGCTCATGCATCTTGAGTATCAAGATTATAAGGATAAGAATAAGATAAGATAAGAATGGATTAGAATTCTATGGATAAGAATCGCGGTTAAATGCACCAAAGCATATAAAAATCTGACTGCTTGAACTAACCACAGAAGGTCTGAGATGTTTTAGTCTGATGTTATAAAGGTGTATACGTCCATCCCTTTATTTAAGCCACATGACAGCCATCCCCTTCCCTATACATTATGCATTATGCGATAACACAGGTACTACTTGGCGCCCTCAAGGAAGTAAACAACATAAAACATAAAACAACCCATGAGAATGCCCCAATGAAGTTGCTCATAACGATCCGATTTGCATGTTCGGATGCAACACAGTGATCAGATTTTGATCTGAGACTCATTTGTCTGCAAGTGTAAAAGCAGGAAGCTATCCAGATACAAACAGAGGAATAAACGGGGTCCAAGTATATGCGTGTGTGTGTGCGTGTGTGTGTGCGTGCGTGCATCCGAAATCAGAGCCTAAACAACACAACAGCAAAGAGCTCCATGAAAGGAGCCGACGCCGCCAGCACAGACCTCCGTTACTGGCATCGCTCATGCGCATACCTGAGGCCCACTGCTTCCCAAAACACACACACACACACACACGCACACTGCAAACAAGTCTCTGAAGACACAAGGCATTTTGCTGCATCGCCGCTAGCTCTCACAAACAGATCCAAGGGAAGCATGAAGAGATTAAAAGACTAAAGCTGCCAGTGCGACACAGTACATTCAGGGTGGTTTCTGTTCCTGTTGAAATAAAAGAACACTTGATCGATATTGAAAGCAGGTGAAACAGAAAAGTGCCTTATCCTGGCACACACACAGCTCATTTCAATGGTGACTGAGCCAAATGTTGGTTGTCACAACATTTCTGCAGTCAACAGATAACTAACAATACTAATCTCTCTAGCTCTCTCTCTCTCTCTCACACACACACACACACACACACACAGTGACCCTGCTGCAGATTTTTACCACTTCTACAAAAAAAAAACGTGCATCTGTGGGGTGGAGAGCAAGAATTAAAAGTTTCCTGGCCGTTCAAAATAACAATATCAAGTACAGACGTAGGAAGCAGGTATCGTACAGTAACCTGGTCATCTGAGCAGTAAATCTATAAGGGCTGACACGACCGTAACCCGACACCCGATAGACGGCTTGAGGAGAAAAAGCTACCAAAAGCCATCAAACTGAATCTGACCAGAACAAAAGAGCCGATGACTAAGAGAGTAACGTGAGCAGGAAAACGAGGCTTGATTATAGGGACATCTGTGTTTTGGTCCCGGTTCAGACCAAAAGTAAGACAGATGAGAAGACAAAACAAAAACAAAACAACCTGCTGTCATGACAACCATGTAGGTTCATCACCACATGAGCGAGAACACCTCGCCGCAAACTTATAATAGAAGTACGCACACACACACACACACACACACACTCTCCATTATGTGCACCCACAATAACAAGAGTACCGACATGTACCCTTTTCCCTTTGTCTCCGAGTCCTGCATGTGCCTGCATGCACACGCGTGATAAGATCCACTTAATACTGTCTCTCTTGCCACGAAAGAGCACTAAAGAACTGTAACATGATGCTATCAGGGCTCGCTCACACACACTAGTGTCATCTAGATATAGCAAAAAAAAATTTTTTTTTAAAGTGACCTCAATATGCATCATAGCATTAATTGATGTAAAACAGTCTAACTTAAAAATATTATTCCATTAATTTCCTGTGCTAATACTTCCTGTTTACCATCCTGACACGGCCACCCAATGTTAACAGCCAAGAGGGATGCATCAATCTTACTTTTTAACATTTTCAATACAGATATCGGCGCTCGGAGATGTTTATTTAACCTTTATGGAAGGAGTCTCCAGTCTCAGCACGACAGTCAGAAAGTCAGAACATTTTCCACCATGAGAAAGTCTTCAGGACAGACGAGTTTGCACTTTCTGGGTTCTTGGTAACATGACAAGCTGTGGTTTTGAGACTCATGATGGAACTCCTATAACATAAGTGATAACAGGAATTAACTAGTCTCACAGATGTTCCACAACATTAAATGTAACAATAAACTAAATAAAATAAATTAAATCAACTTTGTAGTGGTAACAGTAACTCCGGGAACTCACAACCTGTTAAGGGTCCTTATTAATTTAAAAAAAAAAAAAAAAAGCTGGGTTGCTACAGTCCCACAATCAACTGCGTATTTTGAAAAGAACAAGTTTCTGTTTACATCTCAACAAGTTGCTTAGCCAAGTTCCACCATAACTGTAGTTACAGTAATTAGTCGTGCCTCAGAGTTATTGGTGTTGGTTGTGGCTTCACTGTCAAGGCATTTAACTGCTACTAATGTTTTACAAAATTCTGGTTACTGCCTTTGCTTTTGTGCTCACACTTTAACTTGGAACTCAGCCTGCTGTGATATTTTTTGTTCATATATTAAAACTATTATCATAGCTATTTAAGGCTCAATGATTAATTGATTTTGAATCAAAATCTCAATTTCTAAAAGTACGGTTCATACACCGCATTAGGTGCGATTCAAGACGTGACTCACTCGATAAGTGTGAAACCCCTTAAATAACAAAACACGAAAGTAGACTGGCAATGTCAAGCCTAGCATGACTCCACAAACATGATACGTAGCCCAGCTGACCATCACGTGAACGAAGCAAGCGCTAGTTAGCAGCAAAGATGGCGGAGGCTAGCAGTAGTGACCCTGGTCCGACAAGCGAACGCGAATGTAACAAAACATGTGAAGACGACCTGGAAATATTTTGGCTTCAGGAAGACAGAAACCCGAAAAACAGTGCAAACAAACTTATACCAGCATCTCAGACTGTACCACAAATCGCAAAACATGATGACTGTTTAGCTAATCGGGATAGAAGAAAAAAATTGCACGTTAAATCGAAATCGCAACGCTGGCAAAAAAAAAAAAAAAAAAAAAAAAAATCGCAATTAGATTTTTTTCCA
>CM040483.1:6301396-6330089 GCA_022758105.1 Pangasianodon gigas
AACGCAACGCTGGCAAAAAAAAAAAAAAAAAAAAAAAAAATCGCAATTAGATTTTTTTCCAGAATTGTGTAACCCTATATCAATTTCAGTTTTATTTTTAGTTACCTGTAAAAACAGTATGCTTAAAGGTGTCTTGCTGATGTGTTAAAATGGCGCTTGAAGGCTGCTGCATGCTTGTGAATGACGTTTTGTGTCCGACTTTGCAACACTTTGGGCTTTGGTGAGGTCACGCCCTCACTCATCTCTCATAGAAAGCCATCAATTTCTGTACAGAAAGCAAATGGCTGCTCTCACAGGCCAAACACAGTAGTTCACAGTCAGGTGGTAGCCAAGCACCTGCCTGACTCAACAACACCTAAACTTCAGACAAGCTACCATTCAAATAGAAACCAGCCTGAACCATTTGGAGAGTGCTTCTTTAGATGGTGAGTGAATACAGCTGGATTGAGGGGGAAAAAGAATGAAAGAAAAAAAAAAAAACTCAACTCACCCTGACCGCAGTGCTTTTGGTCTGAGCTCTTTGGGGCTGCGCTCCTGGGTTCGCATGTTCTCGAACCCCCCCTCCAGCCGAGCCGTTGGTACACCCCGTGCCTGCTCGCCAGGGTCGTTGCTTGATGCCATCAAGCAGGCGCACAAGGAGGATGTTGCTGGGCAACTCGTCCACGCCGCTCTCCACAAGCGTACGACATTCAGGGCATCGCAGCTCACCTCGCGATCCCACAATGCCGAGCAGACAGCGGCGGCAGAATGTATGCTGGCACGGCAGTACCTTGGCGGTGGCGTCCAGCCGTTCTAGGCACACCGGGCACTCAAGCAGATCCAGCAGGGCCGATTCGTCCATGGTGGCGCTTGTGCTGTCCCTCGTTCACTCCAACTGGCCTCTCAGATGAGACAGACACATTTTGCGCGTGTGTGTGCGTGCATGCGAGAGATTCGAGAGTGTCGAGGTTCACCTCAGCTGTCATGTCACTCCCATACCACGACCATTGTTGCGTTATTACCAGGCACTGCAAGGAGACAGAAACAAAGGGGCAATGTTAGATTTAATGTAGAGGAACAAACATATACAGACTTGAGTCCAGTAAAGATGCATTTGATCCATGAGTTACAGAGGCACGGTGATACAGCAGGTAATGTTGCTGAGTCACAGCTCCAAGATCCCTGAATGCAACACAAACTCAGGATACTGTCTGTGTGGAGTTTCTATGCATGTACTCCCTGTATCTCTGTGGGGTTCCTCTGGGTTCTCCGTTTTTTTTGCCCCACCATGCAAAACATGCCAGATAAGCAGGTGGACTGGCTATACTAAACACTTGTACATGTGACTGAATAGACTGGCATCCTGGCATTCAGGATGTATCCCCGCCTTGTGCCCAGTATTCCCAGAATAGGCTCTGGATCCACCATGACCCTAACCAGGATGAAGCTGAAGCTGAATGAATGAAGAACAGATTAACCGAGTAATGAAATTTAGTCCACACGAACAGGTTACAATCCTGTAAATACTCGTTCTCCATTGCCATACTAACTTCAAGTGTTTTGTGCTTCGAGGTAACGAGGTAGGATATCGGATACTCTGTGGAATGTGGTGTGTTTAGGGAAAACTCCATCATCAAAACAAAATCACTTGAACGCCTCAGCGAGAGTCAGATTTCAGTCGGCCAGGGAAAACAACCTTCCAGACCTGCTAAACCATTCTATTAGCATTAAAACACCTCTACAAACAAAGGACCTTATACCGCGTTACAAAATCACCGGTACCCAGCCAACAGGCAGACAAAAGGCTAACAACACACACACACACACACACAGAACACAAGTGTGTGAGCTGGCAGCTGGCTAGACAAATACACGATCAGCACCAAGTCTAACCTAAACCACATAGGTTACTATTAACACATTAAAAAAAGTATGTGCGAATATTATGGCACTTCAAATACAGGAGCAGGTTTAAATACCACTACTATAGGACAGTATGCTGTTTGGGAAGTCTTAAAAAAAAATTCAGACCTTCAGCTGTGACTCAAAATGCAACAAGGAGACAAGTCAACACAGCAGAGGAAAAAGCAAATTGGAAAAATGCGAAATTAAAAATGCCGTAAACTTTTAGACAAACACAGTAACACAATGTCCCTTTAAACTGCTCAGCTTGGTATAATCCTGAATTATAATATAATTCTGCATTTTACAAGCACCTACACACACACACACACACACACACAGACATATATATATATATATATATATATATATATATATATATATATATATATATATATATAAATATATATATATAAAACTTTTTTTTTAATTTATTGTGTGTGTGTGTATATATTATATATATACACACACACACATACATATATATATATATATATGTCTGTGTGTAAAATATAAAAATATATACACACACACACACACAAAACTGAGAAGAAAAAAATACTATAAAGGGCTAATTTGGCCATTCATGTTTCAAAACTCTTCACAGGAAGGTTACTGAGGGCTCTTTTAAAAGGTTCCGCCGAAATCCGAAAAAAGCCGACTTTCCCCGAACCCTGTCTTCCACACGCGAAGTAAACACAAGCGGATAATAAGTAACCGAGGCAGTAATATGTAGTTAGCGTTAGAAAAACAACAGTGTTGTTTCCCAGGCTATCATTAGCCAACATTGTTTCCGTGCAACGTTACAAATGCGAGCAGAAACAAAACTTCAGTCTGCTACAAAACAAACAAACAAACACAAACAAAAAACAAACAAAAAACTAAACAAAAAAGGCCAAACCTTAAATACAACTTTGCCGCAATATGGGATGATTTCTCCAGTTGACGCAACACTACTCTTAACACATCTAAAGTCTCTCTCTCTCTCTCTCTCTCACACACACTCACACACACACACACACACACACACTTCCCAAATTACTTTTAAATCCCAAATCCCAAGTTGAGTACTAATCCAGATACATGAATATAACTTCTATAACATTTTTTTTTCTGAGATCACAACTACCTTCAACCCGACCTCTCCTTCCTCTCCTTCCTCTCCTTCTTCTCCTTCCCTCCTCCTGTTCTTCCTCTTCCAGAAACAGCCGCTTAAAACTGGGAAACTTGGGAAAAGGAAAAGGAAAAGGAAAAAGGGACCCTGAAATCTCGATCCTTGAGTCGATCCAGATGTTTACATGTTCACATCTGGTACCTTGAAGTCCACAGTAAATCTGGGTGCTTCAGTGTATTTGGTGATCCGAGTCGCAGAGCTTGTGTTTGGAATAGTTTTAGGGAAAACAAGGAAAAAGCGAGAGGACAGAGACCCCGCCGCGTCCAAGCGCCATGATCAACTGAGCTGATCTTGTGGGACACGCAGCCATATGAGAACAGCCGGCAGGCGGGAGGGAGGATTTAAAAAAAACAACAACAGCTAAGCCTGGTTTCAATGCCACACGAAATATTTCAGCGAACACCAAAAGTCGTTGTTTGTTGGTGTTTACATTTTCCAAGTAGCTCGAAGTCGTCGAGGTTGTACAAGGAAGCAGAAAACTGACTGCTAACGAGCCGCGCACTGTGCTGTCCTGAGTACGTGCTGGAAAATTTTTTGGTTGTTGTCTCCGCCCACATGGATTCAGAACCTACTTTAGGTTGTGACGCAAAATGAGAGGGACGCCTGCAGACACAAATGCTGTATCTCATTCTAATAAGTTTCTAAGTTGTTGTTTTCTCTTTCACAGAGGATCATTGGTCCATGTATTTGATTTGGCACAGTTTTTAACCCTTCCTGACGCAACCCTCCCTAATTTTATCCTGGTTTGGGACCAGCACTGAGAATGCACTGTTGCATGCAACCCCAGCCACTGGGGTTGGTTCCCTGGCTGTGAGTCGAACCCAGGCCGCAGCGGTGAGAGCACTGTGGCCTAACCACTAGTTCTCCAGGGACCCCTAATAGGTTCCTCAGTGCTAAATTTAATATCGAAAGTGCATAGATTTTGTAACTCCTCTAACCGAGAATACTAAGCACATTTTTTTCGAATGCAAATTCTGTCGTGCCTTTTGGGATGGAGTGCAAGTTTGGTTAACTGATAAAAAGGTACTTGATTTGAACTTGTCTTTTGTACATATTAAATATGGGAACTATGAAGAAGAAGACCATATCAGTTTTTTGATAAATAACATATTATTGGCTAAGCATTTTATCCACAAATTCAGATTTTTAAACTCTCCCCAATGTTTATAGTATTTAAGAATTATATGGTACAATATCTAAAAGCCCTGTCAAAAATTAAAAATAAAAAAGCTGGGTTTTTGACATTATTTGATAAGTATAATTTGTTATAAAAATAGTGTTAATACGCCTGTGATAAATTTGCTATCATTGATGTGGCTGCAGTAGTGTTTACTAAGTTACTATGTATCTTGTTGAGCTTTGTCAGGTTTTCTTTTCTTTTCTTAAATCCCCTGATTAATATTATGTTGTGTCTAAGCCCCTGTTATAAGGTTGATTGAGTTGATTGTAACTTGAATGCCATTTTGTTGTAATATTCTTCATTTTCACTGAATAAAAAAAAAAAAAATGCTACATCTGAATTTGCCTACTATCCATCCTAAACAGTATCCGAGATTCTAATTAGTGTGTCGCAAATCGTAGTATATTGAAATGAGCATCCCAAAGGTACTCATTTCTACTATTTCCAGAACATTCTAAAAGCTTAACGTGAAAAACGCTTAACGTGGCTTAATGTATTAAAACAACGACCAGGGAAAACCATTTTTCTCTCACATTTCTCTTGTCATAAACACTATCTACTGCTAAGACAATGGCACCGTAATCCGTGTGGAAAGACAATGTTTACGTTAAGTGGTTTCTCCCCCATAGCAACCTGTTATAAAGAAAACGTTTAACATGACTTAATGTATTAAGACAGTGATATTAAAAGACCAAAGATCAGTGCACACCTTATTAATAAAAAATACTATATACAGGCAAGCAGATGAACCCAGAATCTGAAGGCAAGGCACAAAGTTTCACATTAAGCGTTTTCCCATAGAAAACCATTATAAAGAAAACACTTAATGTGGCTTAATGGACTAAGACTACTAGGTATCATCACTGTCTTAATAAAACAATGATTGTTTTTCCACTTGGATTACGGTGCCATTCTCTTAGCAGTAGATAGTGTTATGACAAGAGAAATGTAATTGAAAAGTGGTTTTCCCTGGTCGTTGTTTTATTACATTAGGCCACGTTAAGCGTTTTTCACGTTAAGCGTTTTAGAATGTCCACTATTTCTGGTAGATTTTCAAAGTGTTGAACCATGGACACTTTTTCCACTAATATTGCCCACAATATTATATTTGCATTTACTACTGTGATACTTTTCAACACAATGACATAACAGATCTGATCACAGTAAGGAGCGAGGTAAAAAGGTGAATGAAAACACATCATGGAAGGTGCTGAATCAGGTCTGACTACAATAACACCAATAAATATGAAAACTCATACAGAAATTCCCAATGTGCAGAAGTAATTACAGTCATGATGTATATGAACCTAACTGGTGCTAAGTGCATACAGACACGTTGTGTAGTAATGAAGACGGCATTGCAGCTCCATTTATCAAAGCTTTTCAACAGGTATTCCACCTGGCAGCTCAAAGGTCAGATTTCCAGCTGCTTGCCAGACTGCCACACACCCACACACACACAGTTAACGTGTCCATTACATCACATCTTCATTGCTGTTTGAAGATTGCCAGATCATTATGGTACTTCAGTCTCAACGTGAACACAAAGACATAAACAGAATCTCTAGGATTTATATTACACTAATCAGTAATAACAGAAAACACAAAAGTCCCTGAAGCCCTTATGTCTAAATTTCCCCCTGTTCTCTCGAAACAAAGGCAGGTTTCATCCTTGTAACTGAAGCCCTGGCCCTTCATCAAAAACGTTCAAGGACTTAAGGCAAAACCCGGTGATTTCCAGAATAACAATGGCATGCAATAGGATTAAAACAGGCATCTGTAATATATATACACATCAAAGGTCAAGAACACCGTCTGAGCTTCAATCCACTCGTCAGGTCACATTCAAGTCAGAGATTGCAAAATATCATAAGGTCACATCACCAGTGAATAGCCTCAGGTTTATTAGCTCTTTGCTGTCTAGCTCTGCTATCTCATTAAGACTTGATCTCACATTTGGGTAAGGGACCCGTTCAAAATGAAAGCCAAGCAGACTGTGTTCACAATAATTAGAGACCATAAAACATTAAACACACCCTTGTTGACTTCCCCTTATGAACATGACACAGTCGCAAGTGGCCAGTTGTAGCACAAGGACAAGAGGACTTAATAGAAAGTTTTGTTTTTTTTCATATTACACTTGACAGTAAGCACAATGTACTCTCTTATATAAAAGGTTATATCTAGCACCCTCAAGAGTTTATTGGTTTTATTGCTCTGGCAGAACCCACCTACACAACCCATGAGTACCTGACAGCAGAAGGGTTTCGCTTTCACAAAACGGTCTAAGTAAACCCTCTTTAGAAAGTTAGAATCATCTGTAATGCATAGACAGAGTAACTGGCTACCTGAAACACCAAAAATTTGAATAGAACTAATTAAATGGGGCAATAGGTAGTGGTGCTGCCCCAAATCTCCAGGATCCTGGGTCTGATCCTGAGCTCGGGATACTGTCTCCATGGAGTTTCACAAATTCTTCCCGTATTGGCCTGGATTTCTTCTAGGTTCTCCAGTTTCCTCCCACTGTCCAAAAGCATGCAGGTAGGCGGATTGACTACACTTGACAAGGAAATCAAATCTCAATCCATTATAGGCAAGTTCTGATCTTATAAGTCCAGTTATTATGACTCAGTTCTTTGGGAGTCTAAGGGGTTGTCTAATAATATTATTTTAATGAATAAATTACACAAAAAACCCTTTAGAATGGCTATGGAGAAACTGATAAAGGTGTGGAAAATATTATTGGGACACAGGGCAAACGTGCTGCATGCAGTCATGATGACAAAGCTGTATTTACCAATTATAGAGATAACTAGTTTCATTTGGGCACCATAAGAGCACCACAGCACTTTCATTCTCCTGGACCGTTTTTTAAAAAAAATCACTAGGACTTCCTGTTTTTATCACTCCCACCATCTCAACCCGAGTTTGAGATCAATGTGTCTTGTCTGCTACAAACTCCAAATGTGACAATCAATGGGAGTCATTAGCAAATGAATGTAGGGATTGCATGTGTGACTGCACATAGAGATTTTTAGTGTTAAATTGTGTCACCCAGGTACCACAATTCCTGCCATCGAGGATGGTGGTGGTGGTAGCATCATGCTCTCATCATGGTTTGCTTTTTAGCAAGAGGAACTGAAAATCTTGTTACTATCAAGGGCAGCATGGATGGAGCCAAATACACACACATTTTGATTTAGGCATTTTCTCTAATTCCTCATTGCGAATTTTCTCCAACTCTTCCAAATTAGATGGAGAATGTTGGTGGATAGCAATTTTCAAGTCATGCCACAGATTTTCAACTGGATTTAAGTTTGGGATTTTGATTCAGCCATTCCAAAACACAAACTTTCTTTTTTTTTCAAGCCATTCCTTTGTAGTTGTTGCCCTGTGCTTTGGGTCATTGTCCTGTTGGGATGTAAATTTCACATTAGACACTGATTTCTGGCTGACTGCAACAGGTTCTCCTCACTAATTTGCATGTATTTGGTGCCATCCATGCTGCCTTCCTGATTCTCCTGCTAAAAAGCAAACCATGAGGAGTACATGATGCTACCACCACCATCTTCGATGGCAGAACTCTTACCCAAAAAGACTGAGTGCTGTAATGAAATCAAAAGGTATTAGTTTAGGGGTGTGCACACTTATGCAACCAGGTTATTATAAGTTTTTTATTCTTTTTCTTTTTTTCCTCTATTTCTATTTGGTTAGGGTTCAATTTTCACATTAAAGGTGGAAAAACTTCTGATTTATCTTGGTTTCTTTTATTACATCACAAACACCTGCCATTTTAACAGGGGTGTGTATACTTTTTATATCCGCTGTATATACCAGGCAGCTGCATTGCAAGCCTGCATTACTGTTATAGAAAATAAATAAGCACCTTCTGACCAATCATATTAGAGAATTCAACAATCATTCGAGTTATCATTTGGTGACATCGTAATAATAGAAATGTGAGTAACAAGTTTTTGATATATCTGGATTTTTAATGTTATTTAAGTAACTACATTTAACCTTAAGATTTCAGTATTCCTTTTTTGTTTTGGCAAAGATGCACGACAGAGTAAAGTCTTTAAACATTGAAACATTTCAAACGCACTATATATACACAGCAGCTAACATTTGCCTTGCCTTGGCTTTTGCATTTTCAAATTGAAATCTTTTCTCTATAAAGCTGTATGAAGCTGTATTGCATAGTCTTTATAATTATCACCACTATACAATGCAATATGATACATTTCCATGAATATTAGCGCTCTGGATCTCAGCTCGGTCTAACCCCACAAGTAGTATGTAGCTGAAACATTTTCCTTGCTCTGGATGCAGAATCAAAAATCTGTCTGCTTGATAGCAGGGTAAAATCTGTGAAATCTTATAAAACTAAGATCAAATACATCTAAATACACGTAAATACAATTTGAGTGTAATTGGTACACTAACATTTCCCAGTAGTTCGACTCTGGCTTCAAGATTATCAGTCGTTCAGAATAAAGACTGTGCCTGCATCTTTAAAATACTGTCAGTAACAGCGTGTCACACATTTCTTAAATGGAGAAGTGTGTGTGCATATGAAGAATGAAGTGTGTGTATATGAAGATTTCTTAATGCATCTTCTAGATGCATGTGTGTCTACATATTAGAGCCTCTCTTTTAATGTAATGGATTTCCTTCTTTCTTTTTTTTTAGTCTATTCTGCCCACACTGCTGGCCCATTACAGAGCACTGCAGCAAAGCAAAGGACTGCGGTGTGAAGAGCGCAAGGGCAGAGGGAGAGAACAATAAAAACGGAGTGATTTACTCTGATCTCCATGCGTTTGAGGACACTGCATTCTAGGAGCGTGAAATGAAGAGAGAGAGAGAGAGAGAGAGGTGTTGTGAGCGTGTGGGGATACGGGTAATAAAAGGAGGCTGATTTATGATTTCTTGGCCCTTGGCTGGCATCTGCGATCTCATTGGACCTGGCAGTAACCTTCAGGTTATATGTCACTGTTGCCTGGAGACAATTACCACACACCCTGGGGGAGGGGTGACGGCTATCAGGGCCGTGGCTAACTTCCTGGATGACCCCCAAAACGATGTGCTAATTTGATAAATCACCAAGCTAATTATAGCTGGAGTAGGGATTATTTTTAGAACTACACAAGAGCACAAGCTGTTTGCAATACACACATGTAAGAACCTTCTACTGTATCTTGAGTACTGTGTAAAGATTTAGTAAGATGGGAGTTAATAAATCTCAAATCTCATTGGTCAGAAGGTGATGATTAATTTTCTTTAACAGCAGCTCTGCCTGCAAGGCAAATCACAGGTTTATATTAATGCGCTTGCTCTACTATGCCATTGTTTCTATAGCAACGACTCATTCACATAACTTGTATGGAGGACATGTCACATAATCGAAGTCTAATAATAAACATTTTGCGTTGTTTAACAAATTTGTATATATTTCTGAGGATGCTTATTTAGCATTTTTGGAAGGAGTCTCCAGTGTCAGTAAGTTTTTCCACCACTGGAAAGTCATCAGGACAGAGGAGGTCGCACTTTCCAGTTTCTCAGTAACACGACAAGCTTTTTATTTTTATTTTTTGTAAAGAAATAAAAAAAAGAGAGGCTGGTGATGGAATGACTGTTTGTAGTTTTTATAATGCAAGTGATGACAGGAACTAACTTGTTTCGCGGCTGTTTCATAACATTAAATGTAACTATAAATGGATACAAAGTACAACATGTCATTCTTTAATTAATGAAATATTATAAAATGTAATTGTTGGCAAATTGCTGTGGTATAAGAGAAGTAAAACACTTCAAGGCATGCTGTTATTGGAAAATAGTCCGGATGGCATCACATCACTCAGTCATTGATCATTTTCCTAAAACAGCACACCGTGTCATGTTTTATTCCTTATTTGTCACATTTATGCTGGATTCTCAAATGCACTAAATAATGCATTTACTCAAGAATCACATATAATACGGGTCAGCTGTTGGATTCCACACAAACATTTATCTGAATCATTTACACGTGAAACATGGATTTATTTATGATTTCATTTGTTAAAGCTATTTGTAAATTAAGATCTATGTCTTTATAATTCGTTCTTTCAAAGATAGGGCTGCTTTTTTTATTTTAGAGGAAAGATTTATTGGTAATGTATTTTCAGCATTGTAGTTTGACCCCAGCACTTTCGGGAACATGTAAACAACTGTAATTATTGCTCCAGCGTTGGATAAAACAACATAGGAACAGACCTTTTTTTTACTTACAGTATAATGGTTGCAGTTTTGGATTTGCATTATATATATAACTTTTATTGACAACAACCTCCTGCAGTTAGACTTCTTTTCTAATAGAGATTTAAGCAAACCAACCTTCTGATCTTTTCTCTCAATTCTTGACTGTTGTATTTACACCTTTGCTATAGATGTGCTGAATAAAAATGCTGAAGAACTCCTTTAATTCGAATTCAGCCGTTGATTGTTGTAATAGTGTTGGACAGGAACTCATAACAGCAATTATATGAAAATAATAAATATGAATCTTGAGAGTCTGTCTTATTATTTTTCCATGGTTGCACCCCAGGACATATAAAAATGGAGCTGCTTTTCCTGCTAGTGTGCAGAAGACTCACTCATTATTTATATGACAGCTGGGTTATTGGCTGTAAAAAAGGACAGAGAGATGACAAATGCTCTGTTCTCTGAGCATGAGTGAACCCTGACAGGCGGAATACCGGATTAAGTGATCCCTCACAGCTCGAACACCTAAGTACCACATGGCCATGACAACTGATCCATCCATAAAAACGAAATTACAGATTCAGGCTTTAAATTGCTCTCATATATAGCAGGAAGCTGGAGCTGGATTGGTTTTAATGGCCTGCTGTATCAGTGCAGTGAACACACTGTAGACGTAATTCAGACCAGAATCAGGCATTAAAAACATGTAGCACAAGGGCGAAGAGAGAAAGCATAAATAATAGGACGTGTAAAGAAATGGGCGGAGCAAATTTCCGGGCCAGAAGAATTTAACAAGATGGCTATAATAAAGAAACTAGTCCGTTTTTCTAAGGTATCTTTGAAATTGCATGATTATTATTATACTGTAGGTCTAGAAAGATCATGTTCATTCATCCATTCCTTCATCCTGGTCAGGGTCACGGTGGATCTGGAGCCTGTCCCGGGAATACTAGGCACGAGGTGGGAATACACCCTGGATGGAATGTCAGTTCATCTCAGGGCACCATGCACACACACATTCACACACTATTTCACTCCTATGGGTAATTTAGCATAGCCAATCCACCTACTGGAATGGGTTTGGGAGGAAACTGGAGATCCCAGAGGAAACCCAATCACAGAAACACACAAACAGTCCTTTAAAAATACCAGTTTGAACTGAATTGTTTATGCTGTTATGTCCAGAATGAATTCTATGCTAATTTATGAAATGTATTTTTTACTTTCATATGTATCTTTTGGTCCCTGGTAGTCTAGCGTCTAAGGTTCCCATGTTCTCACCATCACGGCCCGTATTCGATTCCCAGACAGGGAACCAACCCAGCCACTTGGAGTGTACTCTCACTGCTGGTCCCAAGCCCGGACAAAATGAGAGGGTTGCGTCAGGAAGGGCATCTGGCATAAAACCTGTGCTAAATCAAACATGCGGACCAATGATCTACTGTGGCGACCCCTAACGGGAGCAGCCGGAAGAACAACAACTTTCATATGTATCTTTTAATTGTGTTTATTTGGTGAATTCTGAATTGTGAACAATATCTAAACGTTGTAGTCATGTTGGAAACCAGTCCTCTCCTAGTGTACTTCTAGGAGATACATCGGCTCCTATTATACTTGTAATACATAGAAGCATCCGTTACCAGGTGATACTATGTGACATGGTATAGACGCTGTCATGCTAATAAACAGACGACACAAAATGGCAGTGATCTGGACGTATTTCACGATTAATGACAGCAATCAAAGCAAAGCAGACTGCAAACCGTGCTCTGTGAAACCATCAAGCGCAGGAACTACGGCATCTTCCTACAACAGGGAAATCACAAACTAGGCTCTGCCAAAGCTGAACGAATTAGCGAGAGTAAGATAAGACACAGAGCTGATTCATTTCCCTCCATATAAGAGCATGGGCACAAGCTTGGCAAAGACAGTGTGTAGGACAAAGCTTTCCTTCATTGTCTTAACACACTGCCTCGAGGGAATCCAAAGGCGAAGTCAATTAGTTCCTTGCTCCTGGGAACTGATGAATGAGGTTGATTTTGTGGGACGATTGTGGAGCAGAGAGCAGGAGGACAACGATAACGATAACAGCTTTGCCTGCAGATGATCCATCCTGCTGTCCTGCTGTGATTACAAATAAATCAAAATGATAAAACAGCAAATGATGTCAATTGGTGTTTTATTTCAGGACCAATCGGGTCACAAGTTGAGTGTGTGATTAGTTTCCCATAAAAGGGGGGATGTAATTACTTTTTAATGCATTGCTCCAGTGTTGCAAAGAACAACTTTCTTAAGACTTTCTCTCAAGTCTGTCTCATTTATTAAGACGTTTATTGTTAGAGCATAATGGTTATACTTTTGAATTTTTGTTATATAGTTGTGCATCTTATACCTTTATTTACAACAACTCAGTTGTTATAACTTTTGAATATAAAGAGTTTTGAATAAACTCTTATAGGGAAAGAGTCTGTTGTAACTGCACCGATTGCTAGAGATGTGATGGATGTAGGCAATGAAATATTTTTGATTCATATCATTTCATAAATTACTTTCGCTTTGCGCCGACTTTATCTTGGTGAACTTTGTCCTTCGGATTTGCAAACTTCAGTCTTACGAGTCAACAAAAAAACAAAAAGCATTTTGCATTTCTTTGTGAATAAACAGGTCATTCAGTTGTAAAACGCAGATTCTACCCATACGTTTTATACATATATGCTGTTAGCATCAAATCGAGCCAATGCTAGGGATTTTGAGGTCAAATTTCTTGTTAGCAATATTGGCAGCTCTGCATGTCCCAAAAGACGAACTATATACATTCATAAATACCTGAATGTGAATGTGTAGAATTCAGGAAATCCTATAATTAGCCTTGGACTTTCACTATAAACTGGTTTCAAGTAAACTAATATTATTATATTTCTTTGTGTAGGGAACTTGTTGGCATTTTCTGCCTGCGCTCATCCAGATGCAGTACATAAAGATTTTGTTAAACACCAGAGTATGAATTTTGAGAGAGAACAAAAGAAGTATCATATTAAAAAAAAAAACAGACTGCTAAAAAACTCTCTGCAAGTGGCTTCCTTGTAGCATTCGACTCTTCAGACTAGGAGGTCCAGTGAACTTGCATACTGCAGCCAGGTCATCAAGGAAGCGGAACTGATTGGTGGAAATGGCTAGAACACATCAAGCGTCAGGCTTCTGCTGAGCATGAGGAGATGAAGGGAGAAATGAAATCAAAGACAAATTGCTGCGAAAACAGTGCTGTTACATGATCATTTTGGTGTGTGTGTGTGTGTGTGTGTGAATAAAAGCAAGGAAAAAACTGTTTGTGGTATGGGTTTTTGAAACACTCATATAAGAAAGTCTTAAAAACAAGAATGAAAATGCGTGACAACAGTATTCATTAAAATTCTAATAACCCTTAGGTTTGAGTGTGTAATGTTCTGCCAAAAGAATGCTAGAGAAGTATGAAGTGATTTCTGGGGGGAAGGATAGTTCTCGAGTTGAGAGATGTGTGTTGAATATAAAGAATTCAGTTCACACACATGCTACAGCTGCATACACTAGAGGATCTGAAATGTGTGGGTTTTTTTTAATAGATCCCAGTTTATATTCTGGGAAAACGGAAAAGCACAACACTGCGTAAAATGGAATGTGTTTTGACAACTGCACACCTGTTTACTACGAGACTGGACACAAGGCCAATCATGTCTCAGATGTGGGGGAAAAACAAAAGGCCACCAACTTTGAATGCTGAACCAGCTGACTCTGGTGGTGAACAATTTCACGATGGATTGATGGTTCAAAGTGAGGTCCAAGTCTGCCACCCATACTCGCTGTTACCGTATACTGTGTCACTATACAGTAGTAGCTAAATAATGCTGAGTACACCAACACCTAACCATAACCTCAGGAACCTATGTGGGTTAATTCCATTGCCTTGAGTATTCACGCAGCTACACCTGTGTTCATATGCTTAGGCGACTAGACTCGTTCTTTATAGCATTAGAGAGATGATTTTAAGTGAATTGCGTTAGCTAGCTCCATTAGTTACACTATATGGCCAAAGGTATGTGGACACCTGAGCAACACAACAATATGTCCGTGTTGAAAATCCCATTCCAGATTTACTCCCCCTTTGCTCTTGCCCATTCAGCCACAAGAACAGTGAGATAAGGCACTGATGTCCGACAAGGAGGCGTTCCAGTTCATCCCAAAGGCGTTCATTGGGGTTGAATTCGAGTTCTTCCACTCCAACCTTGGCAAACCATGTCTTCCTGGAGCTCGCTTTGTGCACAGGGGGATTGTCATGCTGGAACAGGTTTGGGCTTCTTAGTTCCAGTGAAGAGAAATTGTAATGTTACAGCATACAAAGACATTCTAGACAGATCATGTGCTTCCAAATTTGTGGCTAAAGTTTGGGGAAGAACCACATTTGGGGATCATGGTCAGGCATCCACATACTTTTGGTCAGATAGTGTTATGTTGGATTGGGTAAGGTTGCAGTGGAAGGGAGTGGGATTTGTTCCACTTTGGAAAAGCACTTCTGTACAGCTGTAAGTAAAGAACATTTTTGTTTTCATTGTGCTGGAATCTCTTGTTGTCAATGGCTGATAATGGCTTATCATCAAGAACAACATACTGGGTAAGAGCTGCTATTTTGCCACTCACCTCGCATCATCGGTAGACATTTTTTCTTGCTTAGACAGCGTTTGTTCATGCTGTGTTTTATGTTCATGATGTTTTATTGGTTTACTTGTACTGTAGGAAGATGTTCTTCTTGATATTTTCACAGTGAACACTTTGCAATTTGCTTTGCTTTAATTGCTATCATTAAGTGAAATAATTCCAGGTCACGCTCATTTCATGTTGTTTGTTCATTACTATGACTAAGCTTACATCATGTAGTATCACCTGGTATCAGATGTCAGTATCTGACTATTTTTACAAGTAAACACAGTATCAGACTGCTACCCAGTACCAGTACTGGTATTGATGTTCTGTGACATCCCAGAATGAATAATACTAATATTTATTTAATGCTAATTTGGATGATCAATATGGATCGATCAAAAACATGCACTCTGTCAGAAAAAACAAGAAACATGGTATTGATGCATGTCTAATGAAATCATATCTTCTTTGCAGACTTTTGTGTTTGATGAAGAACCACACACACTCACACGCACATTAAGCATATTAAAACAGACCTAATTATTAAGATTACTGTCTGTCAGGCAGCAGGTAAGCATACCTGTAACCCCGACTTACTTTTCTCATCCTCTGCATTAAGTGTCTCGTCTTTCCTTCTGCTTCTCTGCCAGTGTTGCACTGCCCTCTTCTGGCTTGCTTTATGTAGTAAAAAAAAAAACAAAAAAAAAACACCTGACCATCACGCTCATGTGTATCTGCTAACACAAATTTGGAAGCACGCAATCGTATAGGATGTCTCTGTATGCTGTAGCATTACAATTTCCCTTCACTGGAACTAAGAGGCCCGAACCTGTTCCAGCATGAAATTGCCCCTGTGCAGGTGTGAGGTCCATGAAGATATGGTTTGCCAAGGTTGGAGTGGAAGAACAGAGCCCTGACCTCAACCCCACTGAACACCTCTGGGATGAACTGGAACATCGGCTGCACCCCAGACCTCCTCGCCTGACATCAGTGCCTGACCTCACTAATGCTCTTATGGCTGAATGAGCACAAATCCCCACAGCCATGCTCCGAAATCCAGTGGAAAACCTTCCCAGAAGAGTGGAGTTCACTCTAAATCCACTCTAAATCGGATATAGGATGTTCAAAAACCACATGAGTGTTATGGTCAGGAGTCCACATACATCTGGCCATATAGTGTATACCAAGCTCCCCAAAAATAGGGGACTGGAGTCCGTTTTTGTTTTGACTTGGAGTACTCTCGGCCTCTGGCATTGGTCTTGACAAATGACTGTATATATGAGAGGACATGGTGCCGTTCACTCCCACTGTGCATTTTTGAAGCTTTTATGGGTCAAAATAATGTTTCTGCCAAAGATTTTGCTGAACACCAGAGTATCACCTTAAAAGAGAACAAATGAATCATAAAATAAAAATCAGTCTATTAAACTCTCCACTAGTGGCTTCATTGTACCATTTGACTCTTCAGACTAGCGAGTAGCATTTTCACGTAGCACTTTGTAAAATGGCATCATCATCCTGAGCAGGTTCTGTGAAATTGCATACTGTAGCCAGGTCATCAAGGAAGTGGAACTGATCGGTGGAAACGGCTAGAGCACATCAAGCGACGAGCTTTTGCTGAGCACAAGGAGATGAAGGAAGAAATAAAAATCAGACAATTTGCTGTGAACGTTTTTGGTTTAGGTTTTGAAGCACTTACATAAGAAACTCTCAACAACATGGATGAACAATAATAGGGATATTTGATCCAGACAGAGACACACAAACATACACACAAAAAACACAAAACAAAGCTTAAAAATTAAGCATTTATTTGTGAATACAAAGACAAACATTGAGTTTGCATTTTCTCTCACGTCTTTAGACTTAAACTTTAGATAATTTACTGTACAACTTTTATGGACCACTTCCACACAGTAATTTCTTACAATGACATCATTCGTTTACATCACAGAAGAAGTGCAACAGCATAAGGCGTGTATAATGCATGCACATGTTAACACTTAACATCAATTAGTCAATACTTGTGGCTGCTCGTCGTGTGAAACGTGAACCAGATGTAACCAGATTTCTAAACTGTAACTGTGCAACATGTGTTAAGAAAACATGGAGAGAACTGGAATGAACAGTTTATGCATGTGTTCTGTAAAAGGTTTTCCTTACTACAAAAAGTAGAAAAAGAGGATATGTAGTATGCATATACTTGTGTGTGTGTGTGTGTACAATGTGAGACTGGATTGTAAGAGAGTACCTGATGCAGGAAGGGTACAGTGGCCCCATGACCTTTGACCCAGGCCACCCATGGCTTTGACTGCTTGTAAATACTGTGTGGTGAGAAATTGTCTCAGATGACCCGTCGATTGTTAGAAACACACACATCTCTCGCTCCCTTTCTCTCTGGCTTTGGTTAAATAGTATTCATTTATATTTTATTTACACTCGTGCTTGATGTTGGACATGGCAGTAACACTCCAGGCATGCTTGAGAGGCCGAGTCCCTTCCTTCACACGCACTCTGTCCGCTTCATGCACAGCATTATGGGAAGACTTCAGAGCCAGCAGATTGTCCTGAGCAGCCAGCAGTGTGAGGATGAGTATCACTTCACTCATCATTATCTACAGAGAGACATAAAGAGAAGAATGAGAGAAGAGCTGAAGGTTCTAGTCTGAAGGAGGATTATGTCATATGTATATTTTCCTCATGTATCTGCATGATTTTATGTATTGCACTGCTGCCACATGATTGACTGATAATTGCATGAATGAGCAGAGGTACGTTGTTCCTATTAAAGTGGCTGGTGAATGTGTGTATATCCACCTTCTTCATATGCTCCATCTGCCATCACTAAGTGGAGGATTTTGGGATACAGGTGCTGATGCTCAGGGCCCAGAATACTTTGTACCATGTTGGAACCCACTGCGATGCTCTTGTCTTCGTCTTCAATGATTGCCTTATAGGAACAAAACGTGCACCTTTTATACGTTATACACACACAGGACAAACTTATGAATGTCACTCAAACTTTGGTCATTTTAAGAGACATTTTGTCCCAGCTACAGTTGTGATGAATGAACAAGCCAATTAATTTATGGTAAAAGAGGAATATTTAACATATTTTCACTATGAGAGGTTCACTAGAAGGGTGTCAAACAGGCTGGTTCAATTCACATGCAGATGGGCAATGATTAAAAAAAATAAATAAATAAAATAAAATTTCCAGTGGCCATAAACAAAAATACGGCTCAACACATACTCAAATACCAAACAATAAACTGACTCCAGATTCTAAATAAATAGGAAAGCTGGACTCTACACAATCCTGAGTCTTACATTAATCCAATTTAGGATCATTACCAATGTTTAGAACTTGACCCCGTCAGTTACAGTCGTGGCTGATGTGTTAATTCGCACCTTGATCTTGTTGTAGGCTTGGATGAAGTGCTCAAAGCCCATGGCCTGCTCCAAATGAAAACGCAGCTCTTCCAGACGGCTGAATATACTCTCCTGCTGCTCCGAATCACTCGTCACTTCTTCCTCACTGTCATCTGTCCACATGAATAATGAAGAAAAAAATGTGAGCACTGAACAAACAGAAGCTTTCATTGTGGCTGGATTTATGGCCTCAACATGTGATAGTGTTGGTACTAAAGTTAAAATATTTTGGGCTGATTAGCATCGGGCTGTGTTTGCAATAACTATGCAGCAAAAATGTTTGGTTTCAAATGTTAGAATGTCAGTGAGTTTAAGCAGTACATCATTCTGCGTCATCCTACCTGACTGCCACTCCTCGTTGAGCTTCCTCTCGCTGTTCTGCTCTTCATCCTCCTCCGCATCATGCCCGTTACTAGCCTCTTCTTCGGGACTGTTCTCGGGATTGTCATCGTCCTCCTCCACAGCCGCTGCACTCTTCAAGTCACCCTCCACCGGACTGCTCTTGCTCTGACCGTTCAATCCGGCATGCTCGTCTTCATCAGGAGGACTGCCGTCAGACACACCATCCTCTTCATCATCATCATCACTTCGTTGCTGTTGGAGCAGCCTCTCCATAGAGGCTCTGAGCTCTCGCAGATCTTCATCCTCGTATGCACTGAGATAGAAAGAAATACAAATCAAACTCAAGTTAGCATCTGTTCGTCCGTATCTACTCACCGTGTATGTAACCTGTGAAATACACAGTGTGTATATTTCCTACTCTGTGTCAGACTGCTCATCCTCTTTGTCCTCCAGGTCCTCTATCTCCAGATTGTTGTCATGGGCGGAGGCACCATCGGGTTCTGTAGAGCCGATGAAGATTTTACTGAGATCTGGTAGAGAGCATGTCCTCAGCATCTAACGGCAACACACACCATTTTAGAGAACATTCTAATACACTTACATACAGCATAGACAGAGATAAAGCTGTTGGACAGTTAACATGAGCACCAGTTCCTCTAGCCGGACAGCAGATGAGCTGAATTATTGCCAGTGTGTTCTACTTTTGCTCCATCTGACCAGTGTATATTGTTCCAAAGGAGTTCTGTGTGGGGTGTAGGAATGGACATGACTGCAGTGCAGTTCACTGCTTATTGTCCGGTGTGCAACTGCTGTTCCTGCTGCTTTCAGGCCATCCTGCTACTCCTTTCCAGTGACTGCTGTCTTCTCTCAGAGTGCGTTGTGAAATCTTGCATGGAGCATATGTCCAGGGATGATTAGTTGTGGTTTCCTGAACTTTGCACCTTCACATTATCAAACCAGGCAGGCATGTTTGAGGTCTTTGGTTTGGCGTTCTTGTTTGGCAATTGCGACTTGTGCAAAATCTCCCCAACCAATGTTTTTTTTTTTTTAATAATGTAATTTACAATCTTTTATAATGACATCATTTGTATCTAGATCTGGTAGAGAGCATATTCTCAGCATCTAACAGCAGCACACACACATACACTCCATTCAAATACGAGTTGAAGCTATAGGACAGGCATGGCATGTATGGAGTCCCTGATGTCAGAGAGCATACAGTAAGATCTTAAGAGAAAGTGCCAAAGGGGATACATATTATTATCATGTCTGTTATGTGTATAAACGTGTTTAAATGAATCTGAACACAGTCCTATCAATACAAAGTGGAAACAAAAGCAGAGGAAAAGTGTCTACAAGATAGTGGTAAGTAGTAAAGATTATCCTGAATAAATAGATAACCTGCACATCAGTTCCTCAAGCTAGCTCACTGGAACAAACTCTAAAAACGCCTCTGAGCGTAGCAGTCATTATTAAAAAAACAAACAACAATATGAGCTGAACTCAGAGATACTGAGCACAATCACAAACAAAGTCTGATTCTGTTTTAAAGTATCTGTGCAGCACTGTGTCTGAAGACAATGGACAAGAATTCCAAGTGACTTGGAGACAGTTAAGGAGTACTATTGTTTAGCCCCAAGTGTGTTTCGCACTGCTAAGTTTGTGCACTGAACTGCTAAAAACATTGGGTGTGATGGTGACAGCAGGTTTGCACGCTTGAGGCTTGCTGAGGAAGTTCAACCTGGCTGTGTTTATGTAGTTAGTTCACGGTACATGTGTGTGTTTGTTTGTGTGGTGAACAGGCTTCTGGTATGTTGACACATCAGGGATGTGGAAGAATCGGATTAATAACGCTTCACTTAAGTCCACAGCCGAACTTCTGGCATAGCTCAGCCCTAGAGTACTCAGACGCACACACACAGTGCCTAAAACATACATCACGCATCAAAGGATCTTATGAATGCACATTACCACCCTAGAACAGATACACATTCTCACTTTTTAGAGAAACGTCCTGCTAGTGTCCCATTTTTCACAAGATGACAAACTGCCTGGCACTTTTTTATGAAGACAGCCAAGGTTTCTGAAACAAACTACCTTAGGGTTGTTGGCGTCAAAAAGGCCGGTGGAGAGGCCGATCAAAAGTGCGTCGTCATGGCGGCGTAGCGGTGACACAGAGCGTGAGCGGGAGGCCACTGAGGATGACGTGTCTTCCACTGAGGACTGGGCGGACATGGTGGACAGCACCACTGCACGCCTGTGCGCTGGACTACAGCTCAGCTTCACAAACGCAGCATCACCAGGCACTGACACAGATAAAGAAGTGGCGTTACCAGTCGCCTGATTTTATGGATATTATTTAGGTGTGCATTAACAGCTGGAGGAAATATTGTTTATAAGACAAGATCATTGTCCATCAGGCAGCAGGTAAGCATACCTGTAACCCCAACTTGCTTTTCATCCTCTGCACCTAGCGTCTTTTCGTCGTTCTGCTTCTCTGTCAGTGTTGCACTGCCATCTTCTAGCCTGAAACAGTGGAGCAAAAAAACACCCAAATTGTACTTGTATACTGTATATACTTAGTAGCCATTTTATTAGGTATCACTAACACTGTCCCCACATACACCTTCCCCCCCAACTGTTTCACTGACTGGCAGCTGGTTATGAAGTTCAGCCTCTTTAAGAGGTCTTTCATTCATGATATGGAAAAGTCGTGCATTTGGGCGGGACAAAAACGTATCAGATGCTCTTTATAGCACATATATGTGGTAGTTACCTGATAAAATTGTTATAATTAGCATTCCAGAGAATTCGGGTCTCACCCGGGTTGAAGAGCCTTCTGTCCCCAAGCATTCACCACTTCAGCTGGAGGTTTGGGTGTTTGCGGAAGGTCCTCTTCAAGAACCAAACACTCTATTTCATCTGTTTCTAAAAGCAGATACACATATATGCTTAGAAATAGTCATGTATATTTAGAACCAATGCAAAATGTATTTAATCCCAAATTAAATCAGCAGCAGATTCAAATGCATTATTCAAATCCTTCAAAAATAGTCATTCCAAATAACCAGTCACTGAATACTCACTCTACATCCATCTACAGAATATGGATTTCGAATGAATTGAGAGACAGAGATCCTCACCCTCAGACCCTTTTTCATCAGGCAGACTCTTCTCTGGTGAGCCTGGTTTTAGCTCCTGACTGCTGATCACTTCTGTGTCTGACAGAGCCTTTGGAGACACTGATTCTTGCTCACGGTCCTGATAAATGGCAGCAATGTGCTGATCTTGGTCCTGGCAAATGGTAGCTTGTTGTTCCTGATCCAGGCCAACGACAGCTTGTTGATCTTGGACCTGGCTGACAGTGGCTTGCTCTTCCTGGTCTTGGTCAATGACTGCTTGGCTTGGCTGAGGGTAAGGCCCCAAAGTAACTCCATCAGGATCATCTGAAGGCCCCAATGAAGGTTTAAGGCTTTCTGCAGAGAAAGAGACAGTTACAATTCTAAAATTACTAGATTTCAAGTAGTTTAGATTGGCAGCTCCAGTATTATACAAATCAGATAACCACCGGGGTGTGTGTTGTCACAAACACTGCTGTTATCCAGGCACTGGGTGAGCGGCTGAAGTTCAGCCTCCTCGAGAATTTTCAAAACTTCTGAAACTGGGGTCTGTCCCCATACTTTCCTAAGCCCCTCCCCCTGCCAGGCCTCCATAGGAATGACTTCACCTGATGTCTGTTCTGCAGCACAAAAAACATAAATCGCACAGAAAAGTTATTTCGTTAAATCATCATTACATCAGTAGTACAGACAAACACTACAATTACAGAATACAGCAGTATGGACACAAAGCACTGGTCAGCAAATACAAACCCAGGAATTCTATTCAGTGCTCTGTGATTTGTTTTGCTTCAGAAACCTGGTTGCTACACAGTAGCTTTAGAGACCAGATGCAGCTTTCACACAACACTGCACACCCACTTCATGGATACACAATACACAAACATACTCATAAATACACCAACTACATGCAAGTTGTAAAACCAGTCAACTCAGAATCAGTGAATGGAAATTTCCCCAGCACACATGCGTTATTCACAATATACTCATACTGAACATCATTTCAACACCCTTTCTACTGTTTGCCTTTATTCTTCTACACCTGTATATTATAACGATGTATAATGCTACTCTCTGGTGTTACCCAGAAGAGGATGGGTTCCTTTTCAAGTCTGATTCCACTCCAGGTGTATTCCTCATGTTGCATCAAGCAGTTTTCCCTTGCCACTGGCTTGTTCATTAGGGATATAAATCTACATCAGGATTTATACTTGCCATATACAGTCACTGATCTCAAATTGCCAGAAATATGCTAAAAGTTATGACAAATGCTGACAGTAAAGAGGTTCCATTTGAGTTAAAATGCCACCCAATGAGAAGCTCCCTTCCGTTCAACTCAGGATTCACCCAATGTTATTTCAAATCAGGATGGTGAATTCCACCAGTTGTGCTTTGCTGCTGGTTCTCCTTCAGCCAGTGTATCTACAAATAAACTATCGTTTCCCAATCAGCAGCCTCCAGACTGGAACACGTCGCCAACATATTCTGATCATTTTGTCTCAAAGTAAGAATATACAAGAATATACAAAGACAAAGCATTTCCACAAATGATATTAGTCTGACAAGAGTCCAGAACATAATGCAGATGTATAAAGGAGGGCTGCCTGTGTATGGTTAAGTGCACGTATACAGGTAGAAACTCACCTGCTGTAGTGATACTGGTGTCCTCCAGAGTCTGATGAGCCACAGCAAGCGGAACATCACCAGGCTGCCACTTCTTCCTGTCACCATCAGAGACGGGACTTGCCTCTGAAGATGCTGCCTGAGACACTGATAGGAGAGAAAGAAAAGAATGAAGGAATGAAACACAGTTTTCAAATCTATGTCTGCAGATTTTCACTTCGAATGTTGGGCTTCTTGCCTTTAGTACCTGCCATAGTGCTACACGTGTCCTCCAGAGTGTACTGCGCCACTGAGAGTACAGGAGGCGCTCCAGTCTCCCATCTGCGTCTATCACCACCAGTTTGTGGTCTCTCATCTGTGACTGGCTGGCAGGGCTGAGGGGCGGGGCCAGGCTCACTGAGAGGTGCCGTCTCTTGCTTGTCCTCTTCCTTCGAAGGGTAAGCCTTTAAATTATGATTCAGTCTGCGCAGAATCTCCTTCCTCTCACTCTGAAAACAGTAGAGTACACCTATTTACTTTACAAAAGCTTATTTAAACAGGAGTGAACATTGCAGAGGTAAGTAAAGGAAAAAAGAGCCAGATCAAACTGGATATATCTTTTCGGTGCTGGAAGATGCATGTTACCTACCTGAACATCTGATGTCTCAGGTTTTGAGGGATCTTCCTTCACTGGGAAATTCTGCCCAGGTGCAGTCTATAGACAGGAGAACAGAAAGTGTTATGGAAAAAGAAATAGGATCATTGTTTCCCCCTCGAGATTCCAGTCTCTGGGCCTCAACATTTGGGCGATTTGAGTTAGTTTTTGAAACTTCAAACAGAATCAAATACAGCATTGTGAGAACTGACCACGCCCACATCCTTCAGTGCTGCGGTCATAGAGATGGCTGGAGTGGTGGGTCTAGAAGAGGGTGTGGCTTTAGTGATGGCATCCTGAGGGGCGTGGTCAGGCTGAGGAGGCGCAGCTCCTTTCAGTGGTCCGATTTCAACCTTTACTCCTCGAGCGGCGAGCTGTTTAAAGCAGATCACCTCGGATTAAATATGAGGGAAGTTTAGAAGGTAATGTTTCCAAAAATGATCACTGAAAGCTATTTAAAAGTATATAAAGTGACAAAGCTGAAAGTTATCTAGGCAGGTGTCTAAATTGTGAGACAGAGGGAGTGAAAGAATGAAACAGAAATGCAGAATGATTTAGAGAGCGCTGTCTTAACTCACATGCTCTTCCCATGCTTTCTTTTCTTTCTCATAAGCCTCTCTCCGTTTCTTCTCTAGCTGCTCTTTCAGGACAGCTGCACGGGCCTTCGACTGCGCCTGCCACGAATAAACACACAGACAGACATTACTACCAAATTCAAGAACCATTCCTGCCACAACCACTGACTAATAATTAATAAAAAGTAAAAAAATATTCTACATTAATTGTAAAGTGAAATATTCTGAAATCACTGACCTTCAGAGCTTCAATCTTTTTCCTCCTGAGCTCCAACTCCTCGCAAGACTCTTGACTGTCTGAACACTCACTGTCATGCTGAAAAAAAGGCACCCAGACAGAACAGTACAGCATCACTGCAAAAACGTTAAAGATAAACATACCAATAATGTGCACGTGTATACCTTCTCTCCTCTGAGACGAGCTTTAATCTGCTGGCGCTCGTTGAAGTTCTGCAGTCTGATCTGCCTCAGCCGTGCCAAATACTCCTGCAAATTCCACATACAGATTACATAAGCACAAAATAATACCTTGTCTTATCCTGCACCTTGTGCGCACACACTTATGACTTGGCTTACATAAAACAAACATGTCATGACATTATGGAAAATGTAATAAGAAAAAAGGAATTATTGAGACAAAGTGAACAAAATTTCGAACTAACTGAAAGAAACCAACATGCATATGCTCATGAGGTATTCCAAGAGCTGAGATGTTATTACAAATAGGACACAACACATAGAAATGGTTTAGGGTTTGAACAGTGAACATGTGAGGAGGAATTCAAATCAGCACCTCGAGACCATTCCTTAATTCCTGCCAAAAACAGCACAAGACAATCCACAGTGGGTGCAAAAGCAGAGTTACACAAACACAGTAATGTGGCAACCAATAAATAAGGGTTGTATTAAGTAAGCAGCTTTTTCGGGGTGAGATTAAAGCATTGACACTAGAGACGCACCAATCCCTTTTTTCTTCCCATTTTTGATGGCGCTTTCACATATGCAGTTTTTAATCCATTTTAACAGAACCCTGGTGCATTTTTCCCTCTTTGGTGCGGTACACAACAATTAAAGAACCCAAAATAACCGGATTGAGAGCATCTGAGTGACGTGTTCTCAGACACCGGTCTACTTACAAGCGAAGTGTAGCATGGTTTGATTGCAATGAGACAGTGATTCATCCCTGAATCAACCTGACTACAGGAAGTGAATGAAATAAAAAGAGAAAAACACTGGACGTGATACAAAACAAAATATTTTAAGCTAGTTATTTATTGAGCGCAGGCTCCATGTTCTCTATGCTTGGGTGATTTGCATAAAATCTATATTTCTTTATTACTATATTTCCAGCCCTATAAACTCTTCAGCCAAACTTTAAAACTAAACCATACAGAATAGCAAACAAACAAAAAAAAAGTAGTAAGAATTTCGCTCTGATTCAGAACATTAGGTGTGAAAGCACCCTGTTACACTGATACTCTGTAGTGGATCAGTGCATACCTAGTTAATACCATTGTGCAAGGGGAGGAAATGAACATCCTGCGGGCATAGGTGAGTATTTACAGCCCAAACTGTACAAAGGGAAAAATGAATGGGGGTTGAGAAAGGTGGATGAGTCAAATAAAATGGGGCAAGGAGGAGCTTTTGGTTGTATCCACCCTCCTACCTCCTCCTCTTTGTTGACCCTGGGTCTCCTGCCTCGGGAAGTGTTTGTCCGACTCGCAAAGATGGTGGCCAGGTTTTGCCGGGCCCCCTGTTTGCCATTCAAGTCAACAGAAGCTATAGGGTCACTACAAGGCACTAATATCTAAGCCTCAATATTACAGCGAGAGAAAAGAAAAAAAAGGTTCTTACCAGCTGGCCTTCGGCACGGACTTTATTGAGCAGGGCTTCTTGTTTGCGCTGCAGGAACTCCTCCACCTGTTTGGCCCTCTCTGCTGCTACCTGAGCTCGCAGCCTAGACACCCATTAGACAGTTAAAAAAAAACACACAAAGTGCCAAAATGCCAAAGCCGATTAGTGTCTAATTTAAAAGCACCCAGACCTGTTGGCATATTCATTTTTAGTTACGCTCTCATTCTGGAGACTTGTCCTCCGTGCCTGGCTCTTGACAGAGTGATGATCTGAGAGGCAGGCGTACCCATTAGGCATGCCAGGGTCTAGTGCAGCCCTTTATTAAAATAATAGACCATCATTAATATTTAAATGCATTTAAATGATTACAATGAGACATTTTCAGAAGACTTCTTTGATGCATGCATGTACTTGTTCGCATGTTAGGTTCAAACAGTGTTTAACTCTCGTTTAATATACTTCCTCCTTCACTTTAACGTACTTTGCTGGGATGCCATCCCCTGAAGCTTTGGATCCTGGGACTGGACCTGGCAGTGAAGGTGGGACATGGGCAGGTCCAGGAACAGGAGAGGGGATTGGCACTGGAGTAGGAGGGACTCCCATACCTCCACCCCCAAAAAACTAAACCCCAAAGGAAAATTAAAGGAAGAAATGTGTAGCACGTGAATACACAAGCAGGCAAACAGAATTTCATGGCAGCAGATATTTCAGCATCACTAGGCTTGTATCAGATTTACTGAGCAAGTGATTTGAGCAATCGCTGATCAAGAACAAGAGAAGACATACGGTACCTTCCTCTCTGGACTACTGCCTCCACTGGAGCTTAAAACGTTCCTCCAGCCTTGCTCTCGTGCACGGTTGATCCTATTAAGCTGATGTGAAAAGAAATTTAAGCTTAACTTTATTCGTCTTTCCTTAGGTGTAATGCAGGTACTATAATCAAGTTAGATTCACATAATCACCTTTTCCCTTTCAAATCTTTTCATCTGAGCAGCCTTCAGCAGAAACATCTACAATAAAATGAGTCATGAAGATGTTTTTACTTTAAATTTTAATCCCCTCATATAATCCCTTTAAACATTCCATTATCAAATCCTGCAAAAACAGTAGGCAGTCTGAGCAGAGCGACTTGAGAAATAAAGATTAACCTGCTCTCGCTGTTTCCTCTCTCTCTCCATCAGCTCCATCCTTTTTTTCCTCGCTCCTTCCTGTCATCAGAACACCGGTTCAAGAATAAGATTACCACCGTATTCCCAAACACTCAACTATGAACTGACCCAGTTACTGGCTTTAGCACATACAGCATTAGTAAGATAATCTTGGAGAACTTTTTTCCCCCCGTCAAGATGACTGTCAACATTTAGTTATTATTTAAGGAGAGAAGATAAGCAATAAAATTTGAGGCGAGACAGGTGTAGGCACTGGTACTTGACTGGGAACTGACGGAGTCAACGAAGAGGGGAAAGGAATGACGTTAAGGTGATTTTATATGCAGTGAAGCAGGAAAAACACTGCAAAGAGAAGTAAAATGTTGGTAAAATGGAACCTTATTGGAAAAAAAAAAAACAAAAAAAAAAAACATGAAACAGTGGCACTAAATATACGAGTGAGATGACAGGAAACAGTTTCCTCTGCCTCACTGCACTGAGGCCAAACCATGGATATAAATAAATAAATAAATAAATAAATAAAATTTCCTAATAAATCAGTATTCATCAGAACAGTACATCAAATGATTCATTCATTAAAAAAAAATTAAAATAAAAAAAATTAAAAACATTGAGGGTTGCTGAGAAACTGCTTGAATGTCGCTCCAACGTCCAGGTCTTTCATCTGTGAAGATGCGGCAAAGGATTAGCCCTTATCATGCACATAAACCGATCCTCTAGACCAGCGGTTCTCAAAATGGGGTCTGAAGACGCCCAGGGGTTTTAAAGTATAGCTAGGTGGTCCATCTTTTTT
>CM040483.1:6336643-6361088 GCA_022758105.1 Pangasianodon gigas
TTATTTATTTATTTATTTATTTATTTTACAAATTTTATAACTGGGAACAATTCCACTAACAGATAGAAATTTTACCCAATGCACCATTACAAAGGTTGTCCGCAGATGATTGTTAAAAATGCTACATTAAATGTAAATTAATATTAAATTTGCAGTGATTTACCAAATATGCAATTGATATTCCTAAAAAAAAAAAAAAAAAAAAAAGTAATAAAAAAGTTAATCAAAATTCCCCTAACACTTAGACAGCTTAAATTTATTTATATATTTGTTAAATCTTAAGCTTGACAGCTGAAATTTATTTCTTTTTACAGATTAACTGAGAACAATTCAATTAATATAGAAATCCAATCCACCTTCAGTTTGTATGCAGACGATTTTTAAAAATGCTACATCAAATACTAAATTTGCAGTGATATACCAAATATACAAAAGTGATATTCCAAAAAAATATACAAAAGAAATGTTAATTAAAAAAAAAAAAAAGTTCTCAAAACTCTCCTATAACAGAGTGACAGCTTCAATTTATTTAATTCATTCATTAATTATTTATTCTTAATCTTTTCTTAAATTTTTTAAACCAAGAATAATTCAACTAGATGGAAATCCTACTCTCATATAACACCTTGACTGCTTAAATCTGACTCTCAGACAGCCTTGTTTATAGCTCAGGCTAAAAAAAAAAAAAGAAAAAGAAAAGAAAGTGTGTGTCTAACCTGTGGAGAGAGAAACTTCTGGATTCGGCGGGCAAGAAAGGGCTTGTCCAGTATCGCACCAACAGAGGGTCTCTCCCGCGGGTTGCGTTTGAAAAGCAGGCCCAAGAGAGCACGCAGGTCCTGAGAGTAATGCACCGACACTGGTGGGTATGAACCTCGGATGATGTTCAGCACCAAATTCTTCATGTTCCCAGCCTCGAACTTGGGGAATATAGAAATATAGAATAAATTACCAGGGACATTCGCTTTGAACGTCACAGGATCAAACAAGCTTGAGATGCTATCAGATGACTGCAGTATCAAAGAAAATCTTCAGCTAAACCAGCAGTGAATTCAAAGAGCTTCCCTAGAGCTCTGCACTCTTATCATTAGATCTTTAATTACTGACACCTAGGAAGCCAAATTCCTGTCACACAGTGCGTTTGAAGCAAGTCCGTTTCATTATACAGGCCACGCTACTGAAAGACCAAGAGACAATTTACTTTAATATTCATCCAGGAAACTTAACAACTAAGGGGTTGATCCAAAAGTGGGAAAGCCATAACACAGACAGCTGAATTTACCACACACACACACACACACACACATACACACACCATCAGCACACACACCGTCTGCAGGGACTATTTTATACTTACAGCATGCTTAAGTGTGCACATTTCATACAGGACACATCCCAAGGCCCAAATATCACTAGCAGACACGGGGACAGGAGAGAAGGAGAGGGGAAAAAAACAAAACAATACAAGTTTTCTTGCATTAGACACATTCAGCACAGACACACACACGTAAAGCACAGTATAACAAAGACCTGTCATTGTAACCTAAGAAAAGAAAAACACCTTTTTTGAGAGAAAGGAAGTACGACTTTAATCTGTTATGCAGCTAAAGAGCTGTATCATTATGGCACTTAGAGTTATGATGTCATGGTTAAAAAAATAATAATCTACTTCTAAATCTTGTTTTTTTTTTTTTTTTTTAATTGATCAGTTTTCTTCCTCAGGTGGTTCTCATCCCTGCAGAAACAGCTGTCCAGCTGCAAAACTTGCACAACTGCAATTCGCAACCTCTTTTTTTTTTTTTTGGCAAGGGACACACTGCACTGAAAATGATTTGAATAAATGAATGTCAATTTTTTTTGGATAAGCAGCACAATCTTTCCTTGCACTCACTCTCTTTTTGCTCATAACGACAATGTGATAAACACTGACAGTGGAAGAGATTTGAAGGAAAAGTTGCCTTCAAAAATAGCTAAGAAAGAAGACCATTTAGGGGATTTGAAGTTGCACAAGGTTTTACTTTCTTGTGTAGTTTTAAAAGACGGCATACAGAAGCTTGTGGAGAGGGTTGCCAGGTTTCTGCTAAATTCACACCCCATCAACAACCTAAAAAAACCACACAAAAAGACTGGAAACTGGAAATGTTCAGGCATAAGACAAGTTAGATGCATTTTTTCCTCCTCAGTCTTATCAGGGGAACAAGTTATCAGTGTTGCGCATTCCTGATTTTCTGTATCTCCAATGTGTAGTCATTATACACAGAACCTGGCAACCATGCTCGTGGGACAAAGACAGAGTTCATTAACATGATACTAATAGGAGACACACTATTAGTTTTTCTTTGTGAGTGGTTTGCTCTAGTAGTTGGATCAAAACACTGCCTTACTGAGCTCCAAAATAAAAGTATATTTCTGTACAAACAAAAGAAATACACTTTCATAAATAAGAAATATCCGTTTCACTTGAGTCATTTTAACTCATTTTAATTAACTTGTATTCATTATGTGCGTTTTTCATTGCTCCCATTGTTATTAAAAGAAAATCTTCTAAAATTACAATATAGCTATATAATATATAATACTTCTATATGATAAAATACTGCATAAAGGACCCCAGTTGGACTCGCAGAAGCACTGCGTGTGCATCCCTGCTTCATAGCAGACTCTGACAGAGTGTCCGTGAACTTTTCTGGAATGAATCAAACTCAAAAACTGAAGTAAATCCGTCTTTCAACAACCCTTCAGGCGTAGGCCACGCCCACTTCCGGTTTAAATCCGAATATGAAAACAGATACGGATACAGATAATGGCATTGCATTACATCCCTATTATACAAGAATTTCATAATACGTTTAAAAAAAATATGAAATAATATATTTTGTAATCATAGAGGAAAATGTTTCCTTTATAATTATGAAATGTATTATTTCATATATTTCATTCAGATCAATATTACACGTCATAATCATAAAGGAATATTTTTCCTTTAATTTTCATCACCTGCTTGTGTATTTGTTTAAAATGGTTGAAGTGAAACGGTGATATTTTTAGACTAAATATACCGTGGGTTAATATATCGTGGGTTAATATACCGTGAAAATTTCAAACCATAACAATAACCGTAACACTAAGATACAGCAATAGCAGTGAAGTGACCTGTGTGTGTCAGGTTGATCAGGTTACACTGAGGACTAAAGAGCGGAGACGGGATTGATGTGATGCTCTAAGACACCATTACACTTGCGCAGCTTAGATCATGATGACTCAGCATACAATAAGTGTATGAGGGTATGTACGTATGTATATATATATTATTTATAGTCCTTTCACATACATTTCAAGAAACACTACCTTTTATTGTTGTATGGTTTATTTTCACAAATCTCAGGGGAAAGATAGTAAGGTGTGCCGATGCAGGTCCTGGCCAACTCCACGGTGCTGCACACAAAACACATCATAAGAACATAAAACTCATATCCAGCAGACCTTTTTAAGCAAGCGATATATATATAAAACACCATCTTACCTGTTTAAAACTCTGGCGATCCCAAAGTCCCCTAGCTGTATTGTACCATCCTTAGTCAGGAAAATATTCTATTTTTAAAAAAAAAAAAAAAACACCACATGTAAGCATGTCTTGTAAAAAATGTCGATTCATTTGTATGCAAAAAGACTCTTATCACTCATTAGCACTGCATCTGCTTCTGTATGAGGCTCTAAACAGTACCTGTGACTTGATATCCCTGTGAAGGATCTTACGATCGTGTACGTGTTTGAGAGCCAAGCATATCTGCACAAACCAGTCAAGTATCTGCAGAAGGGAGAGAGTGTAATGAGGGAGGTGGCGAGAATTTAAGACTTATACGTATTACAGCCTAGTGTAATTGGACTGTGTGATAAAGTGTGTGATAAAGAGTCTACCAGATGAGCAACATAAACCAAAAGTATTATACTAATGTGGCATTACACACATACATAATGCAAGATTTATTTAAAAAAATGTTGTAAAATGGTCTAAAATGTTGCTACCTGCAGCTCATTTTCATCAAATATACTTTTTGATACTTTTTGCCATGTCGTGTTTTGTCACGTAATGACATCATGTTATTTTCTGCTACTTTTCATGCTGTTCTCTCTTCTGTTTTTTTTCCCCTTTTCTGTTTATTGTACAGGATTGCTGCAGAGTTTCTAAAATCAAATTAATCACTTTTTTTTTTAAATGAATGGAATTTAAATATGTGTCACGACCTGCAAAAACCCTTCGCATTGGTCAAACCGTCATTTTCTGCTTTATATAGTTCTGAAAACTACATGTTTTGCTGAATGTTTTTTTTTTTTGCACAGATCTCAACCAAAAGTCAAGTTCTAGCATTTTAAAAGCCTTGCCGTTTCTTCACTCAAGAGTTTGTGTGATTTGTTTCCCCTGTGCGTGTGGTGCACATCTTTTGGTGCGTAGTGTATCAGAAACTTTGCAGGATGTTACATGTGTTCCCTTTTTTCAAGCCTATTTATAGCTTATCTGATTGCTTGCTATGAAAGAATGAGTACACTAGTGCTACGATATTTAATTTGTAAATATTGACGGATTTTGGCTTGTGGGTCACATGATGCCCATGATGGTTAAGCTCATTGCTGCAAAACTCGAATAAATGGCTCATAGCTTTTGAGCTGCAGAACAAAGCGTGTTGTGGGCGGGTGAAAAGAACGGCACACGATTTATTCCTCTATTGACCTGTTCTTCAGGGAAAAGAAGTCCTTTCTGGTTATTGATCTTCTTAAACAGGTCGCCTCCTTCGCAGTAGTCCATCACTATATACAAGCATCCGTTCTCTGCGGAGAAGCAAACAGAAGAGAATTAACGCTACACCAGTTGAGTACCTTGTCGATGCACTGCCACATCACAACCACTAACAGCGGCTCGCTGCTTTCTCTCATGTCCTCTCTCAAGCCATTAGCTCATGCAGATGCTCTCTGTAATTCAATTCCAAGACTTTTAGCTTCCTCCATCACTCGAGCATCAGCTGCTGCAATGACTCCATTAAGCTTCTTAATTCTTATTTCCTGTGGCATTATGACATGCACATCAATATAACAGATGAAAACCTGAGAATCAGTGAGGAAGAATAAAGTACTTTGTTCCTGTACAAAGCAAACAGTTTTCTCTTTTCAGTCAAAATCAAGCTTAACTCTGAGCAAAATGACAAAAATGACCGTTCAGTAATATTACACAAAGCATCTCCTCCTGAGTTACTAGCATCTTTACCTCAGAGCTGTGTGGTTCAGTTACTTAGCATTATATAAATACAAAAAAAAAAAAAAAACCCCAGCCAGTTCAAGAGTTATCCCTTGCAGTGAAATATGAATTAATGAGCGAGATGAATTTGGCTGGTAAGTAAAGAATTTTACCTTCAAATGACTCCTTGTACTGCACAATATTGGGATGACTCATGTTAGCCAACACGGCCACTTCTTTGCGCGACTCCTGTCTCTCTTTATTAGACATCTGTAAAGTGTGAATGAGAGGTATCAGTGTGTGTGTGTGTGTGTGTGTGTGTGTAAATGTTTATAATCCAAAAAGAAATGCGATCAGCTCACCCTGGAGATGCCGATCTCCTTGATGACGTACTGGTGACCATCCTCCCTGGACTTTACCAGAATGGCTTTCCCGAAAGAGCCCTCCCCGATCTTCTTCACCTTCTCATATTTATCCATGTCTGGCTCGATCCGTCATGCTGTAGCCACCGAGACGAAGTACATGGAATCAAAAGTCAAGAAATCACACACTTTCTCTGTCAGAACACGGTATATTCCATTGAAACAGCCACATGCAAATCCCACTTAAGCACAAAAGCCTAAGGCTAAAGGCTTTAAGAGTTTCTACTAACTTAGATGTTCGATTCTGTCCCTATTATTGTGTCATGGTGCAAATCAGTTTATATGTAAGGAATGAAACATGACGGGGCATGCTGTTACAGGAAAATAATCACTAACAGGCAGCCTGACATGAAGTGTTACAAAATGTTTTATTCCTCGTACACCAAAGCAATGTGCCAATCCTAACACTTGTTATATTATTATTTTATACATTTATAGATATACTTAATATTTTGGAATGTCAGAGACACAAGTTATAGCTGTAGCAGCACAGTCATTTCCTCATCAGCCTCGCTTTTTTCCTTTCTGTTGAAGTTAATAAGACAAAAAAAAACACAGCTTGTCAATCACAGCCTTCCATCTTGAAGACTTTCCCATGATGGAAAACTTAAATACAATTATACAACTACACTTACATACAAAACTGTGTGCTGCCAACAGTTAGGGAAAGTCCACATACGCGTGTGATGGTCAGGTGTCCACAAACTTTTGACCATATAGTGCAGGGATGTCCAAAGTACGGCCCCAGAGCCAAGCATGGCCCGTGGACAGATGTTAATTGGACTGCGGCTTCTCTCAAAGTGTGTGATAGGTGACCTGTTGGCCAAAACGTTGCAATTTTTCCTTTCACCTGACGATGGCAGCAGACTGTTAACACAGCTAGCTAAATTCCAAGAGCCTTTATTCTCTGACTAGAGCTGCAAATTAATTTCCTGAAGGATATTTAATCATGGCTACAAACAAAAAGCGCAAAGGTAACAGTGAGAAGGGGGAAAGCTGGAGATCTGGAAACAAGAATACTTTTCCATCGAGAGCCACAGCAAATGCACGTTCCCCAGTATGTCAAGAGACTGTTGTGGTAATTAAGGAATTTAATAACATGAGACGTTATGAAACCACACATGGGCAATGCAAAAAAAATAAATAAATAAAAAATATTCAGAGGATGAGTGGGCAGAGAAACTGAAGCAGCAGGAGATTATCCTAAGAGAAACAACTTTTGATCAAACTAAGCATGGATAACCTTTAAGAGTTCTTAACTAAAGTGGATTTGCAACCAAGTATGAAAAATGAGCATGTAATTTATGATTGTTAGTTTGTCCAATTACTTTTGGTCCATTAAATAGGAGGGACCATATAAAAAGTACTGTAGTTCCTGCACTGTTTACCTGATTTGGATGTATATATATTTATATATACTTTATATGTGCCGCCAAAACAGCTCTGACCCGTCGAGGCATGGACTCCACAAGACCTCTGAAGGTGTGCTGTGGTATCTGGCACCAAGACGTTAGCAGCAGATCCTTGAAGTCATGTAAGTTGCGAGGTGGGGCCTCCATGGATTGGACTTGTTTGTCCAGCACATCACACAGATGCTCGATCAGACTGAGATCTGTGGAATTTGGAGGCCAAGTCAACACCTTGAACTCTTTGTCATGTTCCTCAAACCATTCCTGAACAGTTTTTGCAGTGTGGCAGGGCGCATTATCCTGCTGAAAGAAGCCACTGCCATTAGGGAATACCGTTGCCATGAAGGGGTGTACTTGATCTGCAACAATGTTTAGGTAGGTGGTACGTATCAAAGTAACATCCACATGAATGCCAGGACCCAAAGTTTCCCAGCAGAACATTGCCCAGAGCATCACACTGCCTCCACCGACTTGACTTCTTCCCATAGTGCATCCTGGGGCAGTCTCTTCCCCAGGTAAGTGATGCACACGCATCCGGCCGTCCACATGGTGTTAAAGAAAACGTGATCCATCAGACCAGGCCACCTTCTTCCACTGCTCCATGGTCCAGTTCTGATGCTCATGTGCCCATTGTAGGCGCTTGCGGTGGTGTACAGGGGTCAGCATGGGCACTCTGACTGGTCTGTGACTACACAGCCCCATACACAGCAAGCTGAGATGCACTGTGTGTTCTGACACCTTTCTATCATAGCCAGCTTTAACTTTTCAGCAATTTGTGCTACAGTAGCTCTTCTGTGGCATCAGACCAGACGGACTAGCCTTCACTCCCCACGCGCATCAATGAGCCTTGGGCCCCCATGACCCTGTCGCTAGTTCACCAGTTGTCCTTCCTTAGACCGATTTTGTTGGGTACTAACCACTGCATACCGGGAACACCCCACAAGACCTGCCGTTTTGGAGATGCTCTGACCAAGTCGTCTAGCCATCACAATTTGGCCCTCGTCAAAGTCACTCACATCATTACGCTTGCCCATTTTTCCTGCTTCCAACACATCAACTTCAAGAACTGACAGCTCACTTGCTGCCTAATATACCCCACTGCTTGACAGGTGGCATTGTAAAAGATAATCAATGTTGTTCACCTCACTTGGCAGTGGTTTTAATGTTATGTCTGATCGATGTGTGTGTGTGTGTGTATATACACACACACAATAGTCTGGTGACCAGCCCTCGGTATTTTGTTCTGGCTCTATTTAAGTTTTGACACCCCTGATATAGTATATATAGATTCAGACTATCATTTATTAGGAAACAGTGATGCCCAAATGACTCTACATTCTGGAAGTTTCCTGGACGTTATTATTATCATTATTATTATTAAAGCTATTTTTAACCAGTGTCCAAGCCACGCCTGCAGTTTACACACATGAATGTGAAAATTTTTTTCAGAAAAAAATGTGAAAATTCAGGAAACTGAAAAACACATTAAAAAAAATATGAAACAGAATGACTGAGAAAGGAGAAAGAGAAATGCAGCTAAAAACAAGTAACTATGCTCTGTCTCTGCTGCTAACAGCTTTAATGCTAAAAAGCAAAAAATATATATAATAGTAGCTGGATATTTATTTAACTTTAGGGCAATAAAACGTAACTAAATTAATATCCTTATTATGTAAGTAATATAGCTTTCTTTCTGATAGACAAAGGAGGATATTTTGGGGTGTGAAAGGAGCAACAATGTCGCTGTCATGGCACAGCTGAGATTATATACAGAGAATACACAAGCTTTCAACTCACCGCTTAAGCGCTGTTCAAGATGCTAAACCTTCTTCCTAATTACACATATAACACTCCATCAATTAGCTAAACTAGCATGCACTCATTAGTATCTAACTAGCTAACCAGCTAGCCAGCGGCACTAATAAAGCTGTTTCGCAAAAAAAAAAAAAAAAAATAGGAACAGTCAAAGAACACTTTCTACATCTGCTACTCTTCTACAGTAAAATGTTAACAATGCTATTTTACAGTTTTAATCCTACATTACCTCCTTTAGCGTGGACAAACTCCCGCTGCATCAAACCCCTCACACTTACAGCGTCCAAACGTGACGCGTCACAAAACGCTGCTATTTCATTGGTCGAGAGCTCCTGTCCTGCTCTGTGATTGGTTCATCAATGTGTCTGTCCAACGCAAACAGCGATGAGGTTCGTATGTCAGTGTTTGGTACAAGGTGTCTCCTAGCAACCGTCACGGGTTCTGAGATGCTGCAGGAGTAAATAACCGAATTGAATATTATAGAATTTTATATGTATAAATACACACACATTTTTTATTAACTTTAGATTAATGAAATTTAATGGTGGAATAGTCGTATTTTTTTTTAGCTCATTCTTGTACAAATAACCTGTAAGATAATAGAAAATAAAAGGATTAAGCCGCTGAGAAAAACCATTTGGAAAACTGACTTCCGGTCCGAAATGCTTGTTTGTGTTTGGATGCGCCGCCTGTCAATCATTTTATAGACTATATTCTACGGGCTACCGCGGATCCGGGGGGCGGAGCTTCGTGAACATGGGCGGAAATCATTCAAATGTTGAACCCATCTAACTATAAAATAAAATAAAATAAAATAAAAAAGACCAATCTTACCTATTACACCTTTAACCCACTCAAAGTTACATCAAGTGCAAGATTTTTTCTATTACAATAATAAAAAAAAAAATTAAAGGCATATGTTAAAACTAGTTTAACAAATGGATTTATTTGTTTTATTGTGATAACACCGCCAAATGATCAGACTTTCACATGAAATATTACATAAAAGAAAATTTATTTAGGATAAAATAATTAAAAAAATCAATACAGTCTGCAATATTGGAGTGTGTTCTTTATTTTTTCTTGCATTTTTCTGTAAAAAGCATCACAATAAACTGAGAAAAGCAGAACAGAGATCTTACCATTAATTGTCATCTGTTTCCTTCTTTTTTTACCTAGTAATAGTCATTTATTTTATAACTGAGATATTGAGTATATTATTAAAAACCAATTGTTAAAGAAACATATTCAATATGAGCTTTCTATACTAGAAAAAAAGTGTTCCATATAATAATTAATAATAAGTGTGCATGCAAACAAGTGTGTAATAATCTGAACTAAAACAGACAACCATCAGCCTTTTTTCCCCACCGTACATGCATGCGCTCTGGTTTTGCATCGCATCGCATCCTTCAGGCGGAAATGAAGCAAGGGTTAAATCAAACTGTTATCGTTTCTACAGTAACAACTAATTTACCGGGGCTTGTATGGCTCCACGTAATCTAAGCGTAATAATAAATTGCTTTTAAGTGAGCTATTAGCCTAAAAATTTGCCTAGGTTTGTAAATCTTATCACTAAGAAATACGCTGCCCTCTCTCCTGGCTTGTTTTTTTAACTGCTGCTCGTTCTGCGTCACAGGCAACGTAACACACTCAGAGGAAAGCGCTATCTGCCCTCTTCCACATACATGAGCTGACAGGTGCCCATGATTGGCCAGTTTCCCTTGACTGACAGAGGAGAGAGAGTAAGCCATCCTTCCTACTCAGAAAGCATGGCCAATTTTGCTCTCTCGGTTCCTGGCCATGGATGGCATCTGTGGCATCATCAGTATTCGAAATTGTGATCTCCTGAGGTCAAATGTTTTTTTTACCTCATCTTTTTTTTTACCTCATCTTTTTTTACCTCACCTCAAAACATCTTTTTTTCATCTCAGAAACATTGCCATTTTTACGCCCTATGCTGACATTCTCGGTGGCTGAAAATTTAATCAATACAATACCCGCATTTTTACCCGCATTGACTATTGTAATGCTTTGCTGGCTGGAGTGTCAAAAGCTACCCTAAGCAAGTTACAGTTGGTACAAAACTCCGCTGCCAGAATCCTGACTAGGACCAGTGCAAGGGATCACATCACACCTATTCTGGAAGCCTTGCACTGGCTTCCTGTTAGGTTTCGTATTGATTTTTTAAAATTCTGATGCTCACTTATAAGGCCTTGAATGGTTTGGCTCCTCAATATTTGTCTGAGCTCTTAACCCCCTACACACCAGCACGTGATCTCCGCTCTTCCGAAGCTGGTCTTTTAACTGTTCCATCAACCCGTCTTAGAACTATGGGTGATAGGGCTTTCTCTTCATTGGCTCCAAAACTATGGAATTCCCTGCCCTCTGAGATTAGAAGTGCAGAATCTCTTAGTGTTTTTAAATCTTCTCTTAAAACATACTTTTCTGGGGTAGCTTTTATGGGATCCATGTGATTAATTTGCTTTTATTTATACTGGCTCTGTTAAGAATGGTTCTTATTTCTATCTTTGTATTTGATCTCTGCTTGTATTTTATTTCATTGTATCGTTTTAATTTGTATTTCACTGTATCTTAATTTATGTAAAGCGCTTTGAGATGCTACTTTAAAGGCACTATATAAAATAAAATTTATTATTATTATTATTATTATTATTTTCTGAAACCATGTGGCAAAATGTGTTATGGTCTAAAGAGACCATGACACAACTTTTTGACTATAATTCTAAAAGATGTATGGAGGTGAAAAATTCATGTCAGGGAGTTAATATTAGGAGCTTTATGACCACGTTCCCTTTAATTTTATTTTCCTTTCTGAGCTAAACCTATTCCTATTCGGCAGACCTTTCTGCACTCCGTTTGTTATGTGGATCAAGTTACAAAACTGATTTACAAAAGAGTCTCTACCTTCTTTGTCTCACACAGCTTTCATTTTCAAACCTTTCACTCTGCCATTTAATTTAATAATCCCTCTGTAAACATGTTCACATCAAATTTCATCACGTCCCATAGGAGGATGATGTGTTTTTTAATGGGGAATACAAAGCACATTGGTAAGGCACTCTGGATAAGGGCTTCTGATAATAAAATAAATGTAAAAAATGCTGTTAAAGGTAAATTTAGCTTGCCAAGAACCACTTGAAATAGATTAAGTCATTAAGTAAGGAATGAAACAGGATGAGGCATGCTTTTCTATAAAAGAAATCAATGACAAGATAGTGTGATGTGGCCGGATAGAAAAAAATGCAGCCTGATACTCAAACTCCTTAGACTTTCCTGTAGCAGGAAACGTAAAGGAATAGCTTTACCTCTGACTGGAGACTCCTTCCAAAAATGTAAGATCAAGAGTTTTCTTACTGAAAGCTTCACCATATCAACAGTTACACATTTTATATTTTAATTAACAACATATTTTTAAATCCATGTTTTATTATGCTTCGATTACGTCCCATGTCTGCTATACAAGTCCCACTGAATTAGTTGTTTCTATAGAAATGTTAACATATTAGACCAAGCGAGTTAATATAAACCTGTGACTTTTGTCAGAGCTGCTGTTATAGAAAATTAATCAACAGTTTTGAGAATTCAACAGTGCTGTCGTATAGCTATTGTTCTTATTCGGTAATCTTGTTTTAATATTTATTTATTGTTTATTTATTTTTATTGTGATAACACAACCACATGAGCAGACTTTCCCATATGTTAAATATTACTTAAAAGAAAATGTATTTAAGATAAATTAATCATAAAAAGTCAATATGCAACATTGGAGCGTGTTCTTTATTTTTTCATCACAATAAACATCAGAATAAACAGAACAGAGATCTTTATTAATTATTAATTTATTATTTCTCATCTGTTTCCTTCTGTTTTACCTAGTAATAGTAAATTATTTGATAATTGAGGTATTGAGAATATTTTTAAAAATTTTTAAAAATCAATTGTTAAAGAAAGGTATTCAACACAAACTTTCTAGACAAAAAAAAATTTCAGTATAATAATTCATTTAAAAAAATAGTGTGTATGCTACCAAGTGTGTAATACATCTGAACTAAAACACTGTTATTCGGTAATCTTAGAACATGTGAAGCTACAGTTATGACCAGTAGTAAAGAATATTAAACAGTTTAAAAGTGTATACTGGTAACAAGACCCATAATCTGTATCTCTGTAAGTTTTGTGTCTCTTCAACAACTGTGGCATGAAAATCTACCAAAAAGACAGGTATGTTCTTCACCACCACCCTCATGTGTACTGTGTGTGGAAATAACTAAATTAGAAGGAAATAAATGCAATACAATCAAATCTATCAGCAGGTGGCGCACAAGTAATATGGGTGCAGGTTACTGTAAGTAATCGCTGTGCCAGACATGATTCTTTACACAACCAGGAGTTTGAAAGATGGGCTTTATAAAGATGGTTTTTATACTTTATTGAATTTGCAGCACAGGTCTGTAATACATGTGATCAGAAATAAGCTGTGTGTTTGCTCTCCATGGACTAATCCTTCATAGCCAAAAGCCAGTTTTATATACTGTACATACATATATATATATATATATATATATGTATATACACACAGTACTGTGCAAAAGTCTTAGGCACATGCAAAGAAATGCTGCAGAGCAAAGATGCCTTCAAAAATAATGAAATTTAATGTTTCTACATTAAAAAAACACTATAAAGAACACTAAACAGTAATAAATGAAACAAAGTCAATATTTGGTGTGACGATCCTTCGCTTTTAAAAAAAAAATAGTAGTCTCAGGTACAATGTGTGCAGTTTTATAAGGAAATGAGCTGGTAGGTTTTACTGAGCATCTTGCAGAACCAGCCACAGTTCTTCTGAAAACTTTAACTGTCACACACTTGCAATTATGCATTATGTTTTTTTTTGTCTGAAAAGTGTCTCTTATGTAATATGCTGCTTTCTTTACTGACATACAAACATTTTTCTGTAGCCAAGACAAATCATGCCAGATCACCTGTCAGAAAATTCAAACAAATAGAAATGTTTTAGGGAAAAAAAAAGGAAAAGAAAAAACTGACAATAACCGGGCTGCACAAGTGTGCACACCCGTTTATAATGGGTCATGTGACCGTGCTCAGAACGAACCAATCACATTCTCAAGTTTAAATTAATTATCATACAGCTATCATCAGTGAAGTGATTCTGATTAACCTTAAATAAAGATCAGCTGTTTCTGTAGGATTTTCTTGACTTCTTCTTGGTTTCATGCAACTGCTGAAGCCATGGTCCTCAAAGAGCTGACAAATCATGTACAGGATCTCATTGTCGAAAGATATCGATCAGGAGAGGGGTACAAAAGAATTTCCAAAACATTAGATGTATCATGGAACACTGTGAAGACCATCATCGACAAGTGGAGAAAATGAGGTACCACAGTGGCATTACCAAGAACAGGACTTCCTTCTAAAATGTACAAAAGGACAAGACAAAAACTTACCAGGGAGGCTGCTGAGAGACCAACAACAACATTAAAGGAGCTGCAGGAATAACTAGTAAGTACTGCTCACTCCTTACATGTGACAATCTCTCTTATTCTTCACAAAACAAGCACACCTACATTTTCCGAAACCATGTGGCAAAATTTGTTATGGTCTAAAGAGACCAGGATAGAACTTTTTGGGTATAATTCTAAAAAACATGTTTGGCACAAAAACAAGACAGTTTTTTCACCCAAAGAACATCATACCCATGGTGAAGCATGGTGGTGGCAGCATCATGCTATGGGCCTGCTTCTCTTCAGCTGGGCCTGGGGCTCGAGTCAAGATAAAGGGAACCATAGCTAGCTGTATTTTGGCACAAAACATGCAGGCCACTGTTAGCTGAAAATGAAGAAAAAATTCACCTTCCAGCACGATAACAACCCAAAACACAAATCCAAATCTGGATTTAGAAGAAGAAGATCACCTTTCTGGAACAGCCTAGCCAGAGCCAAGATCTAAATCCTATTGAAAACCTGTGGAATGACTTGAAGAGGGCTGTGCACAGGAGATCCCCTCACGATTTGATAAATGTGGAGCATTTTATGCCATTAAGAGTGAAACAAATTGCAAAATGAACATGTGCTAAGTTGGTAGACTCTTATCCAAAAAGTGCTGTTTTGCAAGCAAAAGCTGCTTTAACAAAGTATTAGTAAAGGGGTGTGAACACTTATGCAATCAAGTTATTGTAAGCTTTTTTTTAACATCATTTTGGTTTGGTAAGTTCCAGAATCATTGCCACACATATGCTGGTAAAATTATTGAATTTTGGTAAGAAATACTGGTAAAAAAATGTTTTAAAAAATTAAAAAATAACTTTCACTTCTCCGTCCAAGCCTATTTTTGCATTTCACTTGTCGTTTCATCTCTGTGAGCTTCGACTTTCACGGAGTTTTGAAGTCACCTCATGCAAATCAGCTGTGCCGTGCACGCACCTGGTAGTTTACGGGTGACTGGCCTTCATCACCATGTGCACGAGTGTGAAAAAAATCAGCGTTTCTGAAACTTCAGTGGAAAATTTTAGTTCGGTTTTGCTTACGCAAACATTTACACACCACTTTATTAAAAAGATTGAAAAATGAGGCTCTGTGTTCTGAAATATTATTAACGTAGATCAATGTGGCCACAGGTTGAGATGGCTTGTCGTCCTAATTGGTTCGCCATGAAGAAATAATAATACGCTTACAGCAACGTGTATAAATCTCTAAATATTGTTAGATTGATGAATATTTTAAATTATTAATAGTCAAGGTTGCAACGGATCCTATCCCAGGAACGCTCCTGGATCCTGGATGGGAAGCCTTTCTATCATCACGCATGTACGTTCACATCTAGTGGGAAATTTAGAGCAGCGAATCTACCTACCTGCATGTTTTTACGTCGAAGGAATCCAGAGAACGAAAGGAAACCCACATAGTCAGAGAAAAAGGGAGAAATTTAACTCGGAGATTAAACCAAGCTCAGCGGACCTTGGAATGAATTTTACTAATTTATTTTTTTTTTAATTGGCATTTTTATTTTGATGGCAAGTGCATCCTTGAGCCCTGGTTCTTTTTCTCTACAGGGACATATATAATCAAAAATAGAATTCTCACAATCATGAAAAAGAAAACTGTGATTGAATTGCACTTCAAATTGAGTTCTGGAGTGGCCACAGGGGTGGCCAGTCATATTTCAGGGGTGGCCCAGGCCACCCCAGGTCAGCGATTAGCTCCGCCCCTGGGTCCATCCTTGGTCTATGGACTGTCTGTCATGTTCCCTCTCCCTCTCCCTCTCTCCCTCTCTCTCTCAGTGACTCAGGGAGAGGGAGCGCTCAGGGCCGTACTGGCGGAATGCTCTGAGAGCTGAATTCTGCGCCGTTTAATCGCTGATCGGGGTGAGAAGGTGGAAGAGAAGGTGGAAATGGCTTCTAAAGACATCGCTGCTCCGTGTTTCCCCAGCTTATCCAGAGACCTTACAGGTGAGAAAAGCAGAAAGAAAGAAAAAAAAAAAAATCCGAACAATAGATGAGAGGGTCCGACATCCTCGCGGGCTTTAGCTTCTTCTGCATCAGGGTTCATGTTGCTCATCAGCACGGTGAGATCAGACGCAGTGGCGTTAACAGGAATGCATGTTTGGCTTGAAGGGGAAAAAAAAAAAAAAAAAGACATTCACGGAAGAAAGAGGGAAATAACGCACGCGCAGATTTGATTTGTGCTTTAATTCAGCATGGTTCATGGATGTGCACAAATGATTTAACAGGAGAGCTTGTGTGATCCGGTGTGTGTGTGTATGTGTGTGTGTGTGTGTGTGTGTTGCATGCAGGACCACTGCTCCGTTTATTTATCCAGAAGTGCAAAGGAAGGGCTACGGTAATAAGGCGCGGCCGGGCTTCCCTATGTGTGTGTGTGCGCGTGCGTGCGTGTGTGTGTGTGTGTGTATATATATATATATATATATATATATATATATATATATATATATATATATATATATATATATATATAAATCCGAACAAATTTATGTGTGTGTGTGTGTGTGTGTGTGTGCGCGCGTGCGTGTGTGCGTGTGTGTATATGTATATGTGTGTGTTTGTTTGTTTGCGTGCGTGTGTGTGTATATGTGTGTGTGTGTGTTTGTTTGTTTGCGTGTGTGTGCATGCGTGTGTGTGTGTGCGTGTGTGTGTAGGGGATGCACGAAGGCTCGCTGCGCGTTAATACACACTTAAGGCAAATTCACACGTGCGCTTTCCTTCACTATTCCATATGAACGTGCCCGCGTGCTGTCATTTCTTAATTACTCCTAACAGCCCTAGTGTTAATAGGCTGTCATAATTAACACTGGGACATCCCCTGTCTCTCACTCTTTTCACTTCAGCACTTCTGTTTTCCCTCTTTCCATATAATTGCACATAACATCACATAATACCAGGGCAGGGTTTGTATATGGGGGTAAATAGGGTAGTAGTAGCTCAGTGGATAAGACAGTGGGCTACTGATTAGAAGGTCATGAGTTCAGATCCCAGCACTACCAAGCTGCCACTGCTGAGCTCCTGAGCAAGACCATTAACCCTCAACTGCTCAGTTGTATAAATGAGCTTAAACGTAAGTCGCTCTGGATAAAGGTGTCTGCTGAATACAAATGCTTAGTTGAAGCTTTGTGCTGTTTTTAAAACACGTGAGATGTTATAAAATCACACATTTTCTCCGCTACACCTGTGACATTGCACACTTTACTAAGAGGACGTCAGGGTCACATGGGTACCGAGTGCCTCCCAAGCACACCGCAGATGGTATAAACAAGAAGAGATGCTGCGGCTGATTTCTTTCTAGCCCAGACTATACATTCATGCAGCCTATAAGTGACACTCGTGCCAGGTGATTACAATGACTTAAGATTTGATAGGATGTTATTCATCAGCTGCATCGCTGACATGTCTCAGACACGTCATCAGCATGACGTGATTGAGAAAGCGTAGGTGAAATACAGTCATATGTGTAATGAATGAGAACCTGATTGAGAAGATTTTCTTGCTAATTTGATCTCGGCTAATTCCCACCCACCAGTTAAGGTCATCTTTTCGAACTGCTGCTCTTGCTGTGTCACAGGGCTGTGTAACACACTCTGAGGAAAGCGCTATCCGCCCCCTTTTACATACATGAGCTTACAGACGCCCATGATTGGCTAGTGTCTCCGTGATTGACAGGGAGAACGTCATTCATCCCTTCCACCTAGACAGCACCTCTTGGGTCCCGGCCACGAATGGCTATGGCATTGTCGGGATAAGAAACTTGCGATTTCTGGACGATAGAGAAAACGTGTTTTTCTTCTTTTGCCTTTCGGGAGCCCCAAGATGGATTATTTACTCTATCTATCATTTTTCCCTAAAATGCATTTAGAAGAGAAACTAAAAGCACTCCACTAAACACACTCTGTGCAGTCAAAGTACAAATTTGATCAAAGGACGGACGACAGAACTGAAAGTTTCGTGCTTTTTTTAATTAAACAAAATAAACAACTTGATATCTAGTAGTGTTGACAATCCATGTTTGCTTTGCTTTCTCTCAATGTTGATATTTCTTATAGAAATTGATGTGCTGACATCAGGCCCAGGCACGAAACGTTCTGCGTCTGTGGGTTGCTGATGCGTATGTCTACTCTATGTGCTTGGTTGACTCTGTGTATTTATGTTGCTCTGATTGCCAGATGGAGGGAGCACGCAGTAATGTTTTGCTTTCTTTAACAGACAGCATCAGGAAGTTTGTTGACAAGTCTACGATCAAGTTCGCTCGAGGTGTCAAGCTTGAAACCAAAAATGGCAAATCGGAAGACAGGATTCTGGTGAGTGCCTGAAACACGTTCTACTCCTGGATAGCAGTCGTTAAAGGGAGGAATTCCTCATGCAGTATTTAATCTGCCTGAATCCAACCTTGGTGTTATTGTGTTTGGGCAGGTGTAAAAATAGCAATTCTACTCGAGCTCAGAACAAAACAACTGCACTGAGACTGCCTGTGCAAAAAACATAATTCAAGTGAAAAACAAATATTAGGGGGAAAAAAAGAAAAAGAAAAAACTCACAATAACCTGGTTGCATAACTGTGCACACCCCTTAACTAATACTGTGTTAAAGCACCTTTTGCTTGTGATAAGGCACTCAGTCTTTTTTGGGTAAGAGTCTACCAACTTAGCAAATTTTGATTTGGCAATTTTATTCCACACTACCTTGAAAAAAAACTCCACATTTACCAAATTGTAAGGGGATCTCCAGCCCTCTTCAAGTCATTCCACAGGTTTTCTGATAGGATTTAGATCTGGGCCACTCCAAAACACTGATCTTCTTCTTCGAAAATCCAGATTTCGCTTTCTGATTTGGGTCATTATTGTGCCGGAAGGTGAAATCTTTCTTCGTCTTCAGCTGTCTGACAGAGACCTGCAGGTTTTGTGCCAAAATAGAGCTATCCATGATTCCCTCTATCTTTACTAGAGCTCCAGTCCCAGCTGAAGAGAAGCAGCCCTGTAACATGATGCTGCCACCACCATGCTTCACTGTGGATCTGGTGTTCCTTGGGCCATATACTGTCTTGTTTTTGTGCCAAACGTATCTTTTAGAACAATGCCCAATTGAGTTCTATCTCGGTTCCATCAGACCATAACACATTTTGGCATATGATTTGTGGTGATTTAGGTGGGCTTGTATGTTTTTTTTGTGATAAAGAGCTTCTGGATAGACACCCTACCCCACAGCCCAGACATGAAGAATACGAGAGATTGTTGTCATCACATGCAGGGAGTGAGCAGTACTTGACAGATATTCCTGCAGCTCCTTTAATGTCGCTGTAGGTCTCTCAGCAGCCTCCCTGATACGTTTTCTTCTTGTCCTTTCATCAATTTTGAAAGGGCATCCTGTCCTTGGTCATGTCACTCTGGTGCCCCATTTTGTCCACTTGTTGATGATGGATGTCATGGTGTTCCATGGCACATCTAACGTTTTGGAAATTCTTTTGTACAACTCTCCTGATCGATAATTTTCAACACAGAGATCTCATACATGCTTTATAAGCTCTTTCCTGTACTTTTTAAGACCATCATTCATTTTGCACTGTAATTATGCTAGAATGATGTTCCTAAAAGGTAAACGGTCATTAATATGGCAGAATTGGTTTCACAGTAGATTGTTACGTAGATGATTAAATAACAAATTCAGACTCTCTCAGCTCCTACTGCTGTCTGACATTCACCCAAACTGCATGAGTGCATCTCACTTCTCAATTTAATTGTACAGATCATGTGGTGATTTTACCCAAAATGAATTTCCGGCTACTCCACTGCCTGTGAGATGTAGTCTGGTCTGGTAACTCTTAGTCCAGTTAAAGGAAAAATCCACCTTGAATGACTTGCATATTGAGTTTTATAATTAACATACGATCTTCAATGGCATCCAAGATTTATTCTGTAATGAAATTCTGAATTGATGCAACAAAACTGTCCCACGTTACCAACAATTCAGTTTGACTACCTGCCGATAGTGGCGCCAATGGGGTTTAGCCCCTTGCTTTATTTCTACCTAAAGAGTGCGATGCAGCAGCGCTTTAGTCCTTTAGTCTGTTCAGCTTAATCACCTCCTCATCTGTACACTCTGCTCAAACAGATCAGCTTCCACAGGTTCAACTTTCATACTAATACTGTCATAAATGCCATTGCAGTTGTCATCTTGTCGAGCATCTGCTGTAACTCGGTGTAATGGTGTTGTATAGTTGCATTGCATTATGGTCCAATGTTTGCTACACTGGATTTCTCATTAATATGACATTGAACATCATGGGGAATATGAATAGAAGTTCTTACTAACAGCGAAACCTGATCATTATATCCCTTATGTTTGAGAGATTTTTCCTCCAGATTTTGGACACATAGAGTGAAAGTTCCCAACCAGAGTTATGCATTCATTAAAACTCTAGATGGCTTTTTGGTTTTTTTTGTTTTTTTTGATCCATGTAACATGGCACCATGTGAAGTGGTGTGAAATTGCTCTGATAATTAGATCTCTCTCTTTCAATTTCTCAACACATACTCACTTACTCTCAGTTTCCTGCCCTAGCTGAGTACATAGTGTGTGTGTGTGTGTGTGTGTTTGTGTGTGTGTGTGTGTTGGGTTTGTCCCAGCCTGGTAAATGATTCATGGCAATACAAGAGTGTGTGTGAGTGTGTATGTGTCCATCTGCCATTTGTTCTTTGATATGCAGGGCCTTTCAAGACTCTCAGTCTTTTCACTCTCAGCTCAGACTGTTTTGTGAAATTCAGCCCTGTGTGTCTGTGTGTGTGTGTGTGTGTGTTAGAGGAAGAGACAAAAGAAGATATTGAGGTAGTTTGATAACCATGTGACATTAACCCAAAGTGTACATGTGTGTGTATGTGTTAGAGGAAGAGAAAAAAGGAGACATTAAGGTAATTTGATAACCGTGTGACGTTACCCCAAGGTGTACGTGTGTGTCTGTGTGTGTGTGTGTGTGTGCATGTATGCACATGTGGGATGTGTATGCTTTTAGATCCAAATCCCCTGTTACCCACTGCGGTGCTGTGTTGCCTAAGTTTTGGCAGTGACATCAATTTCTCCCCTCATACCCCCTCCTCTCCTCGCCCCGCATGCCTCCTCCCCTCTTTCCCCTGCACCCCAATCCCAGAAGTCACTGCAGATTCAGTGACACACATACAGCTGGGCACGTGCTGATAATATGCAGTCGATTGCAAAACATAAAATATTGTTATCATAGACAATTAAAATACTGTTACTACTCCTGACATTAAAAAAAAAATCAGAACTCTATATGCAAATTTCAAAAATTCCAATCTCAAAAAATTCTCAAAAATACAGATTTTTATATAAAATTAGGCCAAAGGTGAAACATCTGCAATTCCCAGGGAAAAGTAAACACTTTTGCGCAGTCACCTCCACGCTCACGTCCATGAAGCAAATTGAAGAGACGCAGAGAAGAGACGGAATTAAGTAGACGTAAATTGAGAGATCTGAACTGTAAGCCTTTGTGTTCTACTGAAATAGCTACATTCCTAAAACTTTGGCTTTTAGCTACCTAACAATTGCCATCAACTAGCTAGAACTTTATCTAAATCATTATGCTTTACATATACTAATCACTTAGTGCTTAACCTCACTGCCGAAAACTTGCTATTCGAGGAGAACATAAAAAAAAGTTATTTGCTTGACCACTCCGAAAGCATCTAATATTAATAATATTTTTTTTCCTGGGAATCCCGGATGCTTCACCTTTGGCCTGATTTCACACAAAAATCTTTATTTCTGAGATTTGAATTTTTGAGATTTGCATTTAAAGTTAAAAACATAACCTAAATTTTTACATAAAAAAATTATTTAAAGTCATGTGTATGGGATTCAAATATAAGAAATTCACATTGTCACATTCTAAGCTCCATAATGCATGCACATAAATCAACTACAACTCTTTAGTTCAGTTCATTTTGAATTGAAGTGTGAACACTCCACCCGTACTCGGGTGCACGCCAAACAACTGACCCCAGATAAACAATAGAAATGGGGCTAAAATAGCTCTATGTTATATACGTACTAAATTATGGGTATTGGCATATTATATATAAGTCTATAAATACTGTATTAACTGGTAGAAAACAACTATTTTATTTTATCTTTTCTGTAATATCAATGCACCTAAATGACTTGTAGACGAACAACAACCCCCCCCCCCCCCCCCCCTTTTTTAGGACCAATAAGATGTTTCATCAAAGCACATCAATTTCCTGACCAAGTAGAAACCGTGATGTGAAACCAATTGAACCAATAATAATAATAATAATAATAATAATAATAATAATAATAATAATAACAATAATAGTAGTAGTAATAATATTCTGGTATCTGAACTCTGGAAACAAACTGAGTATAATGACAGCCTGAGACATATGTTAAAAAAAAACATTATTCAGTACAAAGATTCAGAACAAACCATAAATATTCAGCCATGCTAGGTGTTTATCATGACATGAAACATTTTATGTCTGCACATGTCTGCCATCCTTGGTGTCACTGATGCTTAAAGCTGTGCAAAAGTGCAATTCAGGATCTGATCTCCTCTAAGAGATGAAAACTTCCCCAACTAGTCTATGATTTCTGCATTTCAAAAGAGAGAGTGGCTGATTTATTTTAAATCTAAAAGAACTTCAAAATCAAAGCTGCCCCAAATTTCATAACGGATGTCACAGAGGAGGAAAAATCCTCTGGAATGTTCAGGGAGTGATGAAATTGTATACTCATTATGAATATTTAAACATTTTAGCACCTTCTACATGATTTTTTTTTAAAGTTTGATAGTCTGTTTTTTCCTTCCTACTGACACCATATTGCAGTACACATAAAAGTAAGGCATGTAAGGCAAAAATTATAAAAAAAAAAAAAAGTAGGTTGCCTAAGAGTTTTGAACTCTGCAGGCATTTTTAACTGGATTGTTTTCTGTAATAAAGACAAAAATCATGGCTGTCTAATCATGGCTGATTAGAGATCACAATTTTTTAAATTTTATTTATTTATTTTTTAATATATAGATGCAAAGTGAACAATTGCCACATGGTCCAACAATATAGTTGGGCTGTAGTCCATCAGACTCACAAGAAGGAGCCACCAGAGGAGGCAAATCAAATGGTTCACAGCAGCTCAGTCAAACATGCTTATTTATCAAGCAGCAATGTGCTCGAGTTTAAAAAGCTTGTAAATTACCAACAACATCAGGAGGCAGACTATTCCAAATGTTCACAGCAGTGTGTAGAAAGCATCTATCAATCCTGAAAATGCCATAGCCATCTGTGACTGGGAGGCAAGGGAGCAAAATTGGCTGTGCTCTCTGAGTGGGAGGGAAGACATACCCTCTCTCCTCTGTCAATCACAACGACACTAACCAATCATGCGTGTGTCTGAGCTCAGGTATGTGGAAGAGGGTAGATAGCACTTAGTGTGATACGCTGCCCCGTGAGCTCGAAAAGTAGTTCGGTTGGCTTCATGTGTCATTGAGGAAGCACATGATAGCCTTACATAGCTGTACATTTCCTCAAACTGGGGAGAAAATGGGCGAAATTACGACATAAGCAAATAAATAAGCAAATAAAGAGCTAGCTAGCTTGCAGTCAGGATCAGGTTTGTGTAATGAGAATTCCCATTGGCTAGATGACTTATTTGTGTAATGCCTGGTGGCTTTTAGATTGACAGGTCATTGGTGGACGTAAACTCAATTAAATTCAATTTTATTTGTATAGTGCTTTTAACAACTGTCACAAAGCAGCTTTACAGAAATAGAAATATGACAATAATACAAAAAGATGGTGCCAAAATGTTCATGCTGTGCCACAGAGCAATACACTGACCAATGACATATTAAATGCTAGACACTTTATTGGTATTTATCACAATTTAAGAATCCCTTATCACAATAATAATCATACTGGTACAGTATGTCACACCTTTACATCAGGATTAGCACTACAATTCAAAGACGTGCCTAAATTCTGCTGTTAGTCTGGCT
>CM040483.1:6372108-6386347 GCA_022758105.1 Pangasianodon gigas
TGTGTGTAAGGATGTGTGTGTGTGTGTGTGTGTGTGTGTGTCTACAGTTTCGACAGTATGAATTTATATGCATATAATGTGTGTAAGGACGTGTGTGTGTGTGTGTGTGTCTATAGTTTCAACAGTATGAATTTATATGAATATAATGTGTGTAAGGACATGTGTGTGTGTGTGTGTGTGTCTATAGTTTCAACAGCATGAATTTATATGCAAATAATGTGTGTAAGGAAGTGTGTGTGTGTGTGTGTGTGTGTGTTTTCAGGATGTGGATACCATCTATCATTCTCAAGACAACCGTGAGTTCAATCTACTGGACTTCAGTCACTTGGAGAGTAGGTGTGTGTGTGTGCTTTGTTCCTTTGGGCTTCAGGTCGGTACAAAAGAATAAATCCAGGGCTTTTCAATCAAATCTCTATCCACCAAATTTGTAGTGTGTCTGTGTGTGTGATTTTTAAAGACAAGAATTTCAACATATCTCCCTGTATTGATAAAAGTGCCAAAAATTCATTCACTTAGTTATGATGGCATGCTAAGAGTTTTTTTTTTTTATTATGTAAGTAAATGTTTGAAACATGCAGTTGTATAACACAAATTCAGTGTTTTTTTATTGGTATGAAACTAGTATTTGTATGAAAATGATTTGTTTGACAAGTTAAAGAAAGAAAGGTCAGAGTTGTGCATGGGATTAGCATTCATACTTTTCTTCAGGGTTCAAAAAGGTCCTTGAAATGTTTAAAAATGCTTGAATTTAGCTTTTTGGATTTTTTTTTTTTCAACAAAAATTGACAATTTTTGTTGAAATGAAAATCTCATTTTTCGTGCCCAATACAGAACTTTTTCAGCATTAATTAAAATTTCTGTCTCTTCTGTTCCACTTTTAAGCTGATTGAAATCTGAACTTAGCTACATAGCAACTCATAAACAGTAGCCTAGAAAAGATCACATTCAGGCCGACACCAACCATGTGACTGCTCTGTTTTTACTTCACGAAATATGAAATTTCAGATTCTCTCAGATCCTCGTCAGACACAGCAACTCATTGTCCACTTTTGCGTAATACACAATAATAGTAGCGTTTCTTACTCGGGTTTGAAATGAAGTGTACAATATATCTGATCTAACAACTAGTGACGTCAACAATCATCACAAAACAGAAGCGTCGTAAGCGACGTATCTGTAAAAAAAATATCAAAAGTATCTAGGTAGCACAAGCTAGTATGCTAATGTCAGGTTTGTTTGCATTAATTAGCTGGTTAATGCTAGCTAACCAACTAACCTCGTGTTACATTTATTTCTAAAATAGTGGCAAGCTACAAAACAATGACGCAAAATAAAAGTGTTATTAGCCGATTTGATCATGTCATGTATTTGTGTTAGCAAGTTAGATAGTTAAATAGATATTGTGTGTGTTGATATTTACGTCCGTACTGTACATTGAATGTATGGACCGTATTTTCTTCAAAACAGAAAAAAACAGGAATAACTCTGTGTTATGAGTATGACTGGCTGATATATGGTTCCTGAGTCTTTCTGGCACAACTGCATTGTAGTCTGCATTCAGACTACAACTTCTGACATGGTGGTGTGGAGCCCAAGGCGTGGTGCGGTTTTGCTTGAAATCGGAGAAATGTTGCTGACATTTGCATGAGCACATATAATCATATACTCATATTTATAGCATATAATCACAAGATTCTGATTTGAACATTCTGTAAGTGTTACATGCTCTTTCTCCAAACTTCACCTCAATTCATTCATTCATACACACACTATATGGCTAAAAGTTAATTAGTGGCCACCTGATCATCACACCCATAAATTGTTTTTTTTTTAAAAAAAAGCACACAATGGTCTAAAAATGTCTTTCTTGGCTGAAGCATTACAATTTCCCTTCACTGGAACTAAGAGGCCCAAACCTGTTCCAGCACAACAATGCCCCTGTGCACAAAGCGAGCTCCATGAAGACATGGTTTGAGAAGGCTGGAGTGGAAGATCTCCATTGTCCTGCAAAGAGCTCTGACCTCAACCCCACTGAACACCTTTGTGTTCGTTGAACTGGAACACCGACTGAATGATCATAAATCCCCACAAAATCTAGTGGAAAGCCTTCCCAGAAGAGTGGAGCTTATTATAATAGTAAAGAGGGACTAAATTTGGAATGAGATGGGTGTGATGGTCAGGGGTGCACATACTTTTGCCCGTATAGTGTAGCTGTTACTTGGCTGAGTGTTTTAATAAGGATGTCATAAGCACTGCCTGGTAAATGTAAATGTAATCCAACATGCCTGGAAAGTGATGACTATCAGAATTGGCTTTTATATCGGATAAAATTCTTAACAGGAAATCTCCACTAAAGACCTTGAAAATCTAATTCTGGTGCTTGGACTACATGATGTCTGTATGAACCCTTTTCTTATCACTTCTTTGGAATGAAATGAAACAAAATCCAGCCACATTTCTACAACTCTAAGAGATCAGAGTGGTGCAATGAGACAAACATGAGCTTTGAACAAAGTTGTTTGTATGTAAAAAAGTCGTTCTGATTATTTATGCTTTTCGTTCGGTTTCGTTGTGTCCGTGTGCCATTAGATCCACACGACTACATGCATGCATCTACAGGCTCGAACGAAATCAGCCCCAGCGTCAACTTCATACCATTCTGTGCATTTAGCCTACTGTTATTGGTGATGATGTTGCATTTGGTTCCATAAAAAAAAAAAATCCAGAAAAATCCTCCTTCAAACATTTAACAGAAATAATCTGATGTGGATCCCAAGAATGAAACCTTATATTAATGTCATTTTAGCACATTTATACCAACTGCTCCTGAATATAATTGTGTGTGTGTGTGTGTGTGTGTGTGTTTCTCTTGCAGAGATCTTGCAGTAATTGTTGCATCCATGGCCTACAACACGTGGTTCACCAAACTCTACTGCAAAGACATGCGCATCGTAACTATCCTGACCTCTGCCTCACATTTACCCAGCATGCACTTAGTCAATGACTGAATATGCTCCACAGCAATGTCTTAGATCATCATACACAGATTACTTAAAAAACAAAAACACACACACACACAAAACAAGTGGCGAGGCTGCTTTAATGGAAATTCTCCCACATTGTGAAACTTCCTAAAAGACATAAAGCAAGCATCTTCAGTTAGCAGTTTATATTAAACAGCTCATATTTTTCTGCTTAGCTTTTATCTAGTTTTATAATTGTAGTATTGTTGATAGTTTAGGAAGAATAATTTAATTTAATTTAATTTAATTTAATTTAATCTCACTTGTTTAATTTCATTTTAGTTCAATTCTATTAAATATTTAATTGTTTTTTCTCTCATCAACAGTTCTCTGTTTTACACATTTTGTTATTACTGTTTTATCTTATTACTTATTATGTCTTTATTTTAAGGACTAATTTATTATTTTTTAAATATTTATTTATTTATTTTATATATTTATTTTCCCTATTTTCTACTTCTTCAGCTTCTTATGCTGTTTTTTATTTGCCTTTTTTCTTTGCAAAGCACTTTGAGCTGCATTTTAATATATAAAAGCTACTATATAAGTAAATTATTATTATTATTATTATTATTATTATTATTATTTAAAAAGAAGAAGAAGACATTAAATGCAGACATTATACTGTATTAGAGTGAAATTGCACAGCTAATTGATGTTATTTTTCCTAGGGGTCAGAGGTCACAGAGCAGGTCTTACACACGCTCAGTAAGTCCTCCAGTCTGGAAGAGCTGACGCTGGAGAACGCAGGACTCAAATCGTTAGTTTTATTCTCTCTTATTCAGTGGTTCGTAAACTGTGGTCTGGGAAGGATTGCTAGTGGCTCGCGAGTCAATAAGCTTGATTAATAAATAAATTAATAATTAATAAATATAGTTTCTAACAGCTCATCAATACTGATGTCATCAAGTCTAATGAATGAATGAACCCATTGTGTTAGGATTCATTTGGGAGAACGTGTTTTGTTTAACTGCTTTGATCCACTGGCTGAAAAAGTGAGAGCCAGTGCTGTATATGTGTGTATGTGATGTTAAATTTCGCATGTGTGTGTTTATCGTAGTGACTTTCCTCAGAAGATGTCCGTTGCGCTGTCGGAGAATCCAGCGTCAGTGATTCACTCTCTCAATTTGGCACATAACACCTTGGACAACCAAGGTATCATTTACACACACACACACACACACACACATTACCTAGTGTTACCTAGCAACTTGTTACACTTAGTCAGCTTTGCTAAAACTTACTGAAGGTTTTTAATCATAACATAGGATTAAAAAATAAAGCAAAAATGAGCTGATAAAAACATTTGGCGTTACTGTAGCTATAATCGTCCACTATTATAAATATTTTCCCAGAATACCATGCAGCCTGAAAAACCGCTTTAAAAGTATCATACTGGTGTGAACGCTGCATTTTATTATAGAAATTGCAGAAATTCTCTACAATGCATTAATAAATCTTTCCATCTGTCTGTCCGTCTTTCCTTCCCTCTTTCTCTGAAACACATTGCTCTCACTGACTCTCACAGTCCTGCTTTATCGTTTCAGGTGTGTGCAATTTGATCCAGCAGGTGTGTCGTCTTAGCAAAGGACTCCGTCTCCTTAATCTGTCCAAAACGTCGCTCTCGTCCAAAGGTGGGCAAAAGTCTCTTCATCTAACTTTAAAAATAAAATATAAATACAATTTTAATAGGGGTGTAAAGCAATACGATTATCTGTATATGTTACCAGAAGTGGGTGTGGCCTAAATTTAAAGTTTTTTTTTTTTAATTAAATATGAACCCTGTTTCTATGTCCCTGAAAAACACAAGTCTGATGAAAAAAAATTTCATTCAGAAAATATAACAAAAAAAAAAATAGCAATTTGCAGAACATTATTCAGCTCCTGAACAGCTACAGTTCCTCAACCTCAGCTACATCACTCGAGTTCAGACTCAGTTCCAACCAGACGCCCTGTGGAACTTTCTGGAAAGCTTTCTATCTCATGTGACTGAGTGAGGATAACTATTGATCTATCGTAGCTTTCAAAACAACGATGTCCTTCCCAAATCAATGGGAAAATTTTTTTTAATGCTGCGACATGATTGGCTGATTGGGTAATTGCATGAATATACAGGTTTATGGATGTTCCTAATAAAGTGGTCGGTGCGTGTATTTCGTGCACTGGGCTGAAATGAATTTCCATTTCTATGCAGGAACATTTTCAAATGTAACACCACAGCATTCAGCTTTTAATGTTCAATCTATAGAAACCTTTATGAATTTTTTAGACGTTTAAAATCGATTGTTTAGCCATTTTTATAATGCGTGCACGCCAGGCCCCTCGCCTTCTGACGTAACCTTTCATGTTTGCAGGGATAGAGGATTTGGATAACGCTTGCTTTGATGCTGGCTTCCACGCACACACACACACACACACACACACACACACGCACACTAGACTTATATACTCATAATGCAACACTCATGTATTATTTATCAGAGCTTCGTGTCAGCCGTCCTTGCAGTTACCCTCTCAAAATCGGAAACAAATAGTCTCATAGAACATTTATTTATTTATTTATTTTCATGTCCGCTTGGTGAAATATGCATTACAGTTCTCATCAAAATTTCACCTGGTAAAAATGTACTTTTGGTGAGAGCAAGACTTACTTCTGCGTCATTATTTATGTCCTGAATAATATGTTGTCTGAATTTCCTGTAATGTAAAAAAAAAATAAAATAAATAAATAAATAAAAAGGGGGTGGAATCTTGAAGGATTTCAGGTGTGTATGTGTATGTGTGTGTGTGTGTGTGATTCTAAAATGATACAAGACACAAAAATACACCCTTCTGATCATGTATCGTGTACGGAATTGAGTGTGTAGGAGGTTATGTAGATCCACACAGTTTAATTTGGCCCCAAAAAAATGTGCTGGATATCTTTGTGTGTGTGTGTGTGTGTATGTGTGTGTATGTGTGTGTGTGGGTTGCAGGGTCGTGACAGGCAGTGTAAACGTGTCAGGCCATCAGCTGTGGCTGGAGAGTCGGCTTTGTCCCCAAACAGAGCAGCGAAAGAGAATTAGAGCACGGTTTGATTGACAAACTGAACCTCGATTTTCTTCGCACGCTGCTCTTTTGTGCTCTGTCCCGTATGAGCTGCCAGCCGAGGCTGCTTGCTGTAATTACTAGCTTCCTGCGGTGCACATTCAGTCCCAGCGTTGTGCCGGAACCTTCCCGCTTTTGGGAACGCTTTCCTGTTTCTGAGCAACGTTTATTTGAAAGGATGTTCCGAATCAACGATTATATACTGTATGATGTGCTTTTGCATACTAATACATTACATGTGATGAATGATGTCATAATACAAGATAACAGGAAGTTCCTCGCAGCACTCTCTGAAATCTTTCTGTCTTAATATTGAAGAAAGAATCCGGATGATGTAGTGTTATTCTCAATACTGAATACCTCTAGGAAGTTCATGAAAGGAATATATCACTAAAGAGGTGTTATTTATATTGTTATAGTTATTTAATCAAGGACAGGGTGATGTTTATGTGTTATTATGTAATACATCAGCATGTAAGATATCAAGGACAGCTTTTAAGGAAGTGTATGTGCATAAGACACGCTATCTGTCTTTCTGCTCTTTTCTTCATCTCTCTCTCTCTCTATCTGTCAGGTGTGGTGTCTCTCTCTCAGGCTCTTTGCTCTAATGATGATTACTCAAACTCACTCCTGCATCTGGACCTGAGCAAGAACCCGGGCGTACTGTCTGGAGAGGATGCAACGGTCAGACAGCACACACACACACACACACACCAACATGCAAACACACGTATAACAAGTGTATCGAATGTGATGTCCAATGTACACACAGTCTACCCTCGTCACATGATGTTCATCGACCATGACGTACATAATGCGTATACGTGTGCAGTTATATAACACACACAATACAGTGCAGTGCATGAAGTGCCAGACCTCGTGTCATAGCGAGTACTTCATTATGTTTATCATCAGACATTCACACATTTAACACAGTGGATGAACTCACGCTGGTTCTTTATGTTTGTGTAGCATCTGCATATGTTCCTGTCGCAGCCCAACTGTTTAGTACACTTGGACCTGTCAGGCACAGACTGCTGCGTGGACTCGGTGAGTACTTCACGTCTTTTTTATTTCTCCTAAATGACTTCTCAAATCATATCGAAGGCGTAATTGAAAAAGAAGTAAAAGTGATGACAAAAATACACTTTGAACGTACCATGGCATGACTGTTATGTTTGTTGAAAACTGACATGTATGCTGTGAGAAGGGTTGCCAGATTTACACAATGTATTAAAACACGTCGTTTGTCTGAATAGTTTGATAGCTAGGTAGCTATTGTATTACATATTCTAATGAATTTATGAGAATGAAGTAAAAAGAAAGCATGTTTCCCCATTCTTCTGGAAAACCCATCACTTCCTGGAAGAATCCTCAAAGCAACATGCATGGCAGACAAAATCACGGGTGAAACTGAAGGGCGCTAGTTGCTAAAGTTTAGTAACTTGAACTGCGTACGTAATCAGCCGCACTTTCCACTTCTTCACCAAAAATTTTCTCCCAACTTGGCCATTTGCCAATTCCCACCCACTCGCTAACTCTTCCCAATCACTCAAAAACTACTAACTGCTAGCTTCCTCCTAGACACATGAAGCCAATTCTCAAACTGGAGGAAAGCGCTATCTGCCCTCTTCCACATACGTGAGCTCACAGACACTTATGATTGGTTAGTATCTCTTTGATTGACAGGGGAGAGAGTAATACCATCCCGCCCACCTAGAGAGCATGGCCTATTTATCTGACATCGAGTTCCGGGCCAAAGATGGCTGTGGATTTGAAATTGCGATCTTGCGATGATCTCTGAATCCATCGTTGGAGCGACTACCACTTTTGGTGCAATTCTTCCTAAGATGCATATACACCATTTTCAGGCAGAATGCACCTTAATTTCATCTGCAAATATACTCCTGCAAAACCGCTAGCTTCCTGCTTTTCTCTCTCAAAACGAAAATATCACATGGGTGAGCTGGGAATCGAGCCGGAATCTCCAGTGTATTTGCACCTCTGTTGCCTTCATGTTCTTTGTTCCACGTTCCAGATAACTTTTAAATCAAATTATCTTCTTGTTTATTATCTACCTAAAGGCGTACTGAGGATTGACATACTGTGTGTTGGATGCTGATAGTTTGGTGTGCGAGGTTGAAATTGTTCCCTCCTTTTTCTTGTATTTTGCAGTAAGTTTCACTGTTTATCTTTTCTTTTTCTTCCTTTCTTTCTTGATCTCTCTCTCTCTCTCACTCTTATTCTCCCTTGCTATCTTTCATTGATTTAAACCTCCAGCTGTTTGGGGCTCTGCTCCGGGGCTGCTGTGCTGACCTTTCTTACCTCAACCTCTCCAAAAACTCCTTTGCTCACAGGTTAGATTTATTCTGTCTTTCTTTTCCTTTCTATTCATTACATAATAGACCATGTGTATAATAAATGGCCTATATTTCTGAACATAATGCAAACATAAAATAAGGTGCAAGATCACTACATTGGTGAATATGTGTGTGTGTGTGTGTGTGTGTATGTGGGGTCCGGGTCTCAAAGTGGGGTCCGTGAAGCATAGCTAGGGAATCTGTAATGATTTCTTTATTTTATTACACTAATTCTATTCATTTCTTATGTTATGTTTATGTTTCTAACTAACTAACTAATCTATGCTTAAGTGAACACCATTTCCATTATCCACCGTATACAAAGAATGGTAACGTTAGCTTGCTAGCTATTTTAGCCAAATGCTTTTGGGATTTCAGTACCTTCCTAGGTTCGTTAGCTAGCTAGCTCATGTTATACCATCATACCATCTACCAGAAATGCCTTTTACACATTATCCTGAGCGTTATCTATAGACTGTAGAAGCACTTAGATATAACTAACAAGCAATCGCTACTAAACATCAGCGTGACATCTTTAATTTTAAAGATGTCACTTGGTACTGTGAAACATTAAAAGATCTTGCTAGCTAACATGCTTCGACAGGTTAGATGTTGAGCTGCGAAATGCCAATATTGGCGTAATTTACATATCATTATCACTCCGTTTCCTTAGAAGCATTTAAAAGTGCAGATACCCGATGAATCGGGGCAGGGATGCTCATCTGACTTCACTGTCTCAGACACTGCTGCTGCTGACTAAAGCATTTGGTGCCTGAAGTGTAGCGTTTGGGCAGGAATCTGCTTTATTCTGATAAATGAAACTGTTGAAAATTTACACACACTGTTTTTTAATTAGCTTGCAGTCTTCTGAAGTTAACTGCATTATAAATGTAAGAAAGAAATCTGTTATTCATAAAAAAATTAAAAGTACTATATTTAGTTATACTCAAAAAAGTACCGTTACAGTGAACCATGTACTCAAGTACTATAACAAGAGCACATGCGCAGTAGTTCATTACTTTCCACCTCTGGTTATTAGCCTTGAATTGACTTCAAATTGGCTCTAATAAATAGACAAAATGTGATCGTACTCATTTCCCCAAATAAATCAGGGTCAGTAGAATATATTTTTATAGTTAAAAAAGTCCCTGGCTACAGAAAGCTTGAGATCTATGATTAGCCATCATGTTAAACCTCACAAAGTGTTTTTTTTTTTTTTTTTTGCAAAAGCCTAATCATGGCTGTATGATTATACAGTTTGTTGTTGATGTTTAATATAACGAAGACTTTAATATTAATATTAACATGGGTAATGGAGCTGTTATTGGCCCGAACAAAAATGATCTCCCCAAAACATTTTTAAGCTTTGCTACAAAAAAAAAGTAACAATTGCACAACCAATTTTTTTTTCTTTATGCATCCTAGATCTTACTTTTCCTTTGAACATCTAGGAAAAATAAGTCACCTAAAACAAGGATGTTAATATCAGTTTGGTTTTGACGTAAATGATAATAATCAGCATTACAAATCACTACCGTGAAGACTAATGGCAAACAGATAAATAAATATAATGATGGTAAATTAATATATATATATTTTTAAATAAATCTGTGATCATTAAGTGGGTCCTCCTTGTACTTTGGAAAGGACTCCCTGGATGTAAAAAAAATTTAAGAATCCCTGAATTAATCAAATAAACTTGCGAATGGGTGAGAAGAGGGAAAAAACTGGCTTGCACTCAACCAAATTAGCAATACAACGATGTTAGACAAGGATTTATGTTAATTAAGTCCATTTAGCCCATTATTATACACCTAGTCTACTATTCACAAAGATAATCAGAAAATTCCCTAATCAAATTCATTAATTAACCAAATCTAAAAGAGTTGAATTAGTTAAATCATACAAAAAAACACTTATTTCTACCAATCAGATGCAAAATAAAAAGTGTGTGCATTTGTTAACTGTGTCTAAAGCTAATATAACTCTGAAGACTCATCTCATTCGCTCACATCTCTCATATCTTATGCTCCCTAAATAGGAAGGTGAAAGAGACTCTGCCGTTGTTCCGTCAGTTCTTCAGCTCTGCGTTCAGTCTCACACACGTCAGTTTGGCCTCCATGAAGCTGCCGCTGGAAGCCCTCAGGTGAGACTCCTACGCTCATTCTTCAGGGTTAGAGGTCGAGTCCACAGCTAGTTCACCAAGTTCCTTTTTTCTGTGAAGGAAATAAAATCTCTTTTGTGTGATCGCTGTCTCAACTCCAACAAGCACTCCGCTGAAACACAGCCAGTTAACTCAGCTTGACTTACTTCACTTACCCACACACATATGCTTTATTTCCACGGTAACAAGGATGGATTTTATTATCATGTTCAGCAGACATGATAGAGACTGATATAGCAGCGTGAGTGTAATGTTAATATTAAAATTTCTCTCTCTCTCTCTTTGAAAGAAATTTGTTCTTAGGTCTGACCAACAACCCTCATATCAACGACATGCATCTTGACATCAGCAGCTGCGAGGTATCTCCTAATCTGTGTATTCTTGTGGCATGATTAGAGGATGGAAATGTATGATATACAGTATATCACGCTGTATGCCTACAAAGGACAATGATAAATGGTTCGAAAAATGGCTACACTATTGGGAAAACAGACTTTTTTTTATAGGATCGTATTTAGCTTTCAGTAGTTTATCAAAACAATTCGAAATGCACTTTGCTCAGAGTTAGAAACTCGTATTAGCTCCACTTTTGTAACTGTTGTAGCATGTTTGTATGTGGTCAACTGGGAAAACCTGTCAGATGTCCAATTCAGTGGCTGAAACCAAAAATGGGGTAAAATTGGGTAAAATCTGTGAAAGATACTTTGACACGTCTACTTTAAGAAAGCATAAATAATGTATGTTTTATCAAAATGTTTTTTTTTTTAAATCTAACCTTGCCATGGGTGCACCAAAAAAAAAAAAAGCTCATTGAATTCATTCAAATGCGTACATCGGTTCCACGTTATTGAATTGAGTTACATTATAATATTTTTTTGTATATCCAAGATAGTTTGATCATGCACTTTCAAAGCCCTGAATAAAATCAAACTCCAAGCTCGCACCCAAACGGAGGATCAAACGGAGGATCAAACTGAGGATCGAATGTTATCGCTGCTCTATTTGATCACGACAACCTCGCAAGATTTTAGAATGTAATATTACGTACATTGATCACGCACACTCTACATAATTCAATCTAGTAATTGGAAAATTGTTTCAATTAATTATAGCATAAGCAATGAAATCATGTTTTGATGAGAAACTTAGTATTTTTTTTATGTAAACTTTACGTATTATGTTCTCACACATATTCAAATTTTTTTCAGTGTGTCCTCCAGCAAAGATCATGTAGGGTAAGAAGTCAGTTGACTTCTGTAGATCTCTAAAACGCTGCTAGATAAATGTGATTTCCTCACACAGTGAAGGTCAGGCTTTGATCAAGTTGTTAGTGAAATGAACATAAGCACAGTGTGTAATCAGCTCAAACACACAGATAAAGTTTAAAATGTTTACATGGCATAATAAAAATACATGAATGCAAGGAAATTTAGCAGTGGAAAAGTGACAGAATTACTCAGTCATTATTTCCTCATCGATGTGAGCGTGAACAGTACAGAAGCTCTAAGAGGCCACGCATCATTATTTTTTTCTTTCTTGTTTTCTCGTGATCACAACTTAATTTTCTCGTGATCTCGACATAACAAAAAGTTGTTTTCTTGTGATCTCTACTTTTAATTTTCTTGTGATCTCGACATAAAAGTTGTTTTCTCATGATCTCGACATAACAAAAGTTGTTTTCTCGTGATCTCGACATAACAAAAGTTGTTTTCTCGTGATCTCGCCAAACAAAAAGTTGTTTTCTTGTGATCTTGACTTTTAATTTCCTTGTGATCTCGACATAAAAGTTGTTTTCTCATGATCTCAACATAAAAGTTGATTTCTGGTGATCTCGACATAACAAAAGTTGTTTTCTTGTGATTTCGACATAATAAAAGTTGTTTTCTTGTGATCTCGACTTTTAATTTCCTTGTGATCTCGAAACATAAAAGTTGTTTTCTCGTGATCTCAACATAACAAAAGTTTTCTCGTGATCTTGACCAACAAAAAGTTGTTTTCACGTGATCTCGACATAACAAAAGTTGTTTTCTCATGATCTCACCAAACAAAAAGTTGTTTTCGCGTGATCTCAACGTAACAAAAGTTGTTTTCTTGTGATCTCGACTTTTAATTTCCTTGTGATCTCAACATAAAAGTTGTTTTCCGGTGATCTCGACATAACAAAAGTTATTTTCTCGTGATCTTGATATAACAAAAGTTGTTTTCTCATGATCTTGACATAACAAAAGTTATTTTCTCGTGGTCTCGACATAATAAAAGTTGTTTTCTCACAACATAATTTTATCACGAGAAATCTCGCACCTTGCGAATGGGCCTGGTGTTGCATGCACGTTAGCGTCTTCACCATCGCCATCATAAATTGAATAATTGCCTGCTGTAGAAATAGACTTTATCTCCACATTAAGAAGTTGGCTTGGCAATGAAACTGACTACATGTTCAGGGTTGCTATATTGTCTTCGACGATGAAGTTGTAGACCTGACAGCCTCCTTCTCAAGTGTCGGACACTAATGTGGAAGTTGTCATTCACTGACAGACAGAACTATTCAGCTTGAGTGAATCCCGGATCCAAGTAAAAATTAATTTGTTCATCCATGATGTTGCGGGATTGCGCTAAGCTTTTACTGCCTCCAGAACAATAAAAACAACATGTTGTTATGTCGAGTACACAGAAAAATTAAGTCGTGATCACAAGAAAACTTTTGTTATGTCAATATTACGAGAAAGAAAACGGTTTTTTTTATGTTGAGATCACGAGAAAATTAAGTCGTGATCACAAGAAAACAACTTTTTATATCGAGATCACAAGAAAATTAAGTTGTGATCATAAGAAAAGAAAAAAGAAAAAAATATATAATGCATGGCCTTTTATGGCTTCTGTAGAAGAGGGATCGGTCGAGTGAATTTTACCTCAAGCGATGAGACAGAGACTGATGTGAGTGATGCTGATAATAAAAGTGTGAACTCATTTCCTGTTGGAAGCTTATAATTCCATAAAACATGTGAGTAATGTTGATTTTCCATTAGTAATTAGGGTTATAAATATAGAGGTAGGCAGGATGTCTGTCTGTAGACTTGGAATGAAATATTTAAATGCAATTTTCCCCGTTTTATTTTTGAGGATAACCAGATTTTAAGATTTTTTTTTTTTTTTTAAGAAATATAATGTGGTAGAAAATTTGACTATGTGACAGGTATTTCCAGGCTGCCACATATTTTCAACAGTCTTTTTGTGTCTGTACCTTTATAGCATTATTTTAACAGTATAACCTTTTCAGATTTGCTTATCCTGATATACTGATACACCTTTACGCCTGTCGTCATAATGTTTATAAAAGTGAAAGATGCAAATGATTGCATGAATCTGGGGCTGAAAAAGTAGCATCTTGTAAAGTATTGCTGTTAAAATGAACACATTTCTGTTAAATCATTATACAGCTATTTTGATAATGTTTCAATTACTGTCCTGTTACTTGTTCCTTTTTTTTTTTTTTTTTTTTTTTTTTTTTTTTTTTTTTTTTTTTTTTTTTTTTTTTTTTTTTTTTTTTTTTTTTTTTTTTTTTTTTTTTTTTTTTTTTTTTTTTTTTTTTTTTTTTTTTTTTTTTT
>CM040483.1:6386447-6416843 GCA_022758105.1 Pangasianodon gigas
ATATGAAATGTACAGTGAGGTCCAAAATTCTGAGACCACTAGTGAAAATGCTTTAAAAAATTTGCATTTTTTAAAACATTTTATTTAGAAAATGTAATAATTTGATCATTTAATTATATTATCAGCAATAGCCTGAGTTAGAAATATTTACATGAATTTTAGAATTTTTTTTGTATTCATTATGCGCATTTGAGCTGGCATGGACTCTATTAGTTTGTAAAACCTGATGATTCATATTATATCAGATCCATTGGCCTGTCATCTGAACACGTGCTTTAATAGAAGAGATTATGCAAGAGGAAAATCTGAAAATCTGTTAACATGGTCAATATCAAAATTTGCTTACATTTAACTAGGAACATAGAAATAGCGCAGAATCTTGAATATTAAATATTAAAGATATTGAACATTTACTTTCTTTGTTTAAAATATTTCCAATTTTATTTATTTCCAATTTTAAATGAAATAAAAAAAGATTTTCAATGTGGTCTTAGACTTCTGGACCTCACTGTACATAAAAGGAAACTAACTACTTCAGTCTTCATGAATAGAAATCAGATTTATATGCCAAATCAGATTTTTTTTTTTTTTGGTTTGTTTTTTGGGCAAATACATACCAGATTCAACACAATCACATCCATAAGAGTCTTATCAGGATTAGCAAGGCCATCTCCTTTTATTTTTATCACAATAAAATCGTGAAATGTATTTTTAAAAACCCTGATATAGCCTATATTTAAATTGATTGATAGTAATATAAACAGCATTTATGAAATAGATACACTTTGCTTGATTGAATATTTTTTAAATGATTTTCAGGTTTATTAGAGAAATTAGTCAGAAAAAATCTGATGTGTGTAGCATTTTTCCATGCTTAGCAAAAATTTAAATGAGGTCATTTTGAGTTAAACTGAACATAATTGTTAAATAAGCAGCGTTAAATATGTGTTAAATGTCCTCATATAGCTACGATCAGCTGGAGCGGCTGTTATACAGGACTTGTTTCCCCGAGTCACGTCCATTGCTACTCTGGACATCTCAGACAACGGTGAGCTCATGAGACTCCACCAATACTAAACTCTATGTACTGTATTTGGTGTTGTATTTCTCAGCAATCTTCAGACATATACTCTCTCAGGATGTTAAATTATCCCACTTACTTTAATCCTACTGGGATTAACTCTAACTATGCATTTTATAACACCAGGGTTTGATGCGGACCTGCTGACTGTGTTTACTGGTCTGTCCAGACATCCTTCACTCAGACACCTCCACCTGGGCAAGAACTTTAACATCAAGAGCAAGTATGCCATTTTTAAACCTTTGCAAGTGTGTGTGTTTGCAATTACTGTAGCATATGAATGTGGCAAAAAAGTCTAAAAGCAGCACAGATATTATTTGCAAGTCATTCCATGAAATGAGGAAACCAGGAACAGCAAGTCATTATGTGCATATGAGTCGATGATATTGATACTGTGCTTGATACTAAGCTCTAGCAAGCTAGCTAAATTAGCCCAGCTATTATATTTTGCTATTAAAACCATCTGAGTTTGCTAATAACCTAGCTAACATTAGTCTAACATTAGGCATACACTGTGACATTAGGCATTAAAAGCAGTAGTCAGGGTTTCTAGCAAGGATCAGCCCTTTTTTTCCCATATAAGTAGCTGTTATGTGATAGAAAGAGCTCTAACTAGCGAATGGAAATTGCTAACTAACTAATTTAGGCGCAAATAGCGATAATTGACAGGCAAGGAGGAGCATCTCTGTACAGAGAAGTTTCCTAATGCAGCCGGACTAATTGCTAACAACAGCTTTATCTGTGATACGGAGCAACTTTGAATTGATTTGTCAGACTACAGTGGCTAATGAAGCCCACAGAGAACATCTATCCATCTCTCTTACTCGTCTCTCATCAATCTCTGTGTTTCTCTCGCCACAGGGTGTTGGATGAAATTCTGCACAAATTGGTCCAACTAATACAGGAGGAAGAGTGTGTGAGTATTCATCACTGAAATTCGCCTCTCTTATACACACACTGAAGGAATTAGAAACAGACTATGCATTTAAGGTCTTAGGCCTTCTTTGCGGTTGCTAATCATATCATATTTGATATGATAATGAATACAGCTAATTCCCAGATTATAAGGATTTTCTACAGTTTAGTATTTTATATCACAGTGCTGTTGAATTCTCAGTTCTGATTGGTCAAAAGGTGTTGTTGAATTTGATTACTGAGTTCATTGGATTAAGGTTTGATTACCTTATTTCTGTAGTAACAGCTTCTACAGGGAAATTGTTGGATGCCCCACATAAACAGATTAAAAATGTATCATTGTTGATGTGGTGAAGATTTCTGTAAAGACAAGTTTAACATCTTTGGGAGCGATCTCCAGTGTCAAACTGTAACTTTTAAGTGTTTTGACACTAAAAATAAGGACGTTTTCAACTTCAAGAGAGAGAAAAGAGAGGCTAGTGAGTGGAACTAACTAGAATTGTAAAGAGATAGAATGTACGCCGTGCCGTTCCTATAATAAAGAAAACATTGGGCCTCATTTATCAAACTGGATGCTAATGGATTTATGCGTAAATCATTCGTACGAGCGTTTTCAGAAGAAATTTGGTATTCATGTAAATCTCGTAAATTTGGAAAAAAAAAACGTGCGTATCCTACTCGTGCTCCTGAGTTTGTGTAAATTTACACATAAGAAGACTAACTAATGTAAACCTCAACTTGTTCCACTTCAAATCAATAACTTTTATATCTGGAATATGCTGTAGAGTTTAAATTGCTTATTTTTATTACGTTTGCAGCATTTAGCAGACGCCCTTATCCAGAGCAACTTATAGAAGAGCTTTGAAGAAAAAACACATCCTCATGCTAGTTCACTAGGTCAGGAACTAAGAGTACCATCGAGAACATTTTGTGAAAACCAGTCGTTTCATATTGTTGGTATTTCTTAAAGAATATAAAAAAATAAAGAACACAAACCCATAAATTAAGGCAAATAAATGTAATTATTCAGTCACGACAAAAGAAATGGCACCGTATAAACGGAGGATGGGCCGGTCTGTCTGCGCATAGCCCTAAGCCGTAAATAAATACCTCAGCTGACGGAAGATTTAGTGCCCGTTTATTTTTAATTCATATTATATATTATTAAATATTTTTATTTATATATTTAGAAATGAATCAAAATAACTTCCACTTCTGATTTTCAGCCTTTACCTTGATCAGTCATTTCGTGCTCCCAGCTGTCTGTGCACTTGACCTTTTATGGAGTTTTGTGGGCGTCACTACATGCAAATGAGCTTTGCACGTTACAGGTGACCAACATACGCGTCAACGTTTCTGAAACTTTTATAAATCCGGAGGAAAATTTTTGTTCGGTTTGGCTTATGCAAACATTTACACACAACTTTACTAAAAGATTGATAAATGAGGTCCATTGTTAGTGTTGGTAAATTGCCTTAGTATAAAAGGAATAAAACACTTATTGTTACTGGAGCCACATCGCACCATCCGGTCCTTAATAATTTCCCTAAAACACAATCGTGTTTTATTCCTTACATAACATAGAAGAAAAGGATCTAACAAGCGAGAGTTTTATTCCTTTAAAGAAAATAAAGACAAAAATAATCACCACATGAATAATATGAATGTTATAGCTTATATTTAAGATTTTATTTGGCTTTGTTGTGTGTGCGTTTGCTGAATTTCTTTTACTCTCTCTATCTCTCTGTAATACAGGTGCGTAAAAAATAGCCATCCCTTCTCTTCAAGTTGATAAAAACATATTGACATAATCTGAGAAACCCATGAGGACACAAAGAACACTATTGATTTGTTGAGAGAATGAGAAAGCAAAGATTTTTTTTTCAGTCCCAGAAGTTCTTTGAGTAGGGTGTGGCACTGCGGTGTTCCAGGAGCTAGCCTCTTAAATCATATAAAGCGGATAACGTAATCAATAATTGAGCCATTGTTGAACATTGTGTTCTTATTTTTATAGTGTGTATATGACTACAGTGGAGATTGTAGAGATAGAGATAGAAATATAGCCTATTCTTATATTGTTTGTGTGAAGCAATTCTTCTTTAGTGTGCAGTCAGAAATTGTGTACACATGCTATTTCCATGCATTAATACTGGTGAATATAACAACTTTACCACTTCACCGCTATAAAGATTTCATAAGATGCTGTGAGCCATTTTTCTTATGCCATTTTTCTTATTTTTTCTTATTTTTCAAATGTTGAAAGCATGCACTGTGGGGAAAACACCAGGGGTCTTATTTATCAACCATAGTTTTGTGCGTAAACCGTACGTTTCTAATGTGATTCATCAAGTTATTCTTCTGTGTGAGGGTGTGCGAATATTCAGAGCTACTCCTGACCACGTGTATGCGCAAACTCTTAGTGGTAGAAAAATGTAAAAGTCGGTAAAGGGTCAGTCCATCTCAAGTGGTCCAATAATTGTAAAGTCGGTTGCTTGACCGTTTTTTAATTTTCAAATTTTTTTTGAGCGATCACCTTTATGTATTGGCATTGCAAAACCACCAGTTTTTTTTTTTTTATTTATTTTACTTGGTAAAATTTAACCACAATGGCCATCTTTGTGTCATGGCCCACAACAAATTTTGGTTATACAGCTGTTTGCAAAAACCTCAATATCTCAGCTCAGGATGGTTCTAGCTCCTTGGAACAAAAACCGATCTCTAGACCACATTACAAGGTGCATGTACATATATAAACGTTTTGTTCCTTAGACTTAGAACTTAAGTCCAAATGTAATGCTCCAGATTGCTCACAGTTCCAATTTAAGGGTCAATTTATAATGGGAAGGGTTCAAGTCTCAGTCTTATTCTCGTATTTTTGACCTCGAGGGCCAGATTTGAAGAACCTTTGTGTTTGTCATTTGAAGAAAATTTGTTGTGTGCCATGACACAAAGATGTCTGTCATAGTTAAACCAAGTAAAATAAAAATAAATAAATAAATAAATAACTGGTGGTTTTGCAATGCCAATACATAGAGGTAATCACTCAAAAAAATTAGGAAAATTAAAAATGGTCAAGCAACCTGTATTGAACCACTTGAGATGGAATGACCCTAAACTGATTATGTAACGCTCCCATCACACTTATTGTCAATCATGTCAGCGTAATTGGAAGAGCAATTACTGACTCACACCAAGGTGCTGACAGCTGACATAGACCAAATGTAAAGTATAATTATTTCAGAGGTATATGATCAGGATGATGCCTTGCTGGACGATTTGGCACATGAAGAGTGGAAGAGTGGCCCATCAGTCGATTATTTTTTTTTTTTTGTGCATTGCAGTTGTAGTTAAGATCTAGATTCTAGGGTTTTTAGCCACGGGCTCATTTACATGAGAAGTTGGAGATTGGTTTGGTATTTCCCAACCAACGATGACTTGTTTGGCACGTTTGACTTATATGCATCATTCATGCTGCAATACATTACACTACATTTCCAAATACGGCAGCAGAAAAGACAAATACACGTTTTCTAAATCTATAATGTTCTCTTTTTCTTATTAAGGTCGTACACAAACCCTTCGTAAAAGTGCCAAACAGACCATTTTTTATTCCACTTTACTTTGTGTAAGAGTATCGGTGAAGTTCACCTTCTTAGAACTTTAACAGGCTTTTAAAGGGAGGTTGTTTACCATATATGGTGATTTGGGGGCGTTTCTGTATGCAGATGAGTATAGCAGCTGTGATAAATGCCAATTTCCTTATGCATACTGGCGGTTCTTAGGCAGAGAATTAAAACTTGGTCTGCACACGCTTTGATAAATGACACCCCGGGTAATGATGAACATCTGCACAGAACATCTGGTAAACCAGAAATCCTTCTGGTCAGGAATTGGTGAGGATTTACTGGAATGCTAGAATGGCGAGCTGACTGACGCACAGCTCTCGTCAAGCTCTACAAGGGTGGTTTTGACTTTTGCTACCTAAGAAGGATGACCACTATGACCACCTTATTGCTCTACTGTGATCACAAGCTGCTCCTGGCAGTCAGGCTTGATGTTCAGACTGAGGGACACTGATGTACAGTACCAAACTGAATGGCATTTGATAACATCCACAAATATTTAGAAGCGTTTGATCATATAGCTTAGATTGTATGAGGATTCTGAAGTGCTGAAATGTTAATAGTCGTTTGAGTGCTCCATTTATTGTTTAGAGGGAAGCAAGACAAGATTGTTGTCTATATGGAACCTACGCACTGGCTGTCTTTTCCGAAGACTGAGATATCATATTGCTAGAATTATTTTTAAGCTGATATTTAAATTTAAATGGAAAAATCCATTTCCTGCTGAAGTGAAGTGGGTTAGATGGCATTTTAAATACAATCAGCTTTATATCATGATGCCAACTTTTAAAATATACTTGGCGTGTGTATATGGAGTAGAAGGAGCTTTAGAGAGCTGGATGAAAGGATGCTGTTTGTGTTTATCAGGATAGTGCTTCATTTGAAATTTTACTCTGCAGTGAAAGACCTGAAAAATGAGAGTTGGGAATTTGTATAGGGCTGTATGGGAAAAAAAAATTGTCGAAATATGATAAACATACTTTTCTTGTATTTGACTATCTGTACTGTAACATAAATCCTTTTCATGTAGATTGTGTGGACAAATACATTTTAATAGTTTCATTTTTTAATTTTCATACCCCTCTCTGTCCTCTTCTTTCACCCCCTCTCTGTTCTCATTCTTCTCTTCTTATCTATTTCTCTTTCTTTTTCTCTTCTATGTTCCTTCTTTTTTCCTTATATTGCTCCTGCTTTCTGTTTTCTTTCTTTCTGTCCACATCTCACTTCTCAATTTTGTTTTTATTCATCACGGGTTTCCCTTTTCTTTCTGTTTGGGAAATAATTTCTTCAAATAATGACGTAATGTAAATGGGTAGAAGAGGCAGTAATAATCATTATTCAGAACATTGGAAAAAGGTGAAAGGGTTAAAACCAGGAAATACTACACGCAGAACTATGAAACAATGCACTAGAGATAAGGCTCAGTAACCCATATTTACAATTAAAGGAACTTTGTGGCATGACAAAGGAATCAGAGGCTAAATAAAGACTTATCAAGGGATGGACTCAGAACAGGTGCCCACATTAGGTAACAGAGACAGGACCAAAACACAGGTACATAGCAATGTAAACAAAAAGCACTAGGAGTGAAATCAAAACAAAAACATGACGCAAAAACGCACCACACACTGAGACGGGGAATCTGTGACGTGTAACACGTGTGCTTATGAAACATATAGCTTTTGGTTTTGTTGTTTCTTGTTGACTATAATCTTCCTTTGGCTCAGTTACTACAGCATGCTTCTACTTTCACTTTGAAGAATTTTAAAACGGTGTTTTTTGTGTGTTTCATTTTCTTATTTCCCGTCCATCTCCATGTTTGGTTTTCTCCATAGGCTCTGCAGTCTCTGTCCCTGGTGGACTCTCGTTTGCGTTCACGTGGCACAGTCCTGGTGAACGCTCTGGGCAGCAACGCCTGCCTCAGGAAAGTGGACCTAAGTGGGAATGGGTTGGAGGACATTGGCGCAAAAATGCTCAGCAAAGCTCTGCAGATCAACACCACTCTACGGTGAGAGAGAGAGAGAGAAAAGGAGAGGATTGAGGAGAGAGGATTTGTGAGAGACAGGAAGAGAAAGGATGATAGAGAGATAGCTAGAGAAAAGGGATAAGGGCAAGTGGTAGAGGGAAGGACAAAGAGGAGAAGTAGGGAAAAAGATGAGTGAGAGTGGGGGAACAAACTATGGAAATGTGAACTTAAAAGCTTTTCTCTGTCTGTCTTTGAAAGGAGTGTGACCTGGGACCGGAACAACACCACCGCTGCAGGATTCATGGACGTAGCACGAGCTCTAGAACAGTATGACTCACATAGACACACACAAACACACACACACACACACACCTGTTGTTTTGTCACAACAAATAAATCCTGCTTTAAGGCTTTCTATGATTTCTGAATAATGCACAAGTCATTTTTCTCTTCTCTTCTCTTCTCTTATTCTCTTTTTTCTCTTCTCTTCTCTTCTCTTCTCTTTTCCTCTTTTCTCTTCTCTTCTCTTATTGTTTCTTCTCTTCTCTTCATGTCTCTTCATGTCTCTTCTCTTCTTTTTCTCTTATTGTCTCTTCTCTTAACTTGTATTCTCTTCTCTTCTCTTATTGTCTCTTCTCTTCTCTTATTGTCTCTTTTTTCTCTTCTCTTCTCTTCTCTTCCCTTTTCTTCACTTCTCTTTTCCTCTTTTCTCTTCTCTTCTCATCCCTTTTCTTCATGTCTCTTCTCTTCTCTTATTGTCTCTTCTCTTCTCTTCATGTCTCTTCATGTCTCTTCTCTTCTTTTTCTCTTATTGTCTCTTCTCTTCTCTTCTCTTCTTGATTCCTTACTTCTCTTGTCTTCTCTTGTCTTCTCTTCTCTTTTTTCTGTTCTCTTCTCTTCTTGATTCCTTCTCTTGTCTTCTCTTGTCTTCTCTTCTCTTTTTTCTATTCACTTCTCTTCTCTTATTGTTTCTTCTCTTCTCTTCATGTCTCTTCATGTCTCTTCTCTTCTCTTATTGTCTCTTTTTTCTCTTCTCTTCTCTTATTGTTTCTTCTCTTCTCTTCATGTCTCTTCATGTCTCTTCTCTTATTGTCTCTTCTCTTCTTTTTCTCTTATTGTCTCTTCTCTTCTTGATTCCTTACTTCTCTTGTCTTCTCTTGTCTTCTCTTCTCTTTTTTCTATTCACTTCTCTTCTCTTCTCTTCTCTCAGTAATTTCACTTTGCAGTACATGCCTATCCCCCTGAGTGATGTCACTCAAGCATATCGAAGTGCCCCAGAAAAGACAGAACAGGCGCTTACGAAGGTATGATCCTTAAATCGTACCTGTTCCTGAGGTACTACAAATGGATCATTTGGCTTTTCAGACTGCTGTGTTTTGAGAGCGGAGTGTTTGGTCTGAATGATTTTCATCTGCTGTTCAGATTCAGAGAGCTTTACTGAGGAATAATCAAACACAACGCTTCTCCCAGAGGCAAGCACTACGCTTACACCAAGGCTTAGTGACCAGCACTGCTGAGCAGGTGTGTGTGTGTGTTATGTGTCTCTTTTTTTCTGAATGTATGTGTGTGTTTTTTAATCTAATAGTGTGACTGCCATGTAAGTAATTGAGTGGCTGTGTGTGCCAGTGCATTAAAAAATGTGTGTGTGTGTGTCTATCTGATGTTGTATCTCACACAGGTGATGGAGCGGTTGTGTGTACGGGTGCAGCAGCAGGTGTGTGTTCTCCGAGGTGTGGCAGACACGGAGGAACTTCAAGCGGCTAAACAGGTCCTGAAAGAGGCTCGCAACTCTCGTGCGGTGAGTGTGTGTATTTGTGTGTGTTTGTTAGCCAAAGCTGAACATGAACATGAAGAATAAACTGACCACAATGTACAGTAGCTGTAGATAATGAGACTTTTTGTGCATACACCCCTCCACTCTTATCTGTCTGTTTCTCTCTCTCTCTCTCTCTCTCTCTCTCTCTCTCTCTTGCAGCTCTACCCATCACTGTGCGAGTTGGCTCATGTTCTCTCGGTTGATGGACCGGTCAGACAGAGACTAGACTCACTGGCTGGGGAACTGGCCAAGGCTGCAGATAAAGAGCTGCAGGTACACACACACATGCACACACACACACACACGCACACACACACACACGCACATATACAAATGCTCAGCCACTCTTTATCACCACCTACTGGACAATTTGTTATTGATAACTTGGTTAGTTGATTGATTGATTAAGCTGCTGACTGTTCAATGCCAGCCAGGGTTGCCAGGTCTCAGCAAAATTCTCAACTGGACTACATCTAAAAAAAAAAATACGCACAATAAGTCCTGAAACTAGCCCGAAAAGTTCAAGCATTGAAAAAAGCAGTCACTGGAAAACAAGATCACTGTGGTGCGCGCGCATTTCTGATTTGTAGTATCAGGAATACACCGTTTTTATCACCATCTTTTTCAGACGTTATCCCCTTTATTATCCGCTTTTCACTCTTAATTCTTTGAAATATATTTTTTTCCATATTTAGACAAGTTACCTGACATTCTGATAATATATCAGAATAAATGCGTAGAATGAACACGCTCTCACGATGTGATGATGTAGCTAGCCTACCTTCCAACCTAAACCACTGTAATATCTGTACATGCATATTTCCACAAAAACAGAAATGGTTCTGTATTTTCAAAATACACTGTCTGTACTTTCGCTTTCCCTTTGTTTGCTAGAGCCTATGTTTGTGCAAAATTGTTTAGATTTAAGTCTGATTATTTGCTTCAAAACATGATCTTGGTGACTGCAGACTAATTTTAAACCATCCCAATAAAAAAAAAAGTCACCCACAGACGTGCTTGGTCCACATCCAGTTTAATTTTGGGGTAAAAACTGTAATCCTGGCAACCCTGTTCCCAGGTGTCGTGGAAAACCTGGAAATGTATAGGCAAAAAAATTGCAAAAAATGTTTAACAATTCCAGTAAAAAAAAAGTTTAACAATTATTCATAGCTAACGGATTTGTTTATTGTTCAAGTGCTTGTGATTCACTGATTGAAACATTTATTAGAGCTTTGGATACATGACATGACTATAAAATTTTAACAGGCGATGAACAGATTGGGCATCACACACTTTCTGGTTAATTTTTGTCGTTTGCATTAGTGACAGAAAGCACATGCTTTTCTGTTGCTAGGAGACAGTGAAGGCAAAATGAACATGGGGTGCCACAGCTGTTGTTGTTTGCGCCACTCACTAAAATAACTTTGTCCATGTGCTTGTAGTGCTTTGGGCACAACTCGGTTGGTTTATTCTTCGTTACAGAGTGTTGCCGCAGCTGTGAATTCCTGTCCGCTGTTTCACTTTCTTCCACAGCGCTGCTGAGTTCTTGAATCTGATTGGTCAGAAGGTGTTGACTCATTTTCTATAACAGCAGCTCTGACATTAGTACTGGCACAGGTTGAATAATAAATGGGTTTTAAAACATGCAGAGAAAAAGTACAGTCGTTGATATTGTGAAGTTTTTCAGTAAGGAGATGTTTATTTAATATCTATGAAAGGAGTCTCCAGTGTCAGCACTGTATAATGGTTTTCCACCACAGGAGTCTTTCAGGACAGGATTTTGCACTTTCTCCGTAATGACTATAACATTTTGGTTGGAGGTGAAGAGGCAAGACGCAATCGCAAGCACTCAGCGTTGGTTTTATTTAGGGCAGTCTAAATATTATCATCAATGTTACTCCAGGAGTGGGTCAAGACACAGGCAGGCAACAACAGACAGGGATAATCCAAGTGAAGCAAACAAGCAAAACCAGAAAACATGTAAATTAAGAAAAACATGGAAATCCGATAAAGAAACAGACTAGCTTAAATAGGCAAACTAATAACAGGTGAAAACAGGTGAACACAATCATGACACACTAGGGCAAATAAACCAGGGGCGGAGACAGGACTAGAATGAAAACAAAACGCATATGCAGAGAGATCAATGCCAAACAAAACACATGGAAGCACTGGAACGTGCTGAGAAAATTCCATTACAATGACAAGCCGTGATTTTTTACTAACTTCTAATTTCATGTACATTCAACAATTTTAAACAATATTAAACGTAAGTATAAGCTGATTAAAAGTATGATATCTCATTCTTTAATTAAAATAATTACTATGGTGTAATAAAATACTTTCCTGTTATTGGAAGATAATCAACCGCAGGCTGCATCACACCACGCCTTCGTTGATTATTTTCCTATAACATCATGCCCTGTTGTGTTTAACTTATTTTTAATGGCGTTTGAATCACAGACCAGCAAAAAAATATATATTGCTTATGAAAACACGGACTGATAGAAGATGAGAAATCACACACGTGTCCCTCACACACGTCTCATCTTTCTGTTCTGACTATCAACCAATTATCTGTAACCAACTGCTATAGACTCGTGTTTTCTTATTGATTAATCAATTGACTGTTTGTTTGTTTGATTGATTGATTGACAGGTGATCGTGGACTCGATGGTGTCTCTGTGCCGGGAGCTGTGTCCGCTGTCCTCCGTGGCGGCAGAGCGACTGAGTCCTCCTCTGTCCTCTGTTTCAGAACGAGTGTCGATCCCTCGTTCGGCTATCCGCACTGCGCTGATGGAGAGAGCAGCGCAAGACATTCATCGGGCGCTAGAGTAAGGGGGATGGGGGGAAAAAAGAGCGAGGGGGGGAATGAACGGGTGAAAGGGAAAGGAAGAGAGAGGAGGAGAGCTGGTGGTTTGCCAGTAATTCAACTTGTACATTAGTTATTGAATTAAATCGAGTTGAATTGAATTTAGAGAGGGAGAGGAAGAGAGCGAGTGAGAGAGATAAAAAGAGGACTGGGAATAAGACTGGAAAGAGGGAAGATATGAATATTGATTTGAACAGCTGTGAAGAGAAGAACGCGAATAGATAGAGAGGGGGAAAATTGGTGAAATGATAGAAGGAAGTGAGAATGGAAGACTGGAACAGCAGTTTCTGTGTTTGTATTCAGTATGTGTGTATTAATTCAATATGACATGTATTAACGACGTGTGTGTATTAATTCTCTCTCCATTCACTTCCTGTTCCTCTCTCTTTTCATCTCTCTCGCTATCTCACCATCTCTGTCTCATAGGGAGGTTAAGCTCTCCGTGGTGTCGTATCTCACCAACTCTATCGTGGATCAGATCTTACAGGAGCTCTACTCTACACACAAAGCTCTGGTAGGACGTCTCTGTCCCTGTTACGTTCTCTCTTTTCCAGTCTCTCTCACACTCTCTTTCGATTGCAATCTTTTACTGACGTTTCCATTACTGCATTTAAGTCAAGTTGAATCTGTGGAAGAAATCAATGCTGGTGAATCAGTGATGTATCTTTCAGACTTTTTGCACATTCAAAGGCAACGTCCATAGAGGTGCCAACATTTATGGTTTTTGACCCCGTAAAGAAAACCAAGTAAAGAAAACAGTGGAGCTGTTCATTATTAATGTCAGTCACACTAGATTTTTGCCTCACTGTTTTTTTTTATACTTTTTTTTTTTTGTGGTTTTTTGGCACACAATCATATCCAACAACAAATTTTAAAATTCTTCCACAGTTTTTCCACTCTCTGCCTGCTTGGATTTTCTCGTTATCAATTTTTACATCTCTGTATCCAATATCAAATCTCATGTCCAACTTTTAATCACTGAAGTCTTTTTTTCTTTGCTAAATGACCCTTGACACCTGTAAACGACATATGCATATTACTTATGTGACTTTATTTGAACACATTTCTCCAAATTATCTATCAATTTTCTAATCAAAATATGTCTTCTAAGAGTTATACCCTATGTAGTAAGCATCTGTAGTGAATGTGAAGCTATTTAGGATTTGGGTATTTAGGATCCTGGGTAGAAATATACAATCCAGCTAAAGAAAACTTCACGGGGAGTGGATAAATAAAAACTATATAGTTAGAGTCAAGGAACTTTTTTTATTGTCATTACTACTTAGTGTGCATTATGTAGCCTTAAAATATCTCTGAAGCTGTATTGACTATGGAGCCGTGAGATTAATACACACTCTGAACATGCAAAATGCCAAAATCTTACATGCTGTAGCTTTTCTAACTGTATGTGAATGTGTGTGTGTGTGTGTCAGACGCAGCAGGTGTCTCAGGTGAAACAGTGGGACGGCCTGTGTGATGGCGGTACAGGTCGAAGGTCACACAGACACAGAGACTCACTCGAGATCACTGATGAGGAGCTGGGAACGAGTATTGTGAGTGTGTGTGTGTGTGTATGTAAAACTCTATTTTCATGCCAACACAAGCTAAATTTGTTGGTTAAAGCTAATGGATATATAAAGCTAGACATCTCCATTGATGTGGGCGGAGCCACACAACAGGTGGGGCAGTGAGATTGCCAAACTGTTTCTGATCCAAAATATTTTTTGTAGTATCGCTTTACTGTAAATGAACTCTATTCGTGTCTATGCGAAACCGTCACTGTACTGTACTGTGCATGCTCAGTTCTTATTGGGAAGGAGAGGAACTGATTTGATTGGATATCGCAGCAGCACACTTAACCACACCTCTTAATAATGTATTCATTTAAACCCAACCCCTTTTTACATTTGCGTTGCTCTGTGAGTTATAACCTGCACTAGGTACAGTATATACTGTATAATGCTCTGTTCTTATGCTTTGTTTTGTGTGTGTGTGTGTGTGTGTGTGTGCTATGATTGTGAATATATTTTCCATAGTGCTTTGTGTGTGTGTGTGTGTGTGTGTGTGTTTATGAGTACTAAATGATGTACATGCTTTGTGCACGACTACAGGACACGATTGCCATTAAGAAGCGCAGTTCCAGGACCAGACGAATCCGACCTGTATCCACTAGACTGAGTGAGTGTGTGTGTGTGTGTGTGTGTCTCTCTCTCTCTCTCTCTCTCTCTCTCTCTCTCTCTCTCTCACTCTCTCTCTGTCTGTCTGTTCTGTATCTCTTTCCATTGCTCTACTCATCTACCAATTTCCTGTTTTTCCCTCAGGGGTTCCATTAGTAAGAGTGCCCTTTTGGTTTCTCTCTCTCTCTCTCTTTCTGTCTTTCTCTCTTTTCTTTCCCTCTCTCTCTATCTCCCCCCCTCCTTAAATTTTACGAGTATACAAAGAAACTAAAGCACTGCATTTGCTTTCTTTCTCTCAGTATCTCTCTCTCTGTCTCTCCCTCTCACACACCATTTCTCTCTCTCTCTTTCTCTCTCTCTCTCTCTCTCTCTCTCTCTTTCTCCCTCTCTCTCAGGCTTGTGCGATGACTCCAGCTCGTCTCCTCCCACCTCAGGTGCTCAGCTCTCCTCACCCCTCTCTCGCTCGGCATCATGGGAGGGCTTGTCAGCCTTGCCAACCCAGGGTGCACCTCTGCATCATGTGACACGGGTCAGGCCGAGGCCACCGCGAAGGCACAGAGGAGGCATCCTTTCATCTGACTCGGTAAGAGATGCAACCGGATCCCAAATATCTTCCTGTTTGACAAGCAGTGCAGGATCGGAAAGTAACGAGTTCAGAAAGTCTTTTGAGTGCCACTTTCTAATGGACCAAGTGGGAAAACTTATATGTGGGGCTGAATTCTTTCTCCCGTGAAAAGCTAGATTTGTCACTGGAGACTCTTTTCCAAGAAAAAAAAAAACGATAGGAACGATAAGGTATTAGAATTAATAGAAACCTTGCAGCTGCATCTACAGAGACTTAATCATCACCTTCGGACAAATCAGAACTGAGAATTCAACAGCACCGTGCTATAACTTACCATAGCTAAGGTTAGCTTTGAGATCATGTCTGTCTTGATTAATTCATGTTTTAATTACTCTGTGATTTAATGTCATTTTCATTTATATATAGTATGGGCCAGTAACTCTGATTATTACCATTATTAGGTCACTTTTTTGAGATTTTTAGTAGGGGGTAGTAGATCTATCAATAGCAGGAAAATTCCTGCTCAAGACTGACGTATGATTTATGAGGATAATTGTCCAACTGTACATTAAGAGCACATAGTATTGCTTTGCTGGCAGTTTTCAGGAATTAGGCTTAATAAAAATTCAGGTATATTTACATTTATATTATTTTTGTTATGTGGGAATTTCAGACAAACAGTATATACCAAAGCAGGTACATACTGTATGTCATAAATTCCCACATATCATTCACACATGCTGTAAACTTGCTGTTAAAGCAAGTTTACAGCAGTTTTTATTCATTTTTTAAAATCAGGGTAGAGCTGATCAAAACATTCGTCGGCTTACTGGCTTCGAATTGGCTTGGCGTTGTCCTTACATGTGTTAATTTCACTTAATCGAAATCTAAAAGCTCTGAATTTGTGTTGAATTCTGCTTTAAATGAATAAAGGCAGAGGTCAAGGCCCTATTTAAATAGGAAAAACATAATTTAAGTGCCTTCAAATGATGGTGGCTCATCAACTCTACTCATCCATAATGAATATTCATGATATCTATGTGAACTCACGTATTCCTCTTTCAATATTTTATTCACAGGAAAAGACTCAAGTGCAGAGTTATGCAGACATGGATATATTACTCAATGAATAATGAACCGAAGCAGAAAGTAACCACACTGTGCAAGGAATATATTCATAAATGTTCATAAGTCAAACATTCGACTCTCACTAATGCATCAAAATGTTTTATTCATTAAATTTAGTGTGGCTTGCAATTGATAATAGAAAGCATCCAGTACACCAGACGCATTAGATATTAAAAGAGCCTCCGGTTACAATTACCATGTTTGTGTGTGTGTGTGTGTGTGTGTGTGTAAGAGAGAGATTTCTTATACAGCATGTTAGGAGTGGGTGACCATGAAACCTTTCTTCTGAAACGAGTGCCTGTTTTTAAGGGAATTTTATGCAAGGCCAACCATCAGTCATGATGGTAATGTGGTCTACTTCTGACTCTTTCTTCTTTCCAAAATGCATTCAGCAAAATCAATGAACTGCATTGGTTGGTAAGAGTGATAAATGACATTTCTGCAACATGTACATTCTGGGCTTGCCTGGTGTCTTTTTCTGTTCAGAGCAGACCACAGTATCAGCCTGAATAAAAACAAAAACTAAACAAAACAGAGGCAGAGGAATATGTTATGCTTATCACTAGAAATTGCAGTGCATTGCACTGTCCACTTAAATACACCTCATCCATCCATCCATCCATCCATTTTCTGTACCACTTATCCTACTAAGGGTTATGGGGTAGCTTGGAGCCTATCCCAGGGTGCTCAGGGCACAAGGCGGGGGGCCCCCTGGACAGGGTGCCAACCCATCACAGGACACAGTCACACACACTACAGCCAATTTGGAAGTGTCAGTCAGCCTACAATGCATGTCTTTGGACTGGGGGAGGAAAACAGATTACCTGGAAGGAACTTCCAAAGCACGGGGAGAACATGCCTACTCCGTGCACACAGAGTGGAGGCAGGATTCAAACCCCCAAACCCAAAGGTGCATGGCAACAGTGCTAACCACTAAGCCACCGTGCCCCTCTCACCTCATACATCTACTCAACCAATGCACTCTCAACACAGTTGGCTGACCAAATTATGTAGATAGGATACGACTACCTGGACTTTCTAGTCAAAAGTTTGGAACATGGAAAGCACCACAAAAAGAAAGCACATATGGTGCTATCAAGGAATCACACCAGGTGACCAGCCATCCAAACCACAGCCTCTGAGAAATATATGAACCAATCAGAGCATGCTATGTTTAAAGAAACATATCAAAAGAAAAGTTTTTTTGCGAAAGTCAGTTGCTGAATGAGTGTTCTATCAACAGGATACTGATCCTGTTTGTCTGTCATGCAACTATGAATAAAAACGAATAAAACGTCTGGATATAGAGTCACACAGGCTAGCGATTTGTCCACCCCAGTCTAGTGTATGTATTATAGCAAACTGGAGTGTTCTATTAAAAAGTCCAGGAAAAAACAGACAAATCACTGCTCTGTCCAAAACTTCAAGCCTGCTACGTAAAGTGGGAAGGACAAGAGTCATTAGACTTGTCATTGTCAAAATTAGGCCAGCCCAAGTTACACTGCGAGGAGAGAAATCCTTGCGAAGTACATGTAGATATTGGAAAATGAAGAGTTATTCATGTGTTATGGTGCATATTGTGTGTCAGAAGACCTACATTAATCATGGATTTAGATATTCTAGAAGGTTAAGCCTGCCAAACTTGAGGTAAAACCAGTGAAGGCATGATGTGAAGGGATGTGGTCACGCCATAAGCTGGAGGAAAATACTCCAAAGAAGAACAAACAAATGGCCCAACAAGGCAATCAAGGCTTCCAAAATACAGGGGCAAATGGGAGTAATATTTCATTGAAGTTCCTTCAGAGCAAAAATAAAAAAATATATAGGTGGAGCAGAAATAAAAAAAAAAACTCCCAAAACACCTATTACTCAAAGAAAAAAAAAATTATTGGTTTCCTTCCTTCCAGAACAGCCAAACCCCTAGGTACTATCACCTGACTGGACATCAGTTTGGGCCACAACGCTCAGCTACCACAATAGTAGAGATGCAAGCAAATATGAATACATTGTTTGCATTTAACAGATAATGAGTCTAAAATGAATATGAATACAGATATGAAAAAATTGTTTTGTTTTTTTTTGCTTGCCAGGTTCAGAGACTGAAATCCTGCCAGATGAAATTAATTTAATTAACGCAAGCATGAGGATTTAATTTACTGTGCCGCTTTAAAGAAAAGCACACAGAAACTCCTGGGGAGGGTTGCCAGGTTTCGGCGAATATTCCCACCCCAGCTACAACTCAAAAACTGCACAGAAGACTTTAAACTTGCCCAGAATGTTTGGGCATAGTAATTTTATTCTTCTTTTCATCTTTTTTTCAGTCTGTTTGGGGGGAAAAGTTAACAGTAGTGCACCTTTCTGATTTGCAGTATATATCTGATATACTCAGACATTATAAGCCAAACCTGGCAACCCTGCTTGCATAACTTAAAAAAAGAGCTTTACATAATACTAATGGGAGATTAGTGAGAAACGTTTGATTTTCTGCCTTTCTGAGCACCAAAGACATATTTCTACCATATTTCTCTACAAATAAAATAAATATGCTTTCAGTTATTGCTTCATATATCTCAAGCAGACTGTGCATGTAGTGTGACTCTCCAAAAAATATTTTAAAAATCTGATATTCTAAAACTTTCATACATTCATCACTGCATGTGTTTTTCGTCAGTCTTAAATGATTGTTCTCCAACATTATTATAAGAAAATGTTCATCAATCATGCGGTCATTATAATGAAATACTGCATAAAGGATCCCATTTTGACTCGCGGCAGCACTGTAAGTGTTCTGTCATTTTACAAATGCAAAAACTAAAGAAAATTTTGGATAAAATATTATTAACCCTCCAGGGCTGAGGGTTCGATTCCCGCCTCTGCCCTGTGTGCGTGGAGCTTGCATGTTCTCCCTGTGCTTTGGGGGTTTCCTCCAGGTACTCCGGTTTCCTCCCCAGTCCAAAGACATGCACTATAGGCTGATTGGCATCTCTAAATTGTCCATAGTGTGTGAATGTGTGTGTGATTGTGCCCTGCGATGGGTTGGCACCCTGTCCAGGGATGAGTCTCCCTGAGTCCCCTGGGATAGGCTCCAGGCTCCCCATGACCCTGTGTAGGATAAGCAGTACAGAAAATGGATGGATGGATGGATTATTAGATTGTTACTGTTGTCAAATGTAGCCTAAATAGCAGTTTCTTGAGTTGTCAAAAAACATTATTGTTGGGAAAAATAGTTAACTTGCATACTCAGTCACATTAGACAGAAGATAGAAGGCTGTCCAGAAAGTTCTACAGGTCAAGGGCATCTGGTTCAAGAGTTGAATACAGTTTTGATCTAGTAGGGTTAACCAAAAAAAACAACAAAAAAAACTTCCAAAACAGACCACACGCACTTCACATTTAAATACAGATATAAACTATTTTGAGCACAAAACACATACAGCTACAGATATACAGTACATGATGGCATTGCGCTAGGGTTAGGGTCTATCATATAGGATGTGGAAGAAACCAGGAAAAATTATGACCTCAGAAATCTCATATTTGGAGAAACATATTTCGCTAAACTGTTCATAATTCATCTGAACATAATGCTGGTATTTGTAAACTATGTTATTGCACTGAATAATTCATATGTCATATATTAGAATCTTGTTTTTGACCTCAGGGCATCTTTTTTTTCTGTGATGGTCTCTGGCTTTCATCCAGCGTGAGCTCAGCTTCCATTAGCCTTCATTATGTTGTGGTAGTCCAGAAAACACTGCAGTTAGTCCTGCTCAAGTCTTATTATTGCACTTTTCAAATATTAGTGTATTTATGTTCTGTTCACAGCATGGCACTGGATGTCACATCGGCCCACTTACTTTAATTTGATAAAAAGCTAGAATAGCCAACGTGGCTTTATCTTTATTATTAGAAGTATAAAGAATATGAATGGAAATAGACACACACAAACCTCCTTCCCTGGCTTTCTGATAGCAGATGTCCATAGGCTACAGGTGGGAGAGGTGTAAAGGGACATGAAGGGAATGTGGCAACAGCTTTTAGTTTTATATTTACATGGAGCAGTCAGTTTCACCTGGTTGCTCTTAGGTTAGAAATAACCTGAATATTAGTCAGTAATAAATTTCTTAAAAAAAAAAAAAAAGATACTGAACCAAGCATTATTTTTAGTAGTATTTACATTTAATACAAATTTATATAGACGCAACCAGAACATGTGCAGAAAATTTGCAGTTTTATGCCTTACTGTTAAAAGTAATTCGAACAATCATACAACTTAATCTTTACATCTTCTTTTCTCTCTCTTTCTCTCTTTCTCTCTCAGCACTGTACTGAAAATGGATCTGTCACTCCATTGGATGATGGACTGCCTGATTTTTACAGCAAGCGAGTTCTTCCTGATAGGTACCCCACACACACACACACACACACACACACACACTTTACCAGCCAGACAGATGAGTCTCTAGAGGAATACCGTAGATGCTTTTACTGTAATTACATTTTTTTCCCGTTAAACACATTTCTAATGAATCTGCTCTAAATGTGCCCTACTGTGGCGGTGCATGCTGTTGCCTAGCAACCTGCCGGGCTCTCAGAGTATTCATGTTGTTGCCAGGCAACAGCTGCATGGAATCATGGGGGTTTCTGTGGGCCGATGAGAGCGCGCCATCCCAGATAAATAATGCAGCGGGTCTAAATATTCGGGTCATAAATAGTGAAGATGTTGAACTTTTAAATATTAAACTTTACCTTGTAAGATACATTAGTCATAAAGCAGCATTGGTATCTTACAAGGTTTGAATTTGTTTACAACAAGACCTGGATGTAAATGGCACAATTTTGAAAAGTAAATGCCTAATATTCTAATATTGGCATTTGTGGACATGTTGGTGTAATTTAATGAAAGACAAACCTTTTTTTTTCCAAATAGATGATGATGTAGCGATTGTGGGTTCCAGGATCTCAGAGACTGTGCATTTGACCAGATTTCTTTTGATTATGCCATCTTGTTGCTCCTTTTTCAGAATATTAACATAATAGTATTTATTTGCTTTTGCCAAAATTTGGCAAATTAAAAATGTATTTTAATGGAATTATAATAACTGTATGATTATACAGTATTGTACAAAATCACAAGCACAAGTACTTAGGGGTTTTTAGCTGTGTAAGTAGAAAAGAGCAAATAATATACTGTATATTAAGGACCATAGAAGCAAAATGGAAGCTGTTTAGAAGCTGCATGACCTAAGAATAATGTTCTTTTCTGATTTGGTTTAGTTTATTACTGTCAATGTTTATATAGAAATGTGTGACAAATGTTAAGTTCACAAATGTAGAGTTCACTACATGTATCTTTTGCTGCATCCCAATTCGCCTACTATCCGCCCTAAATAGTATCCGAGATTAGAATTAGTGTGTCCCAAATCGTAGTATGTTGAAATGAGTATCCCAAAGGTACCCGGATGGTCTTCTATTTCCGATTTTCGAAGTGTGGATCCGTGGACACTTTTTTCACTAATATTGCCCACAACTCCTTGCGTGAAGGAGGAGGAGTTTTGTGACGGTTTCCTTCGCCGAATTCAACCTGCAAACATGGCGGACGAGTGTAACGTCGGTGATGTGTCTTCAGTATTTAAGTGTAAGAACTTAAATGTTAAGCACTAACCAAAGTTTTTTAAGGGATAATGAATGAAGAAAAGCTGAAATGCAATGATTAAGATGATAGTGTGCGTTACTAGGCAACGACGTTCTCCTCCGTTACATGACGTTTTCGTATGTCCCTGTACTTGCGCACTCTTTTGCTACACACTCAAAAGTATGTACTTTTTCTTTTAAAAAAAAGAGTATAGTATAAGTAGGCGAATTGGGATGCAGCATTTGTTTTGGTCCTGTCATTGGTTCTGTCATTGGTGTGTTTCCTGATTGTGTCCAGATGTTCTATGTTAAGCCCTTGATTACTTTATCTTTACATATGCTGTTGTGTTTTAGTCTCATTGCAAAGTCTGAGCCTTAGTTTCTCATGCTTCATGTTTCCTTGTTTTTAGTTGTACTTCCTGGTTTTGACCTAAGAACACTAAAAGTCTATTATAATTACATTTGTGAATGAGAAAATGAACATGGTTGAATATCAAAAACACGCACAAAAACATTTTTAGCTAATATATTATCTTCTTGCTCGCTTTTCCTATTCTTTACCTCTTCTCTCTATTTTTTTTCTGTCTCTTGTTCTCAGTCAGTTATCCTCTCTTCACAAGGCCCACTCCCTCCGGCGAAAGAAGAGACGCAACATGCTGGCTATCTTCGGTTTCCGTAGGAACCGGAATTCCACACTGTCCAATCAGGAGTCGGATTCAGTGGGTGTAGCCTGTAGCGAGGATTGTCGGACCGTTGCCACGGCTCCCACTGGGTCAGTCAGCAGTTAGTAATCTAGCAGCTACGCAGGGGGCTAATTTGCGTTAAAATCTGTATGACCTGTAAAAACACTAAAAATAAAAACTGCAATTTTCAGCTACATCATTTTTTTTATGAACAAAAGGTCATAACAAGTTGGAAACCACATAGGCACATTTGAGAGATTTGTGTAAATTAGAGATTTTCCCTTGACACAGTAAGGAAAAATGGAAGGTAACATATGTAACTGTTGACGACCGTCAGGGCATTTTCCTTAGGAACTACTGAAGTCTTTCAATGTACCTTGCTGAGAGCTTCACCAAGTTTTCCTCACATGGGTAGTCTATAAATACTACCCCATACGTTACACTCATCTTCACCAACACGAGTGATCAAGCTATCCTGGTGGTCCTCCACTTCCATAACTTTCCGGTCTACTTCCTTACATTCTAGACCATTCTTCCAGGGTGGTTTCTTTCTGGGTTCCTTCAAGGTTCTACATGGAGTGACTTCAATGTTAGCAGATAGTATGTGTGTGTATATATACACTTAGAAAATGGTCAGAAGGGGGTTTCAGCACATGCATGCAGTTATCGGAAGCACAGTTAGTTAATAGGCAGTGTGAAAGTGGATTGGAGTTTTCAGTCTTCTGTAATGCAGGGAAGATAACTCAATAATGCTGTAATGAGAACTAACCTAATAATAAGATGATGATACTCTTTTTTTCCAATCTGACCCTCCATTTTTCTGACCTTATCCAGGAATGCCCTTGAGAATGTCTACACTCTTCTCCAGCCCCCCAGGATACCTGGTAGAGGTGGCTGCCCAGGTGAAGCTGATGGGAAAGTAGAGGACCAGAAAATGGACGAGGCCAGAGTAGGGATGATGGAGATACGATCTGTCCAGGGAATGCCACTCTCCACATTCAGGACAAACAAACACCCCTTTTACACTGGCAAAATGGTACGAAGAAAATGGTTGTCAAGTTCAGAATTGTGGAGCTTTGACAGTTGGTATATAGTTGTTATATGAAGCTTGTGAAATAAGTATGAGTGTTAAATAAGAAAAAAAAACGTGTGATGTTAATTACCTTAGTGATTGCTGTGTCATTTTCTTACCATCTGTTAGTGGAATCAAGTGCTAATCCTAATAGTACAATCCCAGCACATGTCTGAGCAGCTGAGGTTTTTACTGTGGCTCTTTGCCAGTCCTGACATGTGAACTGCCAAAATTTTAATAACAGGAAAGTTGTCAGTTCACATCACAGTTAGCACTTGAGCAAAAAAACTCAAGTATGTATAAAAAACTCAAGTAAAACTGCTCAAGTATGTGCTAGGATTCTGCTCTAATCTAATCTGCTCCTAAAACCTCCTAAATCCATACACCTCTTCTACACTTGCAGAATACCAACAATACTTTTGCTGTCAAGAGTATAGAGTTAAAAAAATCCCCTGGGGGTCATTTTTTTCTCATAGGTGACAAGAGTCAAAAAGTCAGGAATAAACATGATCGGGTATGCTGTTATAGGAAAATAATCAATGACAGACTGGTAGGCAAAATGGAGTTACCACCCCAAAGTGATCCCGAAGTGTTTTATTCATCTTATCCCACAGCAATTTGCCAATGATTACAATTCACCATGTCCTGTTTTTGTGATTACAGAAATCGGAAATGGAGCCTGACCATGACCCATCCTCAGGAACAGCTGACAGAGAGATCGACAGGCAGACATTACGGCCAGGAGACAGACAGACAAGCTGGGAGGCAGAGAGGCAAAGGCAAATCGACAGAGAGCTTGAGTGGCAAAATCTCAGGAAATCTGAGAGTGAGACAGATGGGCAAACTCTGAGACACATAAACAGAGAACTGGAAAGGCAAGCGTCAAGGCAGACAGACAAAACCTCAGAGAGAGAAGCAGACAGGCAGACCCTGAGGAAGACAGAAAAGGAGCTAGACAGACCAACGTCAAGGCAGATAGATAAGCCTGCTGAGAGAGAGTTAGACAGACACACTTTGAGACAGATCGACAGGGAGCTAGACAGGCAGACCCTATGGAAGGCAGAGAGAGAGTTAGACAGACAGGCTCTGAGACAGATAGACCGAGAGTTAGACAGGCAAAGTCTATGGAGGGCAGACAGGCATTCAGAGAGGGAGTTGGACAGACACACGCTGAGGCAGATCGACAGGCAGGCCGAGGCTCAACAGAAACAGTGGTTAGAGACGCGAAAAGGGGCAGAGAGGAAGTGGGCGGAGCCAAAACAGCAGACGGACACACAGTGGACAGACTTAAGGCAGGTGGACAGGCAGTCTGAGAGGCAGTGGATGGACAGACAGATAGACAGACATACACACGGGCAGCACAGGATGCCATCCCCCATTGCTGAGAAGGAAATCTGCACAGATGCAGATAAGCGAATTCACTGTGAAGCATCTATAATTACAGACACACACTCTGATTCAGGCTCCTGGGAGCAGCCGATGGAAAGAAGCCCACCCTCAGATCCACAAATGGAACACCGGACTGAGCCATGTCCATCAGACGAGAGATGTAGGGGGATAAGCGCCAGAGGGACATCAGTGGGGCGTCTCATACTGTGCCAATCCAAACCAGAGCCACCTCCGCAGAGCAGCAAGCCCAGCTTAGCCAAACTCAGACAGAGACCTCTGCAGGAGAGCTCAGGTACTGCAACATCTCCTAAACATCTAAAATAGATAAAAGCCTTGAAATATTTGTTATATAGTTTTTCAATTATTCCGTCCTGTCTGAGTTCCCAAACCGAACAACGAATGTCACGTGGTGCTCATTTTTATTACATTTTAATTAATTGGGAGTGTGTTTATTATTTGATTTTTTAAAATGTGTTTTAGGTACTGAGGATGAACTTGGAGAGAACAATAGTTTCCGAGTGGAAAGGAAAGACAAAGATGGAGGGATGGAGCGAGTAAGAGAAACAGATGCACACCATCCTCCAATCCCAGCAAAGGTATGTGGGTATCTGTGGTTGCACATTCTTGGATTGTTCACTGTTTGCAGTTTGTCGATAAGGGTTCCAGATATGAATTTACAAATGGAATAATATTATTACAGCCTGATGTCAAGCAATGTGTTGAGTTTTTTAAACCTTCTAGAAAATCTGTGCACACTATTTACCCTATTTTTCAACCAGTCATGTTTAGATTTTTATTACATTTTTCCGTAACTGTTCCTGCACTCATATGGGGCACTTGAGCAATATAAACACTCCAACTGTTCTGCTGCATTTAATTGTTTATTGTCTTCTGGTTATCATGCCTAGTACTTAATACTCCTTGTGTGGGTGTTATGTAGAATGCAAAAGAAATGTAGCACCCTATTTGAGTGGTTAATACTTGGGTGCTTAATACTTACTATCAACATTTCTGTTAATAGTAAGTATTAAATAATATGCAGTATATTACATTTTACCTTTCTTTTGTACCTCAACTGGCACTTTTACTATCTTTACTATGTTGGAATGGAGATTAGAGGAGCTGGCAGAGGGCACTGGCCAAATGCAAGAGCTGTTAGTGGGAATGCAAAAGCATAGTGATGGACAGAGCTCAAGAGTGCATAGTACAGCTGCCTCACATACAGAGACTCTTGATGTGCTATTAGTGGCTGCATCTCATTTTCTGAACTTGAGGCCACATCGGAGGACAGTGCTGATAGTATAAAGAAGAAGCACAGCACAGCATCAGCAGCTAATACAGTGCAGACTGGGGTTAAGTTTGCCTTGGTAAAATTAAAGTTGGGTGTTCCATTGAATATGGCTGGACAAGTGCCTAATCCACTTTATTGTACATCCACCCAGTATGAGTGGCTGGGCTATTCCACAATTTCCCAGTTTCACTGATGAGCTCATTTAAACTGCAATTTGATAAAAGGACAGCTACAATGACGGATGCAGAAAAAACATCTCCGGTTAAATCAGTGTTGCTGGTCACCTCTTTAGTAGTGCAGGCTGATGAAGCTTTGTGTAAAGCCGCACTGCACATATAAAAGAGCTGACATGCTGGTTTGTAAAGCATATGAGACTCTGGCGATTGTAAGTTGTATCTCCAGTACAGTGGCAAACTTACTACTGGCTGTTAAGGAAATAATGCCTGCAGCAAAAGCTGCAAGGGCACAGAGATCTTACAGACACTATTTCAAGCTATGAAGGCCATATCGACAGGATGCGGCAAACATGCTGCGCCAGGTACTTGTACAAGTCTTTGGTGCACAGGCCCAGGAGGGATTAATTGATCACCTCCTTCTGTCTAAGACAAGAGTAAAACACATGACACTCTAGATACTCTAGGTCTGCTCCAAAAACATTATTCCATTAAGTTACAAAGATTGCAACAGTGGATTTGCAGGAGCTATGTATGATACAGCGGGAACCACATTTGTGCCATCCCAGCACCCCAGAACACAAAGACGGTTTCATGCCAGAACATTGCATGATGGAGCCTCTACCAAAACTGCTGGATGATCCAAGTCACTGTGACACAGCAGAACACACACCTTGAAATTATGGGTAGTAGCCCTGGGAGTGACCCCAGCATACTGGGCTGTTTGCAAGGGGTCATAGATAGATTGATGGTTTGACTCCAAACTTTCAAACTGTCCAACTGTCTGTTTGGTGATCCCACAGTGGGATTTGGATTTGGAGCAGTTGGTGCAACTTGCCATATGAATCATTGGAAGATGCAGAAAATAACTTTCACTGAAGACAGCCTTATTACTTGCCATTACTATGAGACCAAAGTTCAAACATGTTGTGCTGTGGCCAAACCCAGCACTCCTACCAAAGATAATGACAGCACATTATAGCAATAAACCTATAGACCTATCTGCCTTTGCAGATGAGAGTGTGCCCAGGCCAGCCTTATGTCAAGTGAGAGCTCTCAAGTTACAAGAGCTGGCCAGCTGTTTGTTTGCTTTGGGGAAGACCTTAAGAGGCCTGTCTGCTGTCTAAAGACAGGTTAGCCCATTGGGTAAAGGAAGTGATTGTGCCAGGATGCTTGAACAAAGTGCCATTTGACAAGTGATATGGGTACATCCTTGAAGGCTATAAGAGGAGTGTCACTTATGGACCTTATGAAGCAGTGACATGGAGTTCATGGTCTACCTTTGCCAGATTTTATAGCTTGAATGTTGCATCATACCAATCCATGTGCTCTGTGGTAAATTTGAGTGATCTTTACCCTCAATAAATACAGCATCAAGACTTTACAGTATTAAGACCAACTCTTATCCTCAATAGAGTACAGTACAGTATAGACCTTGAAGACACTATAGGGTTGCCTATAGACTTAATCACGCGTTATATTTAGCTCTCACTAATGCTGTGCTACCAGTCTTTAACTTCTTGTTTAATATGCAACACACGTATTAACATCTAACATCTGACATAGTGAGTGGAATTCGGCAGTGTGTAAAATGCTATGTTAACTGATTTTGATGTCATTTTCTCGACTGACTCATAGCCAAAGACTTCTCCGTATGTGCTCTCACCCACCGAATCAGCCAGTGATAGGAAGATCCTGCCAGCTACACCCCCAGCCTCCACAAAACCTACCTTAGGGCTGACTGAACGCTCCCATACTCAAGGTCTGACTTTGTTTTTATTGGCTGATATTATGTGTAACCTTGATTATAATTGTAATTTAATTCACTCACTGCTAACCGCTAATATGGAAGTATTTTGAAGTATTTTACTATCTGGATAGTTCTTTCATTACTTACAACTGAAGGAATCCTGGCTAATATGTAGTTCGGCACCATAACTAAATAAATACTTGATGATGATTAGATACACTTGGTAAATATATATCTAACTGAAGTGTATTACATTAGTTATTAAATATCAGTGTAATATTTATAACTAAATGAATCCTGGGTAATTAGTAGCTCTGTGTGTATATGCATGGCAAGCAGGTGAGGAGTGTGTGAGACCGCAGGCTCCAGTCAAACCACAGAGGAACAGAAAAGCTCTGTCCTGTGACACAGGTATGTTGTTTGGTTTTGTACACACACACACACACACACACCTATTCATCTTTATCTCAATTGGCACCATGGCTCATTATATGTTTCACGATCTATGTTTGTGTGATGTACCTGTACACACACCTATAGGACACATTCACACCTGTACCCCCACACACTCCATTCATATTGAAGACAAAGATTTTGGATTGCTTTTTTTTTTTTTTTTTTTTTTTAATTCTTGTAATTCTTGCTGATTATTGTCATTATCATTGTCATCATTAGGCTTTGTATGTTTGAATTAATGCACTCTGTGTGTGTATACTCTGCGTGTGTGTGTGTGTTTGTGTGTTACTCATGTCGATGTGTAAGGTTGCATGTGTAAAGTGTCCTGACCTTGTCCTTGTGCGGTGTTTGTTGCTACAGGCACAGACAGGGACAGCCCTAATAACCTGGAGAAGCCCCCAATCCCTCGCAACCCCCCTGTGAAAAAACCTAGAGCCCCCCAGAACAGAAACCAATCCTTGGACCACCCTGGTACTGTGTGTGCGTGTGTGTGTTTTTTGCGTGTGTGTGTCTCTCTGTCTCTCTCACTTTCTCTCTCTCACACACACAAACGCACACATCTGCTCTTGCAAAAAAATGATAAATTGATTTCACATTCAAGCAAAACAATTCACATTCAGATAATATGCTCTCATATGTAGATAATATTCTCACATATTCAGACCAAAAGCCTCCTGTATTCTTCTAAAAGCTGCCACATACAGTGAGGGGAAAATAACACTTTTGCGTTACTTAATATACATGTTTTTGGAATTTTTTTGTGAAATTAAGTTTTCTTTGAGAAAAAAAAACGCTGCTACTCTTTTTCTCGCTGTTTGCCAAACGTGTGGCTTGCATCTCTACTTTAACACGTCACCACAAGAGTTCTTGTTTTGGTCTATTGGCCTATCTATTGTTCGAATGATATTCGGCACAACCCTTCATCAATGTTTTAACAACGTTTCCTTAGCTAATTTGTTTAATTTTTTTTTTACGTTTTACAAATCAAGTTTGAATAATATCCTTGTCAGGTGGCAGAAAGGGCTGCAGGTGCAGGTAAATGCTTTTACTTAAAAGACATGCAGACAGATGCAAAATGTAACACAAGAGTGTTGTCAAAAAAAAAACCAGACAAAGATTCAGCGATCAACAAACAGACTAGGGGAGACAAAAACCTGAATCCAAAATCCAGATCACAAAGCAAGATCAAAACCCAGAATAGTGTACATGAGAAACAAGCTTTGGTATGTCAATTGTGAAAACACGTGACGATACATTGCATCGTATGGATGCTAGTGTGGGCTTTACATATACATATATATATATATATATATATATACAGTACTGTGCAAAAGTCTTAGGCACATGCAAAGAAATGCTATAGAGCAAAGATACCTTCAAAAATAATGAAATTAAATGTTTCTACATTAAAAAAACACGATAAAGAGCAGTAAACAGTAATAAATGAAACAAAGTCAATACTTGGTGTGACGATCCTTCGCTTTTAAAAAAAATAGTGGTCTCAGGTACAATTTGTGCAGTTTTATAAGGAAATGAGCTGTAAGTGTTACTGAGCATCTTGCAGAAGCAGCCACAGTTCTTCTGGAGACTTTGACTGTCACACTTGCTTCTTATTTTTGCAGCGAAACCCAGCAGCCTTCATTATGTTTTTTGTCTGAAAAGTGTCTCTTATGGAATCTGCTGCTTTCTTTACTGACATACAAACATTTTTCTGTAACATTTAATTTTGTGCTGGAAAACTAATGTTTGGAATCTAAAATGTTTTTGTACTGAATCAATAATGTAGAAGTCAGAAAATAAAAATC